>CAHIKZ030001515.1:137500-177500 GCA_903632075.3 Acanthosepion pharaonis | reverse complement strand
TATCTCTCACAGTCTGTTCATATCTATCTATCTATCTATCTATCTATCTATCTATCTATCACAATCTGTTCATATCTTCGTCTGTTCATATCCATCTATCTATCTATCTATCTATCTATCTATCTATCTATCTATCTATCTATCTATCTATCACAATCTGTTCATATCTTCTTCTGTTCATATCTATCTATCTATCTATCTATCTATCTATCTATCTATCTATCTTCGTCTGTTCATATCTATCTATCTATCTATCTATCTATCTATCTATCTATCTATCTATCTATCTATCTATCACAATTTGTTCATATATTCGTCTGTTCCTATCTATCTATTCTATCTATCTATCTATCTATCTATCTATCTATCTATCTATCTCTCTATCCAGTCTGTTTTAGTCTTTACATATCTATTTTAGAGTGTTCATCTCTCTCTTTATCTATAATTAAGCACTGCAACGCCTATACCTATTTAAAGCTATGTATCCCTTATATACTTATTAAATATATATATATATATATATATATATATATATATATATATATATATATATATATATATATAAATATATATATATAAGTGTGTGTGTAACGATGCACACTGAAGCTGGAACACAGTTACACATATGTATGTGTCTTTACGTGTGACGAGGAGGAGGTGACCAAAGGCATATGGCTAAGTGTGGATATGATTGGGAGGAAGACGTGTTGTGGCAGGGAACCAAATCGTTTTTGAATGCAAAGGTAAGGGGCGTGGCACAAAAGACTGACAAAAATAGATGTCGACATAGTGTGGAGAGGGTTGAATTTAGGGCGGGAACGATTAATGGATAATAATGTTGATGTGCTTTATTTTTCGCCAAATCATCGTTTCCTTTCGACGAAATCTAGTTGTTTTCCCAAATCGCTTTCCCTCTTTCTCTTCGTGGCCAGTTTTTCTAAGCTTAGCTTAGATGTGGCACAGTGCCGAAAGTATGGCGGCACCCAGTGAGGATCTGATCACGCTACTCAGTCGTAAATGATTCAGCGAGACACGCTTGTTAAACATTACACCACGTCGAAGTGCCCCTCTTTCTTTTTTTTATCTGTGTCTCTACCCGCACGTGTGGAGATAGATCCTCATGCTTATATTTTTATTCGAATATATGAATGTCGACGAGAGATTTGTTATAATCGTACAACGGACTCAATATCTCTTTTACATCTCCAGTTACACACACACACACACACACACACACACACACACACACACACACATACACACACATATATATATATATATATATATATATATATATATATATATAAATATATATATATATGTGTGTGTGTTTATATAAGTATGCAGAAAAATAGGAAGGAACACGTCAGGTAAAAAATTCCTTAGTATTTTGTTTTTATTTTTTAAGAAGACAGTGCTCCATACATATGTAGAGCTTATATTATAATATTTAAAAAAAAAAAAAGATTCCTTCGCTACATAAGAGTTCTCATGTTTCAAAAATGAGGTTCTTAAATTTTCGCTTGAGGATGAAACGGGACCCAACACCTTGATTCAACTTAATTTTAATAATTATATTGATGGTTTCGGCTCTCGTTTTTGAAACATGAGAACTCTTATGTAGCGAAGGAATCATATTTTTAAAAAAATATTATAATATATATATTATAATATATATATATATATATATATACATATACATATATATACATGTACACACACACACACACACACAAACATATATATATATATATATATATATATATATATCGAAAGAGAGACAGAGATGTATGTACCTGTGTGTGTACGTGTGTGTTTGTGTTAGTTATATACAATTCGAAGAAAGGTTGGATAAATTATACAGGGGAAAACAGTATTGTTTACATGCTTACACGTTTCGCCTTCGTTAGATAGGGTTTCATCGTGTCAGAACGAAATAAATTTGTGTGGGTGGATGGTTGTTTGCATGTGTGTGTATTGCTTTAATTTTATATTGAATAACAATAGCAGAAATATATTAACGGTTTAATATTGAAACAGGCACACACACATAAACACACCCACGCACACTGGTAAACACCCCCACACACATTGGTGCCCCCCCCCACATAAACACACCCACACACGTCACACACTAAAAAGCCACACACACAGATGTCTTTCGTTCTGACCCGGGAAAGTATATCCAACGAAAGCGAATTTATGGTCCATTAAACAAAACACTTTCCTCTTTATCTATCTATCTATCTATCTATCTATCTATCTATCTATCTATCTATCTATCTATCTATCTATCTATCTATCTAAGTCTGTTCAGTATCTATCTATCTATCTATCTATCTATCTATCTATCTATCTAAGTCTGTTCAGTATCTATCTATCTATCTATCTATCTATCTATCTATCTATCTATCTATCTATCTATCTAAGTCTGTTCAGTATCTATCTATCTATCTATCTATCTATCTATCTATCTATCTATCTATCTATGTATCTATCTATCTATCTATCTAAGTCTGTTCATATCTATCTATCTATCTATCTATCTATCTATCTATCTATCTATATCTATTTATCTATCTAAGTCTGTTCATATCTATCTATCTATCTATCTATCTATCTATCTATCTATCTATCTATTGAACAGTGGTCCGGGTGGAAACACTCGGGTTCCCCACAATAATCCCGACCTTGTGTCACAACTCATTTGAGTGTGTGTGTGTGTGGGGGGGGCTGTGTAGATACCACTTGTTTTGGATTTAGGCAGTTCGCTGACCGGCTTGAGACAGATAAGACTTCGGCCAGAGGGTAACTGGACCTCTGTCTTCCACCAGAGCCTAACTTTGTCTTCGGATAGAGGCTCGGTTGAGAAAAGCAGACAGGTAATGTACCCTAGACCGTTTTTGCCGGGGCTGGGGTGATTTTGACCAGTGGTTCTGGTGGAAACGACCGGGTTCACCACATAAAACTTGATCTTGTGTCACAACTCATCTCAGCGAGGGGACTGAGTAGATACCAGTCACATCGGTCTCAGTCTCGGGAGAGACAAGGCCTCTGTTTTCGGGCAGAGGGTAGCGTATTCGGATCTCTGTCTTCGGAGAGAGACGCCGCTGAGAAAAACAGAAAAGAATCTACCCGAGCACGATTTAGCGGGGGCTGGGGTGAATTTTGACCAATCGGCCCCAGTGGAATCACTCGGGTTCACTACAATAATCCCGACCCTGTGTCACAACTCATCTCTGTGGCGGACTAAGTAGATACCAATGTTATTTGGAGTCAGTCTTCATGCTAACTATATAGGCGTACGTCAAACGTAAAGAGGATACTTTAACGAATTAAGTTATATAAAGTACAAGTCAGTTTTATAACCGTAACCCTACAATAGAAAGTTATAATACTGTCTATCCTGGAATTTTCCTATCCATCGCTCCATCAAAATATTTTATCTATCTATCTATCTATCTATCTATCTATCTATCTATCTATCTATCTATCTATCTCGGAATGTTCCTATACATCTCTTCAACGAAATATTCTATCTATCTATCTATCTATCTATCTATCTATCTATCTATCTATCTATCTATCTCGGAATGTTCCTATACATTTCTTCAACAAAATATTCTATCTATCTATCTATCTATCTATCTATCTATCTATCTATCTATCTATCTATCTATCTATCTATCTCGGAATGTTTCTATACATCTCTTCAACAAAATATTCTATCTATCTATCTATCTATCTATCTATCTATCTATCTATCTATCTATTCATCTATCTCAACATCTATCTATCTCTTTAAATGTTTATTCTACATCTATTTAACAAAATATTCTATCTATCTATCTATCTATCTATCTATCTATCTATCTCGGATCTTTCTATCTATCTTCATCTATTCTATCTATCTTATCTATCTATCTATCTAATTTCTATATTATCATTTTTTTTGTAATTTTTAAATTATCATTTTGTTTTGTTGTATCTCTTTCTTTATCTATCTATCTATCTATCTATCTATCTATCTATGTTAATATCAATCTGTTTATCAACATATTTTATTATTTAGAAATTAATGGATTTTATTTATAATGTGACATTATTTCTCATCGCTATAATTACTGTAAATATTATCGACTAAATATATTGCTTATAGCGATGAGAAACGGTATCTTTTTATAGATAATTTTTCATTCATTATACTGAAATATTGCTGTAAAATTATTTTATTCTGTTCCGTTGATAGATTTCTGTACGTGGATGTAAGCCCATCTCTTGCCAACACGTGGTCATAGCCTTCTATATCAATGAAGAACAATGCACCTCATTATACGTTTTTTTTTTTCTTCTTTTTCTATTCGTTCTTCATTCTTGTTTTTCTTGCAACTCTCCCTGCTCTACCGATTTCTCCTGCTACTCTGTCTCGTGTCATCACGTGTCCACGGCTCAAAACAAATAGAGTTGTAGACACGTGACGAAGCTACAGATTTGACCAAAACAAAAATGAAATAAAAGAAGAAAAATCCAAAGCGAAAATACATGTTTACTCAGTGTCACAAATCAGCGACTCACAAATTGTGTAGAGACACATTCCTTGATTATTCTTAAACTGTGTGCGATATCACTTCAGGACCTTGGCGATCATGGCTCACCACAATTTTCTTACCTTTGTAGGTCTTAATAAATTTTCTCTTTCTGCTGTCTCTCCTAAACCCTGTTTTACCAAACTGCTAGGAAATTTGTCCCGGCTTTCCCGCATCAAGGGGTTGAGTTTAAAAATAGGGTTGAGGTTTAAAAATTTGCGAAAAAACGCAAGTAAAACATCAAGATTAGAGCGGACAAACTCTCTCTTCTAGGCGCGTACGAATAAAGAAAAAAAAAACTTCTGCTCGGGGAGTAACAACAAAAGAAAAAAGTGTTTATTTACAACATATACAGAAAAAAAAGGTAAAGGGATAAAAGGACGATTAGTAGAGAAAGAAAGGGAAAAGAGAAAATGTTCTTAACTTAAAAAAGGCTTGCTCAAAATATTTCTTTGAGCGCCTAAAGAGTTCTTTAAGCGATTAGATGTTATTGTTAAGGTTCAGATAGATACACTCACAGTTCTTGTAGTGTTGGAAAATTGTTTGCAGATGAAGGAATCCTGCAATTTGAGTGAGTTGGTAGGTCGACGACAGAAGTTCAGTGGGCTCATCAGAAGGAATGGTGAAGGGATGCAGCTTTGGATTAGTCTTGAATAGTGGACCGACGTTCGTTCTCGACAGCCCTTTAGTAGTTCTTCTTTAGTGAAAGAGGTGCTGGAGTTCCCTAATGTCGACCTCACAGACGGTGGGCAGATTTCTCACTGGCAAAATAGGCAAGATTCTTCAAATTTATAGAGTTTTGGTAGGTTCCGATGGATCGGGGACTTTTCCCTCCAAAATTATTGTACAAATTTCCTGGCCCGTCTATTGGTCAGAAAACACATTCTTATCTCTGATAAGAATAAGGGCCCTGGGAACCGGTTTCGAAAATACTGAAGACGGGTTGAAGTGAAGAAGCTGTGAGGTTTCTCCCAGACTTTATGGCACCATGAAAAGAATAATGGTGGTGGAATTCCTTTTTATGTTCCAGCTCTCTCGTTAGTCAGAAAACATATTCTGGTTTCTGCGAGCCGGTTTTGAAATTAAAAAGAGGTTGGAGTGAGGGTAGAAAAAATAGCGAGAATGTGAACTTGTGAAATTGTTGTCCTCAAATTAAATTCCAACAAAACATTAACACAAGCTCGTAAGGAAGGTTTAGAGCTGTTTTCCACTTTCCTTCTTGCTGCTCTCTGTCTCTATTATTTACAATATGTCATGTGAATGTCAAATTTTATAAGCCTTCTTTCTTCATTATGTACCCTAAGGGTAATCTATTCTTCTTTGAGGTGCAACGTTCCTTCAGGATTAAATAGATTATGTCTCTCCACAACTTCCTATCGTTTGTAGTGAATTTTGTCTTTTTACTATTTCGCCTGTTATAAAAACCATTTACACAATCTTGTTCGGTGTTTATACTCTGTTTTCCTCCGTCCCTACAATATATCCCTTGAGTGTCAAATTTTCCTACCCTTCTGTCTTCAATATGTGACCTACGGGCAATCTTGCTTCTTTGATGTGCCTTATCTCTTAGGGACGTTGGTGATCATAGCTCTCCACGATTTTGTCTTTTGCAACACTTAGTGAATTTTGGATTTTTGCTAGCTCAGCAGAACCCTGTTCTGCCAACCATTCAATATGTCCAGTGGATGACAAGTTTTCAAGAACATTTTCTTTATTATGCACCCTAGGGGTAATTTTTAATCTTTGAGGTGGTGTGCCCTTTCAGGATGCTAACGATCATTACTCTCCACAATTTTTCTGATCTTTTTAGCACTTAGCAAATCTATATCTCTCCTAAACACTATTCTTTAGATAGCTTATGTTCTACATTTCTTTGTTCTATTTGCCTTCAATATGTCTTGTGAGTGTTTAGTTTTCCAAGCCTGCTTTCTTCATTATATACCCTCGCGGTAATCTTTCTCCTTAAATGTATCTTGTCTATTCAGTACGTCGGCGATCATAGCTCTCCACAATTTCCTGTCCTTTACAGTTCTTAGTGAATTTTGTCTTTTTTCTATCTCCCTCAAGAGCTGTTCTACCAACCATTCAATATGTCCTGTCATTGTAAAGATTTTAAAGACTTTTTCTTCATTATGTAACGTAAGGGTAATCTTTCTTCTTTGATGTGCCACGTCACTTCAAGGCGTTGGCGATCATGACTCTCCACAATTTCCCGCGCTTTGCTGCTTTTAATGAATTTTATCCTTTTGCTGTCTTTCACAGTTGTTTTCTATTCAATATGTCTTGTGAATTTCCAGTTTTCTAAACCCTCTTTCTTCATTATGCTGCTCTCTCTGGTTCCCAGACTCCATGAATTCAAGCGCCCTACGAGGCTGGCATCCCGCTCTCACCCTTACACCGTAGAAACCTTCAAATATAGCCGTCTCTTCTACTCCAATAGCTTCATACCTCGCACCTCTCGCCAGTGGAACACCCTCCCCAATTACTGTTTCCCTGAAAGCTATAATCTCCAACTATTCAAATGTAATGTCAATCGACATCTCCAATTACCTTGATCTACCTACTATCCTTCTCCTCTTCCTTTCTCCTATCACTCTTATCTGCTCTCGCTCCAAATCTTCCGCAACCCCCTGCATCCTAGTGGCTTCACGCCTTGCTTGGGGCACAGTGCTTAAAAAAAAAAAAAAAAAAAAAAATGTGCCCTAAGGGTAATCTTTCTTCTTTGATGTGCTATGTCGCTTTAGGACACTGAGGATCATAGCTCTTTATAATTTCTAACCCTTTGTATCTTTTAGTAAATTTTGTCTTTTTGCTATCGTTCGTAAAACCCTGTTCTATCAACTATTTACACAATTTCTTTAGGCAGATTATACGCTGCTTTCCTCTGTTTATATTGTCTTCAATATGTCCTGTGAATATCAAATTCTGCAAGCCTTCTTTTTTCATTATTTGCCATTACGATATTCTTTCTTCTATTATGTCTCTTCAGGACGTTGGCGATCATGGCTCTCCACAATTTCCTGTCCCTTTCAACTCTTAGTGGATTTTTCTATCTCTCTTAAACCCTGATCTACCAACTATTCAGTATGTCCTGTGAGTGTCACAACGATAATAATCCTACTCCTAATAATACCTAGAATAAATCGACAATAGTACCGATAATTTTAAGAGCACTTGGAACCGTCCCAATCTGTCTTACACAGAGACCGAAAGTAAGAAATGTTCGAGGAGAAATAGAAACTAACCAGATGAAAGTATTACTAAAATCCACTTCAGCCTGCTCAAAGAAGTATAAAGGCAGATCGGATAGAGCAGGATCAATGATATAACTGCGCAAAAGCACTGCGATTAACCATGTAAGCAAATGGTAGCCGTACAAACTACTGTTATAAAAATAACTTAAAAGAAGAATGCTTTGGGATTTACAGCCATGTTAGGTTGAAATACTGGTTCCTGTTCAATCAATGAAGTTAAGCAACGTCGAAATGGTCTTTAAAATTTAAATATGGCTTTGCCACATAAAAGGCGCTATTTAGTTGGATGTAAGTTGTTTGAAGGACAACGGCTCGGAATGAGAAATCGGAGGGTCAGGTTCGAATTCCAGTCGGGTTCACTTACGCAAATACCCATGGGCGATCATGAATCGAAAGAGCTGAGATCGCCTAAGCGTGTCACATCGGCTTTCTCGTATTGAGCCAGCGGGGTTGGGTAATCGCCCGTTCCGCCCCATGAATCTTTCTTTTGGCCTGCATCTAACATTAGGAGCTTCACAGGCTGTGAAGAAGAAGAAGAAGAAGAAGAAGAAGAAGAAGAAGAAGAAGAAGAAGAAGAAGAAGAAGAGTAAGAAGAAGAAGGAAATCTTTAGTAGACCGAGACCGAGCACTCAATTAAAGGAACGAAACTGTATTTGAATGAAAATGAAAAAAGCTAAAAAAGTCCTCCAATTAAGATACAATTAATTTCCGGATATAAGAATGAAAACCCGGATATAAGAGAGATTTTCTCTGGTCTCAAATTAGAGCCTGTCTTTTTTCATGTATAAAAAAACACCAAACCCGGATATAAGAGAAACCCGGATAAGAGTTCTTCTCCGGTCCGACAACTCTTTATATCCGGGTTACACTATATATTATTATTAAATGCATACCTTCCAGTGAAGACGAAAAAAAAAAATCTGGAATGTTCCTGAAAATGAATGAATCTGTAGAAAGCAACTCCACGGGAGCTGCTCAATCCTCACTTTTCAGCCTTGATAAAGTCTCAAAAAGGTTTTAACAGTTTTGTGGACAATGATATATTTTTCATCCGAAAACGCCTTTTCCCACATTTGCAAAGTTGCAAGACTGGCTTGAATTTTCGGTGATATGTTGCACTATACACAATTATTATTATTTTTTTGTTTTTGGAGGCGTTAAAATTCGTGCAAAACAAATTCAGGGGTAGCACAGTACATGAAGATAGCTTATACAGGAGTATATACGGTATTAACATTAACAGGCATATAAAAGTTATGGAAATAAAAATGGCTTTACCATTCATGATTGAAAAAAAAATAGTCAGCCGACCGGTTTCGCCCTCACTCAACAGAGTTGAAATCGAGGGAAGACTAAATGTCACAATATAAAATATAAGAAGCATGTAATGAAATAAAGGCAGAAAAATTAGATGGAAATAATGTCAAGCCCTAACAGGCATTTCCTCTGTTTACAAAGGGAGGGCTGCTTGGACTTGACATATCCAATACCTTTAAATGTAATAAAGAATGAACATGACTAAGGATGGAGAAAGAGTCAGTGCTGAAATTGGGGTGGCACAGCTTGCATTATTTATGAGGTGCTCAACGAATTAATAGAGAAGACATAGGAATTAAGCAGGCAAGGGCGACCGTTTTCGAACCGTGAGTAAAGTAAATCATAAGACGTATTACTAAAGAATTTAATTTTTTTTTTATTAAAGATACCGCAGCGATTTTCTCAATATCTGCTTTAAAAATGAGGAAAAGTTGATTATTTTTTCTTTGGAGAAAAGATTCCTTGTATAATCAAAAAAAAATTCATTGGTATAATCAAAAAAAAAAAAGATTCATTGTATAATCAAAAAAAAATATTCCTTGTATAATCAAAAAATTCCATTAACATGGAAATTTTTCCTTGTATAATCAAAAAAAAAAAGATTCCTTGTATAATCAAAAAAAAAAAGATTCCTTGTATAATCAAAAAAAAAAAGATTCCTTGTATAATCAAAAAAAAAAGATAATAAAAAAAAAAGATTCTGGATAAAATCAAAAAAAAAGATTCCTTGTATAATCAAAAAAAAAAAGATTCCTTGTATAATCAAAAAAAAAAAAAATGAAGTATTGGTATAATATTTGCATGATTAATACACGTTGCTGTATGTGATTTGTTTCCAATTTATTGATTTGAGTAGAAAAATATTTGTAAAAGAAGAATTATCATTAAGGTTTTCTGTTTCTGAAGGAAAAGATATTTACAGGTATGATCTTTCACTTACATTATTTACATTATCCGGACTGTTATCCTCATCATCATTGCCATATTCACAACGTTTCGAACGTTATACGCTTCCGCCTTCTTCAGGTGGACGAAATAAAGGTTTCGTATCGAAACGTAAACAAAGTATCTGTCTATATCTCTGAGATGAGTTATTATGATTACTTACATTATCTACATTATTCGGACTGTCATCCTCATCTTCATTTCCATATTCACAACGTTTCGACCGTTGTACGCTCCGGCCATCTTCAGGTGATCAGAATTTCGAACCGATCCCTTTATTTCGTCCATAATGGTAGACTGTTCTAGTTCCACGTGCCATGCCTCTTCCGGAAGTCTCAGTTATTTCCCTTTAACTCAAATCTCCAAGTTTTTGGTTCACCGCTGCTGTCGCCTGGTATTGAACTCACAACTCTTTGGGTCTAGTCACTAGAACTAATCAATCGTCAGTGATTTAAAATTCTGACAACGTTAAGTTCGAGGAAATGTTACCAAATTCAGGAAACATTGCACTTAATCATTAATTACGTTTTGTGGTTATGCAAGAGAGTGTGTGAGTGAACAAGTGAGAACGAAAGGAAACAACATTTTAATAAATGTTATTTTCCTCGTGAAATTGGGCGTGTCATTTAAAAAAGTCTGTCTGACCGCATGTAGCCACGGGCCGCAGTTTGTGTATGACTAGATTAAATACTAAAAAAAGAAGATTAAAGACATCAGAAAAAATATATATGTTAAAGAATATGAAGAAATAAATAAATATATTGATCTTAAATTGAAATTTAAAAAAAGCTGTGTTGCCTTAAGCCTACCCTAATATCTATAAATGGAGCCTTATTTATGACCAAGTAAGATCCAAGCATTTTCGCTATCATATTTTAAATTCATTACACCCCAAACAAGGTGGGAATGCCATTGAAACGCAGGGGTTTACAGAGAGTGATGGTGGGAGAAAAGACTGAGTAAGGAAAACAGGGGAAAGGATAAAAGCTGGACGGGGTTTAAGAAGATAGAAGATGGCCGCTGGCGTTCCATTTAAATTTTTGAAGATTTTAGTTATCAGGGAAGCAAGTAAACGGAAGAGAGTTCCACATGCGGGAAGTGCGAGAAAAGAAACTGTTGGAGTAGAACTGGAGGTCATATTTAACTAATTCAACAGTAAAGATGCCAATCTAGTAGCATGCTTAAACTTACGTAGTTCGGGCACTAGGGAAAAAAAAGCTCGTCAGTTGCCCTGAAAATATTTGTAGAAAAACCAGAAAAAAGCCACGTCACGTATTTGAGAAAGAGACTGAAGCAGTGAGGCCAAGTCAGGATTGATTACATTGCAGATCCTTCTTTGGATCTTGCCAAGAACCCCGAGATGAGTAGCAGGAGCACCAGACCAGATATGGCAACAGTATTTAATGAATGGTAGATTTATAAATGTGCAACATGTATTCTGATGAGAAATATCTTCTGGCATGAAACGGTGACCCAACTTTCCTTGAAGTAGATGCAGTTATTGGAGTTTAAATCAGAATTGGTGCCAACAGAATGCGTGTATTTACTAACTTGCCTTACACTACATTCTTGATTGCCACCAGTTCCAACCTTTAGGACTGAGACCGCCATTCCACTCATATTGTGGCGAACCGCCCTCATTCCCTTTGTATTACATTGGTGAGATGCAAGTGCCACACGAATAGTTTCCTCCCACCAACCGATTCCTAAGACGTTAGAATTTATCTTCCCCAGATATTCCCATAAATCGTGCATGTTATCTCTTATTCTGTAGACCTTCTGCCTCGATTGACTCTTGTTTCTTGTACAAAGGGAAAATTGTTGTAAAAAATCTTAGGTCTCAGTTAATGACCTAATAAAGTATTGCATTGAACCGAAATAAATAATGTCATTCTGAATAATAATAATAATAATAATAATAATAATAATAATAATAATAATAATAAAGAGAAGAGCGAGATTTAAGAAATGAAAAAAGTAAAGAAAAACAGCGTTTTTTCTTTTTTTTCTTTTCTTAACTCGCGCTCTTCTCTAAGTGTTGAAAAATATTGAAAGAGTTACGTCAATCATTTTGTTTTATAATAATAACAATAATAATAATAATAATAATAATAATAAACATTGTTTATATTAAATAAGTATTGTAGTACAGATTTCTAAAAACAAAGTGAGTTTTGTGACATTCGACTATCTGGAAGAATGGGTGACATAACAGAAAGAAATGATTATAGATGAATGTAACAAAACAAGAGGAGACCACTCTTGATTATGCATAACAGCTGTCTTTTTCTTTTCTTTATCTTTTCTTAAATCGAGTTCTGCCCGAAAAATGTTGAAAAATATTAGAAAACTTACGTCAAACATTTTGTTTAATAATAATAATAATAATAATAAAACTAGTATGAGTATGTGCTTTACAGAACAATTGAAGAAGTTGGAAAGCCCACAGTCTTCTGTGACCATGATTTTCAGACAGAGTGATACGCCATCACCGTCCAGATAATATTTTGCTAGATAAAGGCACCAAGGACTGCCATATTATTGATGTTGCCATAAAATATGGCACCAATATAGAAAAGAAGGTGATTGAGAAAATTACTGAAAATTGAGACGGCAAGATTGTTTGTAATTTAGCTAGTGAATGCCAACGTGATTCCAGTAATGACTGGCGCATTGGGGTCAATTCCATTAAAATTATCCTACTTCCTTGACCAGCTTGGAATACCATAGCAACTTAAGAGTCAGCTAAAAATCTGCTCTTTTGGGTACTGAGCATAATTTGAGGTAAGGGTTGTCTGTCTTAGATCCTTCTTGTGACTTCATAGATAACTTAATATAGCGGGCGTTTCAAGAACGTACATTGTTCGACAAATAATAATAATAATAATAATAATAATAATAATAATAATAATAATAATAATAATAATAAAGGTTATGTGTGATACGATTATCTTGAATGAAAAGCAATCGCAAGTGATATCACCGATGTACATAAGAGAAGTCATGAATGGATCCAGATAGATCTCGCGATAGGAGGCACGGTGGAGTAATGGATAACGGCTTGGATTGAGGAATTGGAGAACCGAGTTCGAATTCCAGTCGAATCCATTACATTCACTTACGCGCTAATACCCTTGGGAAGGTGTGAATCCTTTTCTTCTCCCCTTCTTATGGGCAAATAGCAGTACAGACTGGGTTCTATAGCCCTGGATGGCAACTGGTCTAAAAGAAGGAAAAAACTCTGAATTCAAAACCTGCTGAGGGTCGTTTGGGGACCTTGTGGCACGTAGTGCACCATGTCTCTATAATCGGCCCTTCAAAAAGTGTCTATGGTCCTGCACGAAACCTTCACCACTATAATCAAATCTCATGTACTATACATGCGGGTTGGAGACCACTTATGAATTTCAAATTCCCATGAAACTCAAATATTGGAGCCGGCTCAACCCACCTCGGGTGAATGCCGTTACAGGTAGCGGGGGTATCTCGCGATACCTTGGGATAATAACATCAAATGAATGTGCAGCAGGTAAAAATGCAGGTATACGAAAGAACCTGACATAGCAAATCAGAGAAATATACCAAACAGCGAGTCAAGTTATTCCTTTTCTGTTTGGCGCACTCGGAACTATTTCCAGGAATCTTTCTGTTACACAGCTCGATTTGGGGATACCTGACATCACTGGAAGCGCGCTGGTGGCTGTACTGCTTGGAACAGCTCATGTGTTGAGTAAAAGTTGCAGGTAGGAGCTGAGATATGATCATTATCACCCGGTCGAAAACATCTAAGAGTCGGAAAGGATATCAAATAAAAAAATAATGAAAATAATAATGCGTAAGTCCCGAAAGACGATATCAACGAGCTATACGCTAAGAGAAAGTAGAAAGGAAGAAAAAGAAAATGAAAAATATTAGGAAGAAAAAAAAAAAAAGAAAAAAAAGGAAGGATTGTGACGACATCCGGTGTTTTGTGTAACTGAAAACTATACATGGCGGGAAGGAATTGCTAACGAACAGCAACCAAAAACTGTCGTGCAACGAACAGAAAAACGACCAGGAATGCAGTAAACGCGAATTCAAGAATTGGAAGAAAAAGAAAATATGGAAGACAAAGTGGAGGAAGAGCAAATAAATCGACATGGATATAGCTACATAGAAGACATCTTAGGAGAGAGAACAAGTCACCAAAAACAACGCCATAAGAACCGCGTCTCAAAAGGCCAAGGTAAATAGGACACAAGAAAACAGGAAATGTTGACTCTGGAAATAAAGATGTGAAAGCATAATACGCAATCATCAAATGTAGCAAAATGGCTAAGAAAGAGTAAACATGATTGGGTAGGAAAGGTGATTCAATGGTAACTGTACAAGCGACTACATAACTTCACCTTTTTCGCTTTTCACAAGCTCATACGACATCATACAATAATTCTATACCTTGAGTGGCTCCTGTGCCTTGTATTGGGGGAAAATTATTCTATAAAAAAAATTGAATAGATCTGAAAGAAAGTAAAAAAATAGTTATATGTCTCGACCTTGCCAGGAAGCTGAAGGATTTGTAGGAAATAAAGATGACAGTTGTACCAGTCGTTAACGGAGCACTGAGAACAGGAAGAAGATTTGCTGCTATTCAGCTTATGGTATTACTGGAAACAGGTAGAATACAGAAAAGAATCCTTCAGTATTATGACGATTTTTATTGATTGATTCTTAATTACGGCTTATGAACCATTTTCAGGTTATTTAAAGCCATAAAATATATATAGAGTGTAAGAATTTATTGGGGGGATAATAATGATCTTACTGATAGAAGATTTACTAATTAACACATAACTGGGGACAAGAGGTAGATCCGTAATTTCCCAAGTGAATATAACGAACCCAATTGGAATTAGAACTCTACTCTCCGACTAACAATTCCAAGCGATTATCCACTACACCACTTGCACGTCCAAGCTTATATGACCTTGTATTACCAAGAAATCAACCATCTGTGTACTGATCAAGCTTGATATTGCTTAACTTCGATGATCGGACGAGAACCAGTGTTTCAACAAGATGTGACCTTAAGCCATACGACCACGCGCACATACAAGCTTACCGTACCTGATATTCTCAAGCTGTTATTCATCCTGCTACTGACCAAGCTTGACGTTGCTTAACTTCGGTGATCGTACGGGAACTTGTTTTTCAACATGATGTAGCCGTAAGCTATACCATCCGCACATACAAGCTTACAGTACCTGATGTTTCCAAGCGGACACTCATCTAGGTATTGACCAAGCTTGACATTGCTTAACTTTGGTGATCGGCCGAGAACCAGTGTTTCAGCTCGATGTGGCCGTAATCCTCTCACCTAATCTCCAATGGAGATCACAGTATTACTTTTACTGTCAAACACGGCTCTCATGTTAATGTAGACATGTTTAGTCTTGAAGTATTAAGAATGGCTTCAGTAAATATCCTGTTCAGTACTATAGATTTGATTTTCAGTTGCTTGACATTAACCTGTTGGGCATATCCCCTTGAGGCTGACGCAGTGTTTATCTCTGTTCATGAAAAGGAGTAGGAGAACATCAGGCCGGGTGATGTAGCCAGAGGGACGAGGCTTAATCGGGAAGAGTCAGAGAGGATTGAGTTACCATACTTGAAAATATATCGAATCGGGCCCCACTCGCAATGGTATGTGCACATTTGGCTGTGATGCAAGTACCAGGTATACTTTTATCAAACTACCGTAACCTTAAACCTATCCGTTCTAAGACAAGGGCAATTTTGAATCCCATACCGTGGAGAATGTAACGGAACGATAAACTGCTCCATTTATATATATATTTTTTAAATGAATTCATTCCAAGCAAATCGATAAAGCCACTAAGATACAAGGGGTTACTGAGAGCGAAAGAAACGGAGAAAACATTATTGAGGAGAAAGAAAATTAAAAGAATAGGATTCAAGGAAACAGACGATAATGATTGACACAGGATTTAAAATTTTGAATACCGTAGTTTACAGGAAACCAAGAAACCGGAAGAGAGTTTCACGAGCGAAAGAAGAAACTATTAGAATAGAACTTTCGGTTTCCTCTAGAAATTTCTACAGTAAAATGATGAGACCTAATTGCCATTTTAGTACTGCGCTTAAATTCGTGAAGATGAGCCTCCAAAGAGAAAATCTCATTCGAACAATTACCATGAAAATATTTATAGAAAAAAGCACAGAGAAACTGTACTCCGTTGATAGGAAAGTGATTGAAGCTGAGATGCCAGCTAGGGAACGATAATATTGCAGATTTTTCTTTGGCTTTAGTCATTTTAGAATCTCTGTATAAATACCAGGCACAATATCCAATGCAAAAATAAAAGGTAGACTTGTAAAGGTGTAAAATAGATTCTGCCGAGAAACATTGTCTAGCATGTCACATACGGTTAACTTTTCTAGGCATGCATAAAACTTCCCAGATAACAAAGACACTTATCGGTAGAGAGCCATGATCACCGACTTATTGAAAGGACACAGCTTTAAAAATAAAAGTTAAATATCAATTAACTGCAGAATTTGCGTCAGGCCCAATAACGGTGCGGATTCTTCTTGAGATTTTATCAAGGATCTCTAAATATATAACAGGAGAACAAGACCATATGTAGTAGCAATATTCTCAGTATGGACGAATGGTAGACTTATGAATATGTAAGATAAATTCTGAAGAGAACAGTTGTCTAGTACAATGCAGTAAAACAACTTTCGTGGCAGCAGATCTAGCAGTTGATTCAATAAAACAAATGTCTAAAGATACTAGAAAGAAGTACTGAAACGGTATCGACACGACTCACTAAGACAAATCTGTCCAAGTTACGAAACATAAAGTTTTATTTCAAAGGTTTTTTTAGAGCCTATACTTTTCAGTACCCACTTGCCTGTATATATATATATATATATATATATATATATATATATAAAGAATAATTTAAACAAATTTTGCCTACTTATTTTCAATAGAATCCTCCCATATTCACGGACAAGTTTCTAAGTATCCTTATTAAAGGAAGAGAGAAAATTACCATGTTGATACATATTTATTTATTCCGAGTACTTTCAACATTAGCACAATGTCATCATCAGCGTGTTGCTTTTTCTAAGACAAAATTGTTGTGTTCATTTTTCTAAGACAAAATTATTTATATAACCCGATATAAATATATATATATATATATATATATATATATATATATATATATATATATATATAATTTATGATAATACATCTTAACTAGATAGATAGATAGATAGATAGATAGATAGATAGATAGATAAATGATAGATAAACAGTATGGCCGCAGACGACATTGCATGGCGACTTGCAATTTCACGCAATTGAGGGAGATATGTGTAGATAGACACATTATTAGATGATGAGAATGAGAGAGAAAAAGAACGAAAAAAAGAAAGAGAAAGATGAATGAATAGTTAGATACAATATAAAATCAAGAGCGAGAAAGAGAGAGAGAGAGAGAGAGAGAGTGAGTAAGAGAGAGAGAGAAAAGTTGGGAGAAAGAATCGAATAAATAGATATATTATTAGAATAATGGAAAGAGAGAGAATAGATACTTTAGATCAAGATAGATAGAAATAAAGCTAAATGGGCAGATATATAAATTATTAGGATATATATATATATATATATTTAAGGATTGATATATATATATATTTTTGTATCAAGAGAGAGGGAGAGAAACAGAGAGGGGGTAACAAATAAATAAATAGACACATTATTAGATGAAGAGAGTGATAGATGATTAGACAGATCCATTATTACCTGAAGATAGGGTCAGATGAATAGACAGATTATAACACAAAAAGATAGAGAAATAAAGAGAGAGAGAGAGAGAGAGAGAGAGAGAGAGAGAGAGAGAGAGAGAGAGAGTGGGGGAGAGAGAGAAATGCAGATGGATGAATAGAAGATTATTAGATGGAGAGCGAGTGAGAAATAAATGGTTAGGTACATAGATTATCAGATCGAGAGAGAGAGAGAGAGGGGGGCTGAAGAGATTAAGAAATGAATGGCTATATATATATATATATATATATAGAGAGAGAGAGAGAGAGAGAGTGAGAGGGATCCAGATGTATAAATAGATAGATAACTTATTGAGAGAGAGAGAGAGAGAGAGAGAGAGAGAGAGAGAGAGAGAGAGATGAGGGAGAATAGAATTAAGAAATTTTGTCAATTATTAGATGGGTACAGTGGCTTTTATTATATTGATGTTCGGAAAGTTGGCTTTTAGTGTAGAACTTCCATGTTTGTGCGATATTATACTATTTAGCCATTAAATAAATGGTTAGTTTAACTGTGATTGTGATTATCAGATCAGAGTCTTGTTTGAGGAACGCAGAGAGAGAGAGAGAGAGAGAGTGTGTTGGTGGGGGTGTTTTTTCCGATAAAAGAAGATTAAGGAGGTGTATAAGAACTTAGCATTATCTTGAAACTAAAAAATTTGAATGGCTATATATATATATATATATATATATATATATATATATATATTTTTGGTCCATATATATATATTCATTTAAAATTAACATTAAAGTTTTAATAATTTAAGACAATGATTTAAAAAAATCCTTTACTAAGAGAGAGAACTTAACAATAACACTTTCATTAGAGACAAAACTAGCAAAATGTATAAAATAGATAGATATAAATATTGAGAGAGAGAGAGAAAAATGATAGTGAGACAACTAGAGAGACAAAAAATGATTTGCTGAGAGAGAGATTGACCCGGATGAATGATTAGACAGATAAAATTTAATAGCTTAGAAGATCAAAGGATTGCGAACATTAGGAGTTCAAATGCTCGCGTTTTGCGAACCTCATTGTATGATTTAGATTTATCCAGACGTAAAATCAAACACATTTAGATGAAGTGACTGAGAAATGAACAGGTAGATAGCTCATAAGATCAAAAAAAATAAATTAGAGAGATAAATATTTGTCAACTATTAACAATATAGAGAATTTACAAAGTTTTTTTGTAAATTATTTGTCTGTGTGTGAGTTGTGCTGAGATAAAGATCAGAGATTGATAGGGGTCAGAGATGAATTGAATAGACAGCTACATTGTTAGATGAAAAAGGCTCTTTATGCATGTTTCGTTAAAACGACAGAAAGAAAATTTTAAATAAATGAACAGTCAAGATTATAATATCGATGCAAAAATTGTCAGGTGAAAAATTAATGATTACAGAGATATATGATAACAGTGGCTCAAAGCGAATATTTAAACCAAAGAAAGAGAGAGAGAGAGAGAGAGAGATGCAGTATCCTGGCGGAATAAATAAAAACTATATTTTAGATATATTTTAAATAGAACATTTAAATAGATCCAACCAGAACTCATCCTCAGAATGAATTTTAAACAAATAATTAATCAATGGTTCATTATAAGATCAAAGTTATAAAAGAGAGATAAAAAAGAATAAATAGATAAAAAAAATCAAACTTATTTCTATTATAAAAAATTTAAGACGGCCAACCTTAAATAACACAACGAAGTAAATTATGGGTGCTAAAAAAGAAAGATAGAATTGGAAAGATGTAACGATTAAGGGATGGTTAGTGAAAATCTAAGAAAAGCCAACCTTAACAATATCATGAACAAAGCCATCAACAGTTTGCCAACCCACGCGTTTGTCGTCTTCGGTGTTGATTTTCTTGGAGTGAATTGCTTTTGTGAATGCAGTTGAATCTTTTCCATTCGAAGAAATAAGATTATGGAATGGTAGGGAATATTGCTCAGCTGGTAGACTTGGTGATTTCTTCATTGATTCTACAGGAAAATAACTTCAGAAACGTCACAGCAAATGAGAAGCAGTTGATGAAATATGTTTCGTTATTGGTGTCCAAATTTAGGGTAAAAACCATTTTCGAAACAAACTATTCTAGAGTCAGGAATATCAATATGTATCCAAACAAAAACTATAGTAGTATTTTAACACCAAAACTAAAAAACGTCAAGGAAAAAGATTTAAAAACAATTGATTGACTGAATTGTTTTTTATAGCTTATCAACCCTTTCCCGGTTATTTAAATCACGGAGACATTTTTAGATTGTAAGAATTTTTTAGTTAATAATGATTTAGTGATACAAGGTTTACTAATTAAACCAAAACTGAGGAGGGGGTGGATTCATACCTTCCCCAAGGGTATTTGCACGTAAGTGGATATAACGAGTCCAGGGGAAATGGAAACTCAGATCTCCGATAAACAAGCCCGAGCCATTATCCATTGCCCCACCCGTTCATCCAAGCTTACAGCGGTTGGCATTCCCAAGCGATTACTTATAGGGACTGATCAAGCTCAACGTTGCTTAACTTCGGTGATTGTACAGAAACCGATGTCTCAGCGTAATGTGACCATATGCCTAGCTTGAAGAAAGAATGCACTCTCCATCCCATCCAAACAAAAACACACACACACACGGCATATATATATATATATATATATATATATATATATATATATATATATATATATATATATATTTAAAGGCTTATTGATGTAAGTTTGTGACCCTGTGTTTCACGCTTTTTAGAATGAAACATCGTCAGACAAATAAAATATTAATGATAAATATATATATATATATATATATATATACATATTAACACTCAAGATTGCATATATATATTTATATATATATTTATAATAAGATATGAATATTAGATATATAAGATATATATATATAAGATGCAATTTAGATATAAATATATATATATATATATAGAGGAGAAATGAAATCTTCGATTATATTTATTATATATATATATATATATATATATATATATATATATATATATATATATATATATATATATATATCTATGTTTCCAACCATATTGGTATTGATTTTCTTGGACAGTGGATAATGGCGTTAGTTAGATCCATTGAACAGGACCCAAAAAATGAGTGTGAGTTCAGTACTTGGTTAAGGCAGTGGAGATACTTGGAGGGAAATTAACAGGAGATAACTGATAACTTTTTATCCATTAAACATGGCACGTGGAACTAGGACATTTCTACCCCAGTGAGCGAAATAAAGGGGTCAGTTCGACATTTCAATCACCTGTTGTGATAATAAGACAACAAAGATGTGGATGATAGTCCGAGTAATGTAAATAGTGTACATAATACCTCATCTCAGAAATATAGACAGATATATATATATATATATATATTTGTGTTGCTATCTGTTTTTTTTTTTTAATTTTCTTAAACAGTGAAATTAATAACATTTTAATAACATAATTGTAAATATTATATAACATATATATATATATATATATATATATATATTAAAGGGGATCTTTGACCCCTTTCCTTCTTCCCAAACACTACTTTTTACTCTTAGTCTCACTCCCTGTAACCCCTTGCGGGCTAGTGGCACACTCGCCTTGCTTGGGGTGATTTGCTTAAAAAATTTTTTTTAGTATGACTTTTCAGTCTAGGCCAGTTGTTATTGATTTTTTTTAGTATGACTTTTCAGTCTCTTGTTAAGCTATATTGATTTAAAATGAAAAAAAACAAAAAAAAACAAACAAAAATAAAACAGGCTAGTTGCTCTAATAGACCTATTAGCTCGTGTTCCATCGTAAAAAAAAAATGTTGTTTCAGAAAAAGAAATATTCTACAGAGTGTTTAGTATACCTTGTATATTAGAAAACGTTTACTGAAGCAGTAAGAATTCGTTCAAACATGTTTTATTAAATTCTACTGACAATCTTTGTTTATTTTTGTATTATGTGTTTCTTTGAATATCACCCGTAGCTCACCCGGCTGTAATTAATAAAAGAACTGTCCAAAGTTCATAACGTCTTTGTTTCAGAATTTTTGATCTTTGTTTGGCTTTATTAAGAATATTTATGCTAGAAAAAAATGGCCGGTTCTCTGTAGCGCTTCAGTCAGTACCTGACTCCTCATGCTATCCTCTACCTTTATAAGCGCCAGACAAAGCCTAAAATGGAGCACTGCTGTCATATTTGGGCAAGTTCTGTCCACTCATCATTTTCCTTTCTCGATAGTCCAAAGCATCACCGAGTCCTTGTGGGTGAAAAATTATTTTCCACCCTCCAACCTCTCTCTCATAGACAGGATGTGCGAAGACTCTCACTACTCTGCCGCTAGTTCCATGGAAAGTGCTCGGACGAGCTGTATTCCTTGCTCCGTCATGCTACTCATATTGTAGCAATCCGCATTCATTCCCTCCGTATTCCATTTACAAGAAGTTCCTCTCGAACAGCTTCTTCTCACGTACCACTACTCTGTGGAACTGACTTCCTAGAAGATATTTACCCGATCACTATAATCTTGATCTGTTAAGTCTAGGGTTAACCTTTATTGTCCCCTTCTATCCACATAAACTACATCTTACTCTATGACCCTCTATCTCGAGTGGCCTTGGGCCTTGTACAGAGTGAATCTCAATGTAAATATATATATATATATATATAATATATATATATATAATGAAAAACAGACCACTTTAAAGGTACCATTACAATAATTTATTTCACCAAATCCTTTTAAAGGACTCCGGATCACCAACGAAATGAAAGGAAAGATTTTTCCATTTCATTTCGTTGTTGGAATTGTTACCTGATGATCCGGAGTCCTTTAAAAAGGTTTTGGTGAAATAAATTATTGTAATGGTACTTTAAAGTGGTCTGTTTTTTCATTAAATATTAGCTATGGATTATATTTGAGCTCTCAGGATTTCATCCTCCTTGGAATTACCATTCGGTTTACCAAGTTCTTCGTAACTTATATATATATATATATATATATATATATATATATATATAAGAAATTGTTTTATTAATTTCTATATTGTCATTTTTAGAAACATTAATTTAAATGAAGATATATCAAAATAAGTGACGTCACTCGTAGAACTTTTTTTTTAACTATATAAGAGGTTCTTTTTTATATCCTGTGTCCTCACAAGACGTGGGTGATCACCCCGTGTAACGCTAAGCAGGAACTTTCCTCTTACTACCCTCCCCTGTTCATGTTCTGTCATCCATTTGCACAAGTTTAACAGGACGATAGGTGAATCTTTGAAACATTTAGAAGACTTAAACTAATACTTGACAAGCAGAAGAGTAATTGTGTTGTGGGGTTCTGGTAATAGTTTGGTGTTTTTTAGGCAAAGTTTACCAAAAAAAAAAAAAAAATACGTAGTCTCAAAGGAAGGCTTTGTTATCTTGACACCGCTATTACTGATTACTCGGTAATTTTTATTGTTTTAAAAAAATTACTTTCAGAACTTCAATAAAACCCATACATAAACTAATTTTATAACATTTTCTCGATTTTTTTTGATCGCAAATCCCGTGAGCCACCAGGATCGTAGGGTCACCACACGTATTGCATTCTCAGTAGAAGTGGTGTTTCTTCGGCAAGATAGCTCAGTCCTCCCCAGGCCAGTTTTGAATTCAGAGATTCATTTTCCTAAACTGGTTGCCACCCAAGGCTATAAGATCTAGTCTGTCCTGCTATTTACCCATAGCTGGGGAGAAAAAGAGGATTCATACCTTTTCCAAGTGTATTACCACGTAATGGAACCGACTGGAATGTGAACTCAGCTGTTTCGATTTTGCAATCCGAACCGCTATCCATAACTCCATCGTGCCTTTTAGTGCTTACCAACGATTTTGTAAATATAAAATTATTCTTGTTAATAAAATAGTGTTAAATATTTTTGTTGTCAGTACTCGAGAAAAAAAGAAAATGCATAAATCCTGTTTCATATGTTTAAGTTTTATTAACATTCTAAAAATAGCTTTTACCATTCGTCCATGTTCAGAATATTGCTGCCACATATGCCCTGGTGTCCTTGCTATTTATCTAAAGTTCCTTGATAAGACCCAAAGAAGAATCAGCAATATTATTGGTTCTGATATGGCGGCTCGGTTTAAGTCACTTTCCCGCCGCCATACTGTTGCCCCTCTGTGCCTTTTCTATAAATACTTTCATGGTAATTGGTAGGATGAGCTGTTCGCTATGATACCTTGACTTCATGAATTTAATCTCAGCACTAGACTAGAGTTTTCATCAATTTAAAATTGAGCTGGCTAGATGTAGCCGTAAATTCTATGCCGTCAATTTCTTTTCTCGCACTTCTCGCTTGTGAGACTCCCTTCCGGCTCCATGCTTTCCAGCCAACTTTAATCTGCTGCAAATTTAAATGCAATGACAACCACTATCAACTGTCGTCCTGATTCTCTTTGCACACATTATTAATGTTTCTGTTCCTAATTCCTCCACACACTGTAAATTTTTGTGTTTTAGTGGCTTTACTGCCTGGCATCGGGTGATACCAATTAAAAAAATACCGAAGGAGTGTACAGTAATAACGGTGTAAATAGAAGAAAAAAACCTGGCCTTCTGACTCACCGTTTGTGGATACGTTTATTAAATTTTAGCCAATTCTTGATTGGAAAAAGGAAGAGAAGTGATTCAATATGGTGATCATAATAATATATTCATCTACGGTTGAAAGCATTGACAAAATAGATAAGTTTTGCAATACACGAGCAAAAGAAAGATATCAAAGCAAATGACAAAGGAAATATTATTATTAATATTGGGGATCTGAACGTTGGTTGCTTGATTAGTTTTACGACATATGAACCATTATATATATATATATATATATATATATATATATATATATATATATATATATATATATAAAGAAAGAACAGTAAGATATATAATCCGGTGTTCTTATAGATATTTTTATTTTTTGAAACATGGTTATAGATATTTTTATTTTTTTTACATGGTTAGAACTCTGTAGCAAAAAAAAAACAACATATTTTAAATCAATTAATATATATATATATATATATATATATATATATATATATATAATCCGTTTTGAAAGGGTTTTTCATTATTGTGATTTTTTACCGTTCATCTGGAGCAGTTTAAGTTTACTGTCAGCTCACCCAAAAATCAATATTAGTAACAACAATTGGGTTCAAATGAGTCACATCCCCAAATGGGGGGGTGTAACAATTTCAATGGGCGGGTGCGGCTGAAAAGAGCCGTTTTTGCGTTCTCAATCTTGCAAGGAAGGAACCTCTTCCATGGACCGTCATAATAATAATATACGATAATTTTTGTTTATAAGATAATTTTTGTTTATAATATATATTTTTTTATAATTCTAATAAGCCTTTGCGTTAGATTTCAACTCTTTAAATTGATTGAAAGCTGTTTTTTACAGACATTAAATTTCGCCTTTGATTTTTTTGCATAAATTGTAAAGTATCAGTTTTCTTCGATTTTTCACCTTCAAGGTTGTAATTTCTTCCACACAATTTGAATATAAACATCGTCACTGAAGAATTATCTGTCAGACAAACAATATTTCATCGAAATCGGATGAAAACTATGGAAACGCATAAACAACATCCGATCGCGCACACACACACACGCGCGCGCATACATACATACACACACACACATTTTCAGAAATATATATATATATATATATATATATATATATATATATTACTGACCTTACTGATTTTCCATGAAAAGTACTGTTTTATTTACAAAATATTAGTAAGAAATTATCCATCGATAGTCACTACTATTCCAAACTTTCTGGCAACATTTGAATTCCCCGTCGGAAAAAAAAGGACACGTCTTTTGAGTCAACCCATTTTTTGGCATCTTCATAAGAATGATAGTGTCGCTCAGCGACGCCACGTGCCATCGCCCGGAAAAAGGGATAATCGAACGGGGCAATGTCTGGTGAATACGTCGGTTGGGGTAGGACTTCCTATTTAAACGTTTTCAAGTAGGTTTTCATCCGTTTGGCAACATGTGACCTGGCGTTTTCATGATGCAAAATCACTTTGTCGTGTCTCTGCTTGTATAGCGGCCGTTTTTTCTTCAATGCTCGGCGCAAACGCATCAATTGTAGTCGATAGTGATGTCCCGTGATAGTTTCTGTCGGTTTGAGCAGCTCATAATAAACTACACCCAGCTGGTCCCACCAAATACAGAACAGAAGCTTCGAACCATGGATATTCGGCTTTGCCGCCGATGTTGACGCATGTCCGGGCTTACCCCACTTACGCTTAGGGTTATCGTAGTGTATCCACTTTTCATCGTCGGTCATGATAAGATGCAAAAAAACCTTTCTTTTTCTGCGGTTGAAGCATCTGTGCACACTTGATAAGACGCCGTTCGACGTCTCTCGGCTTCAACTCGTAGGGCACACAATGTTCTCGCTTTTAAATCATTCCTAATGCATTCAAACGTTTCGAAACTGTTGTGTGATCAACTTCTAACGATTCTGCAAGTTCAGCTGGGGCCTGCATGAGCCTTCAAGAAATAATGCCTCCAATTATTCGTCTTCAAACTTTTTCGGTGTGCCTGGCCGTTCTTTAACTTCAACATTAAAATCATTACTTTGAAGCGTCTAAACCAATTTTTGCATGTTGCATTTGACAGAGCATGGTCGCCGTATAACTCAGCAAGAATTCCCTGTGCTTCAGCTGCCGATTTCTTTTGAATAAAGTAGTGCAGTAAAATTTCCCGCAAATACACTTTCTTTGGCACGAAATCCGACATGTTTAACGCTATGAAAAACAAAGTTCTTTACATTTCGGCAAAATGACATACACTGAATTTCAAGCTTGCTTATAATCCTACTTCCTTGTAGATGCATTACCATCTGAATATATATGTACGCAGTCCTGGGAACACTATCTGTTGGAAAACAGCGATAATTTATTCAAGTTCCTAATATATATATATATATATATATATATATATATATATATATATATATATATTCGTATTCAGGGATACCTGTCTACCTATCTACTAGGTCAGCTAGCCAATCCCTATTGCAGACGCTTGCTCAGACACATTAGTTTTTGTTCAATACCCAGTTTTATACTACAACTATGCTGAGCAGACGTTAGTTACAGTTTCTGGGAAAGAGCGTGTTAACCAACGTGATGAACAAAGTGATCAAGGCCAGCACGCCCAAACACTCGATCACGATTACTTCGTGCTAGCACAGCTATTCTCAGCCCCCAAGGGCACCGTCTACCCAATTTCACTCACAAGTCTTAAATCAACCCGTTGTATGGCTTTCAGGCACGTTCCAAATATGTCGCATGCTGGGATGTCCTCCTCCATATATATATATATATATATATATATATATATATATATATATATATATATATATATATATATATAACAATAAACGTGCAATCAATTTACAAATACATGAATTATTCACACAAAACTAATGCAAAGGTTAATGATTTAAATGGCGAGACATCCATCTCGCAAACAATTCAAATAGTACACAAAAACCTCCAGATCCGTTATGAATGAATTGATCCTTGTTTATATAAATTTCTGCCGTATTAGTTGTTATTTTTACTACTGTAGGAACAGACGAAAGCTTGTAGTAAAAATAACAACACTTAATATTAACGACGAACACGGCCACAATGTACTGTGACGCGAAAATAAAATATCTCTATAACACTAAAAAAAAACATACACACAACGCACACACACAATTAAATTGAAAAAATAAAATAATCCTTGATAATGGCTAAAAGTATAGCCGAAAGCGCTCGGAATTACAGGACATTTGAACAATTTTTCCCAAAAAGAAAGCACTTGTTCGAACACAAGAAAAATTAAATAAAAAGCTTAATCGTGGTACCTTAGCTGTCGTTTCTAATGAAACATGCATAAATGAAGGATTGCTGCCTAAATACACTATATATATATATATATATATATATATATATATATATATATATTTATTATATTTTTTTTTATAAGCGTAGTGGTAATGAAATTTTAGGCTTGTTTTCCCGAAGATAAAAACAAATAAACACACACAATAGAGAAAAAGCATGGTAAATTGTACGTTAATTTCATACAATTTTATTTATATATTTGTGTGTATTATATTTTTTACCTTACAGTTGTGTTAATATGCATGCTATAAAAGGGAAAAGTCACGTCACAGAGGGAAGTTACACACGTGTTGTCAGCTTGACGGTTCTTGGGCGAAGAGATTGAATATAATATCTTTTGGCGGGATATCCTTATTTCTGGCGGGAACAGTTTTTGTTGCATGATGGAAGTAATTTTATTATTTTTATTGAATTTATTTTAAACAAGGTTTAAATATTATTGTTTTATTTTATTTGTAATTTTCCTTATTCCTATTATTTTATTTATTTGTAACAATAATAATATCTCTACAGTATATGTGTATGCGTGTGTGTGTCGAAATGGGATTCAGATAACGTTTGAACCATTTACTAAATTGTGTATGATGGTTTATCTCCTTCAAAAAAAAGTAGGTAATAAAAAGTAAAAGTAAACATGTTCCCAATTTTATAGGTAAAAAAAACCAAAAACATTTCGTATGTAAAAGAAGAGAGAACGCGTTCCTAGAATATTTGTATCCAATCACGGTGTATATTAGTGTGTGTGTGTTTGTGTGTGTGTGTGTGTGTGTGTGCGTGTGTGTGTGCGTGCGTGTTTGTGTGTGTGCGTGCGTGTGTGTGTGTGTGTGTGTGTGCGAGTGTGAAGGCAATGGATATAAAAAAGAAAGAAGAGAAACATTTTCGGCAAAAAGCGGGAAAATGTATCCGTGTGTCTGTGTGCATGCATTTATTTCAGCAATCAAACGGTTTCACTTTGCGAAAGCACACATCACAATATTTTTTTTTTAGTGATATTAGAGTTACTTCCCTTGAGTTCTAACTGAAACTGTCCCCCAGGAAAAAAGTTCCGGATTAAAACAACGCAATTCCAAGATAAAAAAAAAAAAAATAATACTTTGTTCTCCACGCCTTATCTTTTTTCTATTTTTTTAAGAGTACTGAACTGTCATCAGTCATTCTATATGGCAGCGAATTCTGGATAATGTCACAGATAAAGAAAAAAAAAGCTTGAGGGAGTATGATTTGTTTTCTACGTCTTATCAACGCTTTGCATGTTATTTAAATCCAGAAAATATTTTTAGATTTTAAGATTTTTTTTGGTGGGGGGGGGTGATAGGATAATAATGATTTAATGACACAAGTCTTATTAATTAACCCATAGATGGGAGGAGAAGAGGTAGATCCTTAATTCTCCCAAGTATATTTGCGGGGAAGTGAATTTAGCGAAAACAAGGAGAATTGGAACGCGGCTCCCCGGTTAACAATTTCGAGCCATTTTGTGTCAACAGAAGGATGCTGAGGATATTATGGATTGAACATGCGAACAGCGACGAAGTTTTATAGAAAGAGGAAACAAAAAAGACACTTATACATGGAATTAGAAAGAGACAGCTGAAATTTATAGGCCACATAATGAGGAAGGAGGGCTTAGAAAATTTAACACTCACAAGACGTATTAAAGGCAAGATGGAGAGAGGAAAACAGGATGAAACCTACCGAACGAGCTTGTGTAAATGGATAGCAGAACAGGACAGAGAGATAGCAAAAAGACAAAATTTACTAAGATTTACAAAGCACAGGAAATTGGGGCGAACCGTGATCGCCAACGCCCTGAAGGGATACAACACATAGAAGAAAAGATGTCCTTTATACACATTTCCGTCAAATTTCTCATCTAACACTTCAAATTTTGTCTGCTTTGTTTAAAGTCTTTTGATAATATTACACAGAATTTATCTCATTTAACGCAATCGGAGTTGACACTTTATTATAAATTTCAAATTGTGCTCCTCCCACTTATCAGTTAAATAACAGGACAGACCAGACACTCTTGTCACGTGATAGCAACCAGTGCAGGAGAAAGAAAGCTCTGAATTAAAAATCAGCCTGACGCGGGATGAAACCCGAGAAGCTATTCTGCTTTAGACACCCCACTGATCAATATAGCTGCAGTACATGTGGGCGCCTTACACTGAACCTCACCTTACTGTCAACGGCCAGAGACTGGCAGCTGCAGACAAGTTCATAGAGTGCGATCACGGTAGATGAACTTGTCTGCAGCTGCTAGTCTCTGGCCATTGAAATTAATGTGACGCTCCGCCAACATCGATGAGGAAGTGACCTACAGAATTGCCAGAGACCAGAGCGGCCTTCGGCAGACAGAAGGATAAAGTCTGGGAGCTACGACGACTGAGCCTTAATACCAAGCTCAAAGTGTACGGAGCAGTAGTCCTATCATGTCTGCTCTATGCGTGCGAAACGTGGACATTCTACAGCCGGCATGTTGAACAGCTTGATACCGTCCACATTAGATGCCTCAAGACCCCTGCTTGGTGTCAAGTGGCAGGACAGAGTCCCAGACTCTGAAGTGATCCAGCGTTCTGTGATGGAAAACATCCGTGCCATCCTACTGCGCTACCACGTTTGGTAGGTTGGCCATGTCCGCCGCCTCCAAAAGAGATTGCTCTATGGCGAGCTATCTCACTCGGTAGACCAAAGAAACGTTACAAAGACACGCTGAAGGAGTCTCTCAAGCATTGTGGCATTCCCCATTCCACATGGGAAGAGTCTGCTGAGGACCGTGCGGTCTGGCACTCTCTTGTAAGGTCCGGAGACAAAGAACAAAGTCGCCAGAAAAGGAATGATCGATACGGTGCCACCCCCCCACCGGCCTGGTTAGCCCCAGCATCCCATGTCAAATCTGCAAAAGATTTTTCAGGACGATTTCATTAGTCATTAACGCCTACACCCCACCCCCAAGTAATTCGAAGTCAAGGTCATCACCTCATTCGAAGGACGTGCGATATATGTTGTGTTCTTACAATGCGTAAACCGTTTTTTAACGCAAATTAAACGCTATGTGATGTAACTTTAAATGTATATAATTCACTACGATTGATCACAGATCGGTGAATATTTTGTGCAAAAAAACTACTAATTTCTAGGTCACATAAGCGAAGCCGGCTTGCAAAATCTGATACTCACAGGGCAGATTGAAGGTACGAGGGACTGTGGGAAAATGCGTATAACCTACGATCAGGCTTGAGTAAATGGATAGCGACACAAGTTTTAGGGGAGATAACAAAAAATACAGAACTTATTAAGAGCTACAAAGGAGAAGAAATACTGGAGAGCCATGATCGTCAACGTCCTGAAATTACATGGCTCTTACACTAAATAATAATAATAATAATAATAATTTTATGGGACTTTACAATGCACACAGACAGAACAATCAAATCTAATCTCACAGACATCGTGATAAAAGACCACAAAAACAGAATATGCTTTCTTAATGACATAGCAGTCCCTGCCAGATTGCAATGTATCTTTGAAGATCTTCAAAACACTATCAAAATACAGGGATCTTGAAGAGGAAATCTAAAAAATGTGGCACATGAGGACATCAATAACTCTATTTGTAGTTGGAGCCCTCGGATTGATTGGAAAATGTTCCCATAGATTCATTGAAGGGATTCCCGGTAAGAAAAACAAAAAAAAATTGTACTCACAAGTACAGTTCACATATTATGGAAAGCTTTATATGTGTAAAATATAGGTGATCTTAAGCTGTTTTTTTTTTTTTTTTTTACATAAACGATCAGTGGAAAATATCATAAAAAACATTTCTGATCTTAAGTCTCTAGTTGGGACCAGGGAGGAAGTGTATAAACAACAGAAATCCAAAGAAATGATGATGATGATGATGATGATGATGATGATGATGATAATAATTTATTAGAGTTATGGATAGTCTTTAAATATTTACAGGAAATTAGCTTTAGAGTAAAGGTCAGTAAAAATTGAAACAACTATATATGTTTTCCCGGATGCAATATAAGGAATACAAGTTTGATTCCTCTAGGCCAGCATATTTTCTTGAGTAGGACTCTCGACATTGAAATTAGTAGACATTAATTTCACTGTTTAAAAGGCTTTCCTGGGTATGACGATAAACTACATCTAGCAGTAAGACCACTGATCGGGAGGCTTTGAGGAACGTGGAACCACCTCTTAATTTCTGCTGTTCCCAGGTCCACACTGATCTGAGGTGATAACATCAGTTCGGGTCACAGCAATGGGCAAATAGTGGCTCCCCAAAAACAAAACACCACGAAAGTATAGAAATACATTTTTATAGTAAAATTCCGTTCAAAATAAATTTAGATGAAGCCATAAAATTGTGTTCAAAATATTTAGATTACGACACAGAGATTGATATGCCGCTAGACAAAATCAAACAACCAACAATATCCATTACATGCAATACCTATTTTATACTAAATATAGTAAAATTACCAGCAATACATATTTAAGGCACAATGACCAACAATACATTTTATCTGTAGTTGAAGGCATGAAATTCCGTTCAAAATATATAAAATAAATTTAGATGAAGCCATAAAATTGTGTTCAAAATATTTAGATTACGATATTAAATAATCCATAGAGGTTGATATGCCACGAAACAAATTCAACCAATTAAAAAGCTGAGATATCAACTCAAACATGCGTAACTACAAGATTATAAACGTTATGGTATTATTATTATTATTATTATTAAAACAACAACAACAACAGCAACAACAACAACAACAATAATAATAATAATAATAATTTACTGAAATTATAGATAGTCTTTTTTAATATTTACAGGAAATGGGCATTTGAGTAAAGGTCCGTAAAAAATAAAATATAATAAAAGCGTAAATGCTTTTGATACCCCTTAATATGAAGGAAGCTTAACAGCCATAGGTGCGAAAAGTGAGCAGGGTTGGTCAAATTCCATCCTCGTCTGTTGCGTTCATTTTCGTACTACTAACAACCTTGGGAAAAACATGAATACATCACTTCTCGGCCATAAGTAATGGATTAAATAAGATTGTAGACTGGGTTTTGTAATCTTGGGGAGTAGCTAGTCTAGAAGAAAGGCTACTTTGAGATCAAAACTGTGTAGAAATCATTGGGACAGTAGTGAATAATATTTCACAGGAAGTAATGTCAATTTACAGAAAAGGAATCTGTGGAAAGCCATAATCGCCTATGTCCTGAAAGTCACGGCATTAAAAATTATGTAGAACGCATCGGGAAACCATTCCATGCTATTTCCTAAGAAGACATGGACATTCACAGATAATAAAGAAAAAGAATCTGCAGAGAGCCATAATCGCCTATGTCCTGAAGGGACTCGGCATTATAAACTACGGAGAAGGCAAGAGGAAAACACTCCACTATCTTTCCTAAGAAGCCATGGAAATTGATAGATAATAAAGAAAAGGAATTTGTGGAGAGCCATAATCGCCTACATCATTAAATGATATGATAAAATAAAAAATAAATGAAGTATGCACAACTTATAAATATGAGAGTAATATGATGATGATCATGATGATGGTATGGTCGAGTAAATTTTGTTTACTAAATTCAAAATCGTGAAGACGGAAACGGCAAACCATTCCACTATCTTTCCGGAATGGTAATGATAAAATGAACGTTTTCATTATAAGGAAACATTTGGCATTCATTGTCCGAGCGGCCAATACTACTGTCGGTTGAAATTTATAAAACTTTAAATCTTAAAACCCCTTTTTTTTTTTTTTGAACATAGGTTTTTCAAGTTTAGTAGCTCTCTTCGCTCTTTACAATACTGATTGGGTTTTTCTTCCTAACCATTTATTGAAGCAGTTTGGAACTGCTTCATGATGTCATTATTTTCTCTTCGAGTTACACGATATCCATTTTAATTGTTGTTGCTGTTGAACGTACTTAAGTGGTGGAATTTCTGCTATCTTGTTCAGTTCTTTCTTTGTGATTATGTAGCGTCAGTCATCGCCAGGACCCAAGACTTTACCTGATCAAAGACATTCTTAACCATTGATCTTAGAAATCTGTTGCTTATATGAGACTAGGATTTTGTACACTGAGTTTTATCCGCTGGGTTTTGTTCACCCGGATTTTGCCCACTTGGATATTGTCCTGGATTCACTCACTCAAAGTCATTTTGAACCACAAATCTCAGAAAGAGATTGCGTAAAGCTGACAGTTTGGATGTTTCTGAACGGGTTTGGTGATGTAGTTTCTGTTATTTGGCACAATTCTCTGTGATTCTTTAGTGCATAACGAAGAGGTTCGTAGAAGAATGGTCCTCATTAAGACGTACAGGGTCTCATTCACTGAAAGTATTTTAATAATTAATCTGAGAAAGCTTTTGTATAGAGATGGCAATTTAGATATTTCTGGAAGTGTTTGGTGATGTGGTTTCTATTATTTGGCACAATTCTCTGTGATTCTTTAGCGCATAACAAAGAGGTTCATAGAAGAATGGTCCTCGTTAAGACGTACTGTGTCTCATCCACTGGAAGCCATTTAAAATAATTAATATGAGAAAGCTGTTTTATAGAGATGACAGTTTATATATTTCTGAAAGGGTTTGGTGATGTGGTTTCTGTTATTTGGCACAATTCTCTGTGATTCTTTAGCGCATGACCACGTGGTTCGTAGAAGAATAGTCCTCTTTAAGACGTACAAGGTTTCATCCACTGAAACCCAGCTTTAATAATTAATCTGCGGAAGCCGTTGTATAGAGCTGACAGTTTAGATATTTCTGAAAGGGTTTGGCGCCATGAATGTCATGCATATGAAAGTCTTGTTCTGACGACACTATTTAAGAACGTGATTCAAGTTTTCTGGTTAATGTCTTAGCTTCGTTGTAAATTGCGGCATTGGGTGAACCTACCTATGTCGCAGCCTGATCTATCTTCCATTCCTTTATCTTCTATAGTGTCGTGGCCTTGTTAGGGTAAGAAATAAAGACACAAGTGAGGAATTGAGTTAAACAAATATATTATCAGAAACAGTAATACAAACATATACAAACGAGAGTGTTACAGCAAGAATGTTCGGTCTGACTGTCACAGCTGGCTGCTGGAAACTTCCCTCTCCAAAAGGCAATACCTGCTCCTATTTATAGCTGGGAGAGTCCATGAGTGAGTGGATAAATTAATATTACATACAGTAAATTTGATCCACACACCAAGCAATTTGAGATGTCGAGTATTTACTAATTCTACATCATGGATTTTAATAAGCGATTCAACTTCAGTGCCATCACTGGTTTAATTCTAATTCCAGATCATAGTTTCTGTTTCATAGAACACTTGTTAGAGGAGGTTGATTTTATGTTCAAGGTCATTCTTTTCCCAATTATGAATACCTATGCCATCGGCATATTACCGCCACGTGACCAGTACATTGGCCTCGAGAGGGAAAGCAGGATCGTTATTCACAGATAATAAAAAGACATGCCATTAAAATACTTATCAAGTAGTTTACAGGAGGTCCTCGAATTACGTCGAAGACCCGTTCATACGGCGCGACATTTTTTGATGTAGGCCGGAACTCGCCTCCATGAGTATCCATGAATGTGCCTTACGCTTGGGAAACTAAATGAAGGGCAAAAAGTTAAAAAAATAAACTACACAAACGAGCGAATGTAGCACAATCCAGTATGGCGTACAGCCGGTGTAGAAACAACGTCGTCTTCCTCGTATAACGACGCGTGACGACGTACTATATAACGGGAGATGGTGCCGTAACCATGAAACTTCGCACGTCGGGTTCGACGTAACCCGAGGACCTTCTATGTTTTTTTAAATATTAAATATTTTGATACTGCAAATGCTCAGATTTGTAGTGATTTTACAAGCAGAAAAATAACAGAGACAGTTCTAAATTATTTGTCGTAGAATTCGCGTTCATTGCAAAGGATGTACGTAATTACATTGACCATCCCGTTATTATTTACACATCTTGTTAGTACATCGTCAAGAAGCCTGTAAATGGGAAACAGTGTTCGTTGAATGTACAAAACACAGGCAAAGATAACTTAGTACATTTTCGGTTGATTTTCGACGGCCGCCAAACTTTTTCAACGGTAGCCATTCACAAAAGAAAGCAATCGATGTCTGTCCTGATATGGCGGATATTCACTTCCGGTAGAAGACAAAAAGATGTCTGCCGACACAAACACTCTTCTCTGCTTTCAATAAAGTAGAACTTTTTTGCTAGTTCACTACTCAACAGTTCTCATCAAATTGAATAGACGGTTAGCTAAAATGCAGAAAGTTTAATGCTTTAGTTTAATGCTTTAGATAGAAGAATACATTAATCCAAATCTTGGGCCAGGTTTATTTTTTATGATAAAAAGTAATCGTCATTTTTCATATAGATATAATTTAAAATCTTCTACAGTAGCCGTTGTAAATGCCTATTGTAAATTCATATAGTAACTGTATATTGTGGCTGATGTAACTGCATATTTTTAATGGCGTTTTTTAGTGAGGGGGTTCAACACTATGTATTACGTCTATCTTCCCAATTGAGAAAAATTAATGATAATCTTGGCATTTAGTCTGTATTAAGTTTTCACGAGCTCACTCTCCGGTAGGTAGACGTACCACACACCATTTGAGCTAAAAATAAAAAGGGGTCTATTTTAATACAGGCATCCACGAGTAAATCCATGTTTGGAATGGGAGTCCCGTATTTTGCTGCTAATGTTGAATTGTTTACGACGTACGTTTGCCTTTAATAATTAAATCTACTGTCAGCAAGTAAAGCGTTTGACGCAGCTTTGAAGAAAAAAAAACTGTTTTAGTGGTGTTCCATCAGTTTAATGCACAGCACCATATTGCAAAAATCACATCGCAGAAAATTGAAGAACTCGTTTGGGAAAGAATTCTTCATTCACCTTATTCTCCCGACATGGCTCCTTCAGACTACAATTTTTTTCCGTGGTTTACAGACTCATCTATATGGATTAACTCTCAAAAGCCAAGAGGAGGTCAAAACTGACATTTCAAAGTTCTTCTCTTCGAAACCGAAACAGTTCTTTATTAGTGGGGTTAAAAAACTTGTAAGCAGAGAGAGAGAGAGAGAGAGAGAGAGAGAGAGAGAGAGAGAGGTTACTTCAAACTTTATCATACTGGACACTGTTTTAAAATGTTACTGCTACACTCGTAATAAATTTTATTCAGTATTGGTTGCTTACTTTTTATATTGAGGGCGGCGATTACTTGAAATTTTTGCTTATTATTTTCATGGCATAGTATATTGGTTAAAAGGAAAGATCAAAAATTTTTCATGTAATTTTTAATCCTTTTTAGAAGGATGGAAATTTTGGTTAAACATCCTTTTTTGTATTTTGCGTCAATACGGGAATTTAAATCTGTATGGGAAAATTGATCGTAATATTTGTTTCAATTCAAATTAATTAAACCATAAATCATTGTATCATCATCAACATCATCATCATCATCATCTTCTTCTTCTTCTTCTTCTTCTTCTTCTTCTTCTTCTTCCCCCTTGTCCTCTTTCTCTCCTCGTCCTCCTCCTCCTCCTCCTCCTCCTTCTTCTTCTTCTTCTTCTTCTTCTTCTTCTTCTTCGTCGTCGTCGTCCCCTTGTCCTTTTTCTCTCCTCGTCCTCGTCCTCCTCCTCCTCCTTCTTCTTCTTCTTCATCCCCCTTGTCCTCTTTCTCTCCTCGTCCTCCTCCTCCTTCTTCTTCTGCTTCTTCTTCGTGCCCCTTGTCCTCTTTCTCTCCTCGTCCTCGTCCTCCTCCTCGTCCTCCTCCTCCTTCTTCTTCTTCTTCTTCTTCTTCTTCTTCTTCTTCTTCTTCTTCTTCTTCTTCTTCGTCCCTTGTCCCTTCAGGATTTTGACAATCATGGCTCTCCATAATTTTCCTGTCCTTTGTAACTTTTAATAACTTTTGTCTTTTTGTCCTCTCTCCAAAACTCTACTCCGCCATCCATTTATTCAAGCTCGCCAGGTATGTCGTGCGATGCTATCCTCTCTTTCTCTCTTACCTTCAATTTATCCTGTGGTTATCAAATTTTCCAAGCCCTCTTTCCTCATTATGTGCCCCAGAAATTTCCACTGTCTCTTCCTGATGTTAAGCATAAGTGTCTTGTTTGTTGCCATTGCCTCTAGTACTTCATCATCCATCACACGTTCAGTTCATGATATTCTCAGCATTCTTCCGTAGAACGACATTTCTACCGTCTCAAGTCTCTTCTTCATCTGTGAGGAGATTGTTGAGCATTCACTGCCATATAGGACGATTGATATTACATAACAATTCAATACTGCTTTCTTTGTTTCTAACTATATTTTCTGTTTCCTAATACTTTGCTCAGCTTTTGGAAGGCATCTTTCGTTATCCCAATGTGACTTCGGATTTTCATGTCGCACTTGCCGTCTTCTGTTAATGCGATTTCCAGATATCTACATTGCTGAACCTGTTTGATTTTGCTATCCCCAATTTGTAATTTGCATACTGGGCTGTCCCTTTTGCTAACAACCATGGATTTGGGCTTTCTGCAATTGAGGTTTAGTCCTTTCTTGCTTTCTTTCACTACCTTCTGTAGAAGTTCTTGTAGTTTCCTTTTCGTGTCTGTTATCAACACTATGTCATTTCCATATCTTAAGTTGTTAAGATTGTAGCTGTCAATAATGAATCCTGGTAGTACTTCCATTTCTCTCAGAATCGCTTCACTGCTTAGGTTGAATAAGTCCGGCGAGAAGACACATCCTTGCATTACAGTCTTTTCTATTTTTGTATATTTACTGAACATTTCTATTGCTTTAAATATCATCTTAATCTCCGAGCAGATTGTCCAGCATTCACTGCCACATAGATAACGTAACCGTTCAGTATTGTTTTCATTGTTTCTAATGAAAATTTATCTCTTCCTTTACTTAGCTTTGGGAATACATCTTTCACTAATCTAATGCACCTTTGGATTTCAGTGTCGCGCTTCTCACCCTCTGTTAAAGCACTTCCCTGATATTTGAATTGTTTGTACTTGTTTGATTTTGGGATCTCCAATTTGTAATTTGCATGTTGTGCTGTCTCTTTTGCTAACAACCAGACATTAATTCTTCTTGCAATTGTTTCATCCTTTCTACTCGCTTTCCATCACTGTCTTTTTGTCAATGACGAAATCTCCATTGTTTACCCATTTCTTAACACATACGCCTAATACAGACTTCATTAAGTAACGTTTCAGAAAAGTACATTTTATTTTTGAAAGGTTTTTAATAAAGATAATTATTTTATATTGACAGATCTGTTAATATAGACAGGTTTATAGATTTTACGGATAAGGAAATAAAAAAGGTTTCCATTTAGTTTAAATTCGGTTTGAAATATAGCAAAATATTTTGTTTATGGGGAATATTAAATTTAATATATTAGCTTGGAATTAAAACTAAAAATAAAACTTGAAGATTTTTCATTTTCAAAATTGCATTTTAAACTTAGGTACCGCTTGTTTTGGAGGTACCTACACATACACGCGCGCACACTTACATACATATTTATAATGGTGCATTTTTTCGCAACGTATTATATATATATGTGTGTGTGTATGTGTGTGTGTATGTGTGTGTGTATGTGTTCATGCTTGCATGTTGATACTTTTGCAATCTATTTTAAATGTGTATATGAACACATAGATATTAATATATGAGTAGACCTATGCGCTCTCAGATGCTTATATATAAATATATATACAGACATACGTAGCAGGCACACACACACACACACACACACACACACACACACACACACACACATACATATATATATGTAATTTATTGGTAATTTATTTTTAATGAATATTTTTGCAGTTAGTTTTTTAAGAACAACAAAGATTTTGAAAAAATCAAAAAAAAAAATCGGTATCTCTTTGCAATTTTATTCGGTGCTTGAATATCAAGAAGGATTGAGTGTAAAGTGAAAGAAAACAAAAACGACGAAAACACAAAAATAAACACGACATTCTACACGTACACACACACGGACTGGTGCATGGGCGCACACGCACAAACGCGCAC
>CAHIKZ030001515.1:102500-132500 GCA_903632075.3 Acanthosepion pharaonis | reverse complement strand
TTATTTGATGTTTAATATTTAATGTTCTGGGTGAGAGGGTAGTTTAATTTAATAACGGGTCTATATGATATGATGTGATAGTAATGTTGCAAGAGATTGGAGACAATGATAATATAATTAGCTAATAGTTATTGTAAAATGGTAGAAATTGTAAATTGGTAGAAATGATTAGTAACGGTGGTGGGAGAATGATAAAACCATGAATGTAGTTATAGTGGTGGTAGCTTGAACTAAAAAGTGGTTGTTGGTGTTTTATTTTATTTTATTTTATTTTGTTATATGAATTAATTTATCAATCAAGTTCTTCGCGTTTGAGAGTCACAGGTGTACAAGAAACTCATCGCTAGAAAATGTCGATTTTCGCCGCTGGTATATAAAACAATTCTTTACTTTCTCCATCTGTTTAAATTGTTTAAGTGTTATTCGTACAAATAACTCTTGTAAACACAGCAGTAGTGACTATTTGTGTAATGGAACTTTTAGCCTGCATGTCACCAATCCTTATTTGAAAGGCGAGACTTGAGTAGGGCTTGAAATATAATTAAAATTAGTATTCGGTTTTAGCAACGACCGTGGTGCAATATCGACAAAACTATCAGCCAGATTACAAGTAATGTAAGAGAGTACATTTTTTGAAAAGGTTTATTGCCTTAGAACGAAAATTTCAAGAATATTTTTTTCTTTACCGATTGATATGCATTTTAAACTGTTGTGACCAAGTAATTTGTAAAAAATAACAAAACAAGAGGTTGCAGATAAATCTTGTATTGAACAGTAAATACAACAAAGGTGTTTTTACACGACTTGGGAATGTGTGTGTTTATAGAAAGGAATTATTTTCAACTATATCACTGTTCCCCCACTTAAAAGGCTTAAAATTCCTACTACTTTATAGTAAGAATAAAGTCCATAATAGACTTATCAAGAGGGAAGACAACATTAACATATATAGAGATTTAATACATATTGATTTTCTAAATTAATTTAGATGTGGCAATGGTCGAACTTTTCGTAACTGATCTACGAAACAAAGTTACTAAGCAATACACCCAATGACGCCAACTCTTTGATTGCAGACCCCAAAGACACAAGTAGAGCTTTTATCAATCAGTAGTACGCTTTGTTTTTTAAGCTTTGAGAGTTTAAAATTTCGAACTTTTGCATTATCAAAAAGGAACCCACACGAAGATTTTTGAAGGAAAGGTTTCGTTAGTGGGAGGTAGATAAAATTTAATTTTTCATTTTGGTTTCAAAAAGGCTTCATATTTTGGCCAATTTTTACAGGCTCAGAATACCCACATTAAACCGGCCTTGTCTTTCATTCTATCCTCGTGGGTGGATCGATAAATATATCAAAGCCATAGGGTCTAGTACTGAGAAATATGAGAATGGAAGACATTTTAAATATGTAAAAACAGATGAAACATGAAATAAAAAAATTAAATTCAAATTAAATTCAAATTAAATATGTGCTAAATTCTTATTTCACACTTTGATTGGATGCCTTATATCTATTCTAGCCCGGAAAAATGTTGTTTGATCTTCTGCCCGCTACTGATTACACCATTTTGAATGATTTCCTTATACAAGCTATATATATATTTGGCTCCTTTGAGGTCAAACTCACTCAACTCAGTCGTAACTGTTTCTAGCAACCAAGGTTTCTTTCATTACAAAACGTCGAAGTAATTCTAATATTATTACGTATTTTTACAGGTTTGTGAACACAATTGTTAGTGAGATCGAACTCGCTATTCCGTCACAAATTGTTCCAACGAGATAAGATACAATTCAATTAAAACCAGGTTGAATTGTCCAAATGAATTTTCTAAGATGTGAAACAAGGCAATTCAAAATGGTGCCACCATTGAGGATAAATATTCCTTAATATTCCTAAATGAACTCTGATTTTACAAATTTGAACCATTAAATACATGTTTGAAGTGCCCGTTTTAAAATTAAAAATATTTTTGCGTGATACAATTTTAAACAAATCATGTAATCCTTCATAAATGACTGACAGATTTTTTTATGCAGTTAAATAAAGCCTATTTTTTCATTAAGACTTTTTTGCCAACCAAGGCTAAAGATACCCAGTCTTCCTTCTATTCAATTTTATATGGAGGAGAAGAGATGGATTCCTGATTTTCTAAGGTGCATAAGAATACTGAAAAAATCGAAAGGAAATCGAACTCAATTTACTCACTTTGAGCCGATATCCATGAATATAGAAAACGCACATCCGTCACATAATGCGGAAATGAATTACCCACCGCTGAACCGTGCTCATATGCATTGTCCGGTCTCCGTAATAATTTATAAAAAAATCTTGATTGATGACTGTTAATGGAACTTGAAATAAAAAAAATGAAGGTATTCACTGCTGCATAACTAAAATTATAGTCCCCTTTATTTGCCAAAGGCCATTTTTTAAAAAAAATTTAGCTGTTATTTGTCGAGAAAATTTAATACCACCAACATTCACCTTTGGTGTCAAAAGAAAATAATAAAAAAAAGGAAATTTATTTTTTGGTTTTTTTCAAGAGAAGAAACTATTTCATTTTAGAACTTACTATAACATATAGCAATTTCTACAGTGAAATCATGAGACCTATTTGCCAATCAAGTAATGCGCTTAAATTGAGTATAGTCGTTCCATTTCATGTTTGATATGCTGTTTCGGATTATTTCTTTTTTAGTTAAGATGTGACTATCAAAATGCTTTTGTTAATTGTTCTTGTAATGACTTCAGTGAAACTTCCGTTGTATTATTTTTTTGTTTGTTTTTAATTTAATCAATTTGTATTTTCAACTTTGGCGATAATGTTAATTTTTTTTACTGGGAGTAAAAGAAAAAAATTCAAGACTTTAGATGGAACATTAAACCTAATCCTAAACATAACATAAGGGATAGAATATCTCTTCATTATTCCAAAAGATCGGGGAACATATGAATTGTTTATAAGTTTGGTAACCTTTTCCTATTACGTTTTGATTTCTTCTAATAATTCAGGCATTTATACTGTCTTTTACGCAATCATTCCATTGCACCTCTACGCTATGCAAGATTTTCTACAAGTCAATGTCTTCCCGATGAAAATGGTATTAACCAACCGATACGCTGGAATATAATTACATTCATCCATATATATATATATATATATATATATATATTCAATATATGTTTTATTTTTCTTTAAAATTTCCCTTCTTTATATGTTCTAAAAATCACTATAAAATAGCCATTTTGTTTCAACATACCTCTGGTGTCTTATCAAGTGATGATTTTGAATGTAGATTGTAGAATAAAGGTTTTTCGTTAATTCGATATATATATATATATATATATATATATATATATATATATATATTATATATATGGTTAGTTTTTGATTTAAAGTTTAAATAAGTTCCTCAGAATAATTTTTATGTTATTGTGGGTTTCTTGACATTCTAGACGTCATCAGTCATTGATTTTGTTAATTTCCTGAATTTAAAAATTTAACCTCACTTTTTTTTTATTTTTTTTTTTTTTTAAGAAATTTCACCCCAAGCAAGGCGGGAGTGTCCCTGGCACACAAGAGGTTACAGAGGATTGAGAACAAGAGTAACGAGGCATGTTTGGGGAAAGGAAACGGGGAACAAGATGAAAGTATCAGATATCGATTGACATTACATTTGAATATTTGAAGATTATAGTTATCAGGGAAGCAAGCAAGGGGATGGATTTCCACAGACAGTAAGTGCGAGAGAAGAAGCTGTTTGAGTAGAAGAGACGGTTACATTTAACCGTTTCGACAGTGAAAAAGGTGGGACCGAGATGCCAGCCTAGTAGCTCGCTTAAATTCATGCAGTCTGGGAACCAGCGAAAGTAGCTCGTCGGAACAGTTGCCGTGAAAATACTTGTAGAAGAGACAGAGGGAAGCCACGGCACGTCTGTGAGAAAGCGACTGTAGACTAGATGCCAGATCAGGACCTATCACATTGCATATTCGTCTCTGGATTTTGTCGAGGACCTCGAGACGTACAGCGGGGGCACCAGACCATATATGACAGCAATATTCCATGCAAGGACGGATGGTTGATTTATAGATTTGAAGGATGGACTCAGACGGAAAAAAACTTTCTGGCACGACACAGAGAACCAACTTTCCTTGCGGTAGATGAAGCTATTGATTCAATGTATTTATTCCACCTCATGTCAGTATCAAGTGAGACCAAAAGCAGGCGTAACGAGGCGCTATCGAGGAGTTGGGAATCAGCCATTCTGATGGGAGGCAGGGAAGGTTCTCTGAGGTCGGTAAAGGGGAGCAGTTTTGTTTGGAAGCATTTCGATTTACAACCCATTTTCTGCCCCAGTCAAATACCACAGATTGGAGGTCCTTTTCGAGGTCAGATTAGTTTTGTCAACGATACCAGATTTACTATTGAGGCAGGAATAAATAATAGTGTCGTCCTCATAGATGTCTGTTTGGGAACTGATGACATCAGGAAAGGTCATTGATGAAGAACAAGGAACAGTGTATTGTCAAGATAGAGCCTTTAAAAACACCAGCGTTCGTGATATAAGGATTTTTTTTTAACCTGTTTAGGACGACCTTCATTTCATTTTTGACAAAAATGATTATATTAAGTCAAATAATCGTCCTGTAATACCGTATCCTTGAAGCTTTACAAAGAAGGCCATTTTGCCAAACCCTATCAAATGCTTTAGAGATATCTCGTTTTGAAATTTTCCGTTATTGTTAAGTAAAAAGGTATACAAATTAAGTTAACCCGTGAGCAATCAGTTAATTTTTTTCTTAATCTTGTTCTTTGTTTGTTTGTTTTATGGGAATATTATTTGAAATTTTTAATTAGGGGTTAAATTAAATAACTTGAACCAATTTTAAAAAATAATTATTTTTTCCAAATCTAATTATTTTTTTATTTCAGAATCAGATTTAACAACTTAAGTCTTTGAAAATTTCAAACTTCCAAAAGATTAAACAATCAAATTTTGTACGTAATGTTAAAGTTTCAAGAACAGCAATTGGAAAAATTGTTCGTTTCATTCAAAACAATCTGGGTTCAGTTGCAGATGGTTCTGAAATTAACATGCTTGCTCGTTTAAACGATTTATTTTTATGAAAACATTGCTGCAGTCTTTCCAATAAAAAAGAAAATTTAGAGCCTTTAAAAATCGCGCGCAGGAATTGAATGTCTCCATAACAACGTTACACCGGTTTAAATTGCAATTATATTTTTGGTTTATTTGTTGACCAAAATATCGAGTAAAATGTTAATAAATAAATTAAATGTTTGATATATCCATTTTTAAATATTTTATAAACTTTAACACAATGTTTGATTGTTTATTTTTCTAAAAATCAGTTATTTTAAAAAATAGGTGATTTCAAGGGGAATAAATTATTGCTTTAAAAACTTTGTAGTTCCCATTAAAAAAGATTTTATAGCCTCCAAAAGCTAAACAAAGTATTAAGAAACAGGAACATTAAATTAGAAAAAAAAAAAGGTTCCATAATAATAGCAATCATCTAATATGGGTGTGAATGCTTCCGGTTCAATTTTCAAGATAAAGAAATAAAATATTTAAAAAGAAATCAATAAAGAATATGAAGGATGCTGAGAATATCAATGGTAAAGTTTTTAAAGAAAATAAGAACAAAAAATATTTTGTACTTTGAAATAGAAATGGCAATTGAAAATTTTGGGACTAAAAAAAAGGTTCCTGGAGAATTTGTCATTCAACAGGTTTCAGATTGAATGAAAATGGATTATGGAAGAAACCAAAAAAAATAGGAAACTCAAAATTTTACTTTTTGGATGACAAATTTGGGACATATAAGGAAAATAATAGAAAACAAAATTAGATTTTTGAAATATAAATAGGAAAAGATATGATTCCCACGTAAAAATTTACCAAAACGCATAAAATGTATTATATATAATATAAATTTGACAATTACTTGAAAAAAGAACATAAAATTGATTTAAAACATTGAAATTCCCATTATTTTGATTATCATTGATTAAAAATGACCATGAGAGAAACGACATTTGAAAAAATTGACGACTTACGATATCAATTCTAAATTATCCTCTATTTATATAACGGTATATCTTTCAAAGGGTTATTTTATTATTCAAAAAAAATTTATAAAATTAAAAAAAATAAAACCTTAAACTCTTTCCATTCACTATTTACTATTTCTCTATAAAAATCAATATACGGGTTGACATTCAAATCCCTACACGGTGTACAAGGCCAGTGAAAAAATTGTTCAAAAATAGTACTATATAGTGCGACATTAATATTCGAACTAACTGAACATCCTGTAATTGTTTTCAATAATACAAGTTGTAATCTCTTTTATTATTGTTTAGTTCTAATAAAATTGAATCCATTCTAAATTTCCTCAAGAGTTTCTAGCTAATCACAAAAAAATGAAATATTTCTGGTTCTGCAAATATGGTAATATGTTGGCAATAATTTAAAATGAATAAAGGAATTTACATATAAATATCTCTGTGTTATCCATATATATTGCCATCCCTTTGAGTAAAAAAAATGTTTGTTGCTGTTTGGACTGAACTGTCCTGTCTTTAAAATTTAATTCTTTTAATTCATTTGAATACAAGATAAATCTTGTGGGTTCATGAAATATTTTAAAAATATAAAAACCCTTTCCCCACAAATTTATTAAACACAAATTTTTAAAGTTTCCCTTAAAGAAAATATATCTTTTGTTCTAGCAGTTCAGGTAAAAAAAAGTAAATCAAGTCCACAAAACTTTTCATTCTTACCATTTTATCTATAGTAACCCATTTGTTTCATTCATATTTTTTTCAATTTTATCTTTTTTCGTGGAAAAATATAATATTCAAGAGGAATTACTGCTTTAAATGCCACTATCTTAACATATTCGTATCTAGATTTAAACGTTATTTATCATACATATCCTCATGATCTGCACTCCTTGCTTACGTTTCTTATGACCATAAGACAATATTATTCTATCTTGAGCGGCATATTTTTTTTTGTTACAAAAACAATAGTAAAAATAACGGAAGAAAAATATTTTTCTAATTTAAAAATATTTATTCAAAAACTATTATTTTTAAGAATATTTTTATATTTAAAAATGGATAAAGATCGTTGTTCAGTCTAAATTTTAAAAAAATTTCAAATATTAAATTTCAAAAAAATCCATAAGGAATGGGAAATATAACATATATATATATGTCATCAGGAGTAAATTTGATTTTTTTAAATAGTTTATTTATGAGCTATATACCGTGAATATTTTCTATATATAAATGTGATGAGTATGAGTGTTTCTATAATTAATACATTTGGTAGAATTAGTTTGCATATATAAAAATATTTTTATAATAAATGTAAATGTGTAAAATAATTTTTTCAAATAATATATATATATATATAAATATATATATATATATATATATATATTTATTTTTTAAAAAATATTTTACGATTCTACAGAAAACATTTTTTAAATAAAATAGTTAGCAAGAATATCATAATATATTAATATATTGACTTTCTAATTAACATATGTTGATACATAAGCTTTCCAAAAAAATTAAAATAGAAAAAATATTTTTTTTAATTTAAAATAGATTTTCCATAAAAAATTTTATTTAACTCCTAATATCAATTTCTTTGAAAGTTTATTCATTTCATAACGATACTGGATTTTAATCTTTAATTTTTTCAGCATATAATTTATAAATTTAGTTTCAGTTTTTTTTGGAAAATTACTTTCATCGATGGAATCATATTTTTTTTCAAAAATAATTATAAAATATTTTTCTCTTGTGTTTGTATCGAACACTGATTTTTTTTTTAAAGAAAAAATAATTTATATAAGAACACATTATTATAAATTTTTTGTTATTTATTATTATTTTAATATATATATATATATATATATATGAAGAAATTTTTGAAAAACAAACAAAAATCCTTAAATGTAATTAAATGAAAAAAAAATGTCGACGTCTGACGTTTCGGTTTATTAAACCTTTTTCAAGACAATATTCATCAAAATACAAAGCAGTTCAATAAACAAATACGATGGACATAAAAAAACAAGTCGTATTCAGAACAGATAATGGCAAATTTTTTTTTTTTTTTTTTTTTTTTTTCATTTAACTATTTTTAACAGATTTTTGTTTATTTTTTAAAAAATTTTTTTTTTGTATATCATAAATTTATCCATTTACATATATATATATATATATATATATATATATATATATATATATATATATATATATAAATATATATAAAGACCCTGACCAACACCAGGAATGTTAAATTTAACATCATGTTAAAAGATAAAAACAAAAAAAAAAATGAAAACTACAGACAAAAGTTCATTTTCTCCATCAAGACATTCATTTCTGTAGTTCACTGCTACCAGCAAGCAAAAATATTTCTTCTCCTGATGATGGCCATTTTGGCCGAAACTATTTAAGCAATCTAAATGAAATAATAATAATAAAAAAAACAAAACAAAAGAATATCAATCTACAACCCAGTTTAAACAAATGAAGATTTTAATTTTTAATAATTTTTTAATATTTTTTATTGTTTTATTGTTTTCAATATATATATATATATATATATATATATATATATATATATATATATATATAATTTCATTGAATACGACAGACAAGGTTCTTTAATTTAGCTTTTTATACAGTTTCTCATGTGCTCTAAGAATTTTTTCTTTTAAGATGATAAATTATATAAAAACTGTCCGAATGTTCTTTTTCCCGAGCGCTTTCGGCTGTACATTTAGCCATTTTCAAGGATTAAATATTTAACTGTTAAATAAGAAATAGTTTGTTGTATGTATGTATTTATATAATGTTTTTTTTTTTTCAATTAATTAATTTTTTGTCTTCAATTTATAATATATGATATTAGTAAATTGTTATATATTACACTTATTATCAAATGTACAATCTTAATAATTTCTTATTTAACAGTTAAAATATTTCATACTTGAAAATGACTAAAATTAAATTCAATGAAATGTACATGAAAGAAACATGAGTCTTCCAAAAACACACACACACACATATTTAAACACACACAAAACACACACACACACACACACACATACATATATATATATATATATATATATATATATATATATATATATATATATATATATATATATATATATATATTCGACTTTCCTGTCGTATTTTTATTATTTTAACTATAGATTAGTTCTTAAATTTTTGCCAGACATAAGCACATCTGATTTTTTTATACTGTCAAGTTTGGTGCAGAATCATTTACATTTTTTCATTGGCTGAATACAAGACCTGGTGTATCCATAATCGTGTCTTTCTAATGACCCTTGCAGGTTTTGAATTCAGAATTGTCCTTCTTAAAATGGATATATATATATATATATTTATATATATATATATATATATATATATATATATATATATATTATACAAACATATTAGTTATGCGTTGTGTAATCATCATCACCATTTTGTCTCGTTAAAACAGTTACGACTGAGTTTTTCGATTCTTCACTTTTCTCGGTTTGAATTCGAAAAGCTTTGTGCAACATCTCATTTGGCACTCATTAGAAAATCATTTTAGGAACCTCGATGTGTTGTAATGGTTAGAAAGCTTGTCTTACTAAATCAGTTACGACTGAGTAGTGAGTTCGATCCTCGTTGGGTGCCTTATACTTTCGGCCTTGCTCCGCATCTAAGCCGGGCTTAGGAAATCGCTATATATATAACATTTTTAAAACAATTTCTTACTCAGTACTTCAACTGCCCTTTCGTTCATATATTTTTCTCTTTCATTTTGAATAATAAGAATTATATGTCACGGGTTGGAGGTATCAGGATGTTTAGAGATATGCTTAGGTAGGACATGACCAAAACCTAGTTGTGAACCATTGATCTAAAGCCATCTTGTTATCAATATTTCCGCCAGGGAAAACTCCATAGAGAAAAAGAATAGAACACTTTACATATAAAGAAGATGAGAGTGATGAATATATCAGTTGCATAAAATAGTTGTTAAAAATGGATCGATGAAGAAATCTATTCATCATGCATTGTTTCGGTAAGTAGCAGCTGAAGACAATGTTTCCCTATTTAATATTATGGATGTCTAAACAGGCATAAAATTGCTAATATCTCTTGCCCACAAAACAGATAAGAGACGTATTAACAGTCATGACAAGTACTGGAGATTTTAAAAGGAAAATGAGCTGGTTATTGCGCAAAAGACTCGTCATATATGTTAAACCCTTTCACAAGAATCTCTTCAAATTTAGGTAAGGTAATGTTGATGGATAAATTCTTTTTTCTCCATTATTCTAAAAGTTGTTATCAATATTTCTCGTGCTTTAGATGGCGTACGGATAGTATAATGATTGATCGATTGATTCATTTTTTACGACTTATCAACCCTTTTCACGTTATTTAAAGCCAGGAAATATTTCAGAATTCAGAAATTGATAAACAACAAATCATAAATTGGCGGGATCGATTCTATATTACAATCAAAATATAAACTTATCCCTCATTTTGTGGCCACGGTAGTTTCTATATATTTATATTCCAGAGAATTTAAATAAATCTAAAAGACATGCCTGCGTAGCTAATCAGGATTTAGTTGATTGATTCACGGTTTATCAACCCGTTGCAGGTTATTTAAAGCCAGACAATATTTCAGAATTCAGAAATTGATAAACACGAAATCATAAAGTGGGGGATCAATTCTATATTACAATCAATATATAAACTTATCCCTCATTTTTTGGCCACGGTAGTTTTTATACGTTTATATTCGAGAGAATAAATGTAAAAGACATGCCTGTGTAGCCAATCAGTATAGCAGTAGTCAAAAGTGATTGTTTCACTGTAACTCACTTTAGTTTGCCCTCCCCTCAAGGAGACAAGTTCTTAAAGTCTTTTCCTTTGCTTTGAGTTCTCAGTTATATTTTCAGCAACTTCATCATTTGACGATATCTGCAAATCTCCTTTGATAATCTTCCATGCAAACATTCCCTCATTCAATAAATTTGTTATTTTCTGTTTTCAGCATTGGTTAAACCCTTTCCATTACCCAAACTTAGACATATATTATAGGAAAAATAGTTTTATTACATTTCAGAGGCCTTAAACTAATATTAATTCAATCTGTATAATAATTTCCGACTGCAGTTTTTCTGGTAAATTCATTAACTTTAATAAAACACGTTGAAACTAAACTAAAATGTAACTTAAGATTTGTTTTGACGTCTAAACTAATTGTTTTGAATCTGTCAAAAATTGTTCAAAGCAAATTTGAGTTATTGAGGTTTATGTGATTTACATCATAACTTCAGACGCATTATATATATATAAATATATATATATATATATATATATATATATATATATATCAAATGGAACTAGAACAGTTTGGCCTTTGAAATTCCAACCACCTGAAGAAGGTCAGAGCGTACAACGGTCGAAACGTTGTGATAAATATGGGTACAAAGATGAGGACAATAACTATAATAATGTTCAATAATATATATATATATATATATATATATATATATATATATATATATATATAAATAGCAGGTCACAATATTCGAGGGTACCCGTCTACTAGGGTAATAATCCTATTGTAATTAAATTTTTATTGTTTGCAGACACCCACAGAGCCCACCTGTGGCTTATATGCAAGTATGCTGAGCAGACCTTAGTTACAGTTTCTGGGAGAAAGCGTGTTATCTAGCGTGATCAAAAATTTGAACAAGGCCAGCACGCTCAAGACACGATGACTTTTGGCTGACGTGTTAAAAATTTCTATCGACGGCAGCCAAAGGATCCGTCTACCCAATTTCAAACAAATAAGGCTTGGGTCAAATCGTGGTATGGTTTTCAGGCACTTTTCAATCACCTTCCTGACAAATCAAGTGGTGAGATTCGAATCTCATTCTAACGATCGAAAAGAAACGCTCTAACCACTCAAGATGAAACTTTTTTTTTTTATATATATATATATAATATATAGTTGTATATTATATATATATATATATATATATATATTATTATTTATATGTATATGTTTCATTAAAACGACAGACAAGGTATATATATAAAATAATAAATTTTTATTTAATTTTTTTATGTGTTTCTTAAAACGCACAAAATATTAGTTTAAAAAAAGCTGAGAAATCGAATCATCCTTGATAATGGCTAAAGATATAGCCGAAAGCACTCGGAAATATAAAACATTTGGACAGTTCTTACACACGTTTGCCCAGAAAAGAAAGCTGTTTTTAGAACACAAGAAAAATTAAATAAAAAGCTTAACCGTAGTACCGTGTGTGTGTCTTAATGTGTGTGTGTGTGTGTGTGTGTGTGTGTGAAAATATATAGAAAATAGGTGAAAATACCTTTCCCTGCCTTGACATCTATGAAAGTAACTCTATACTGATACTTATTATTAACACCCAACACACGCCTACCCAATTTAAACAATTCAAATTCTAGCTGTTACCATGGAAATTTTGATTTCAATTATTAAAACACGTAAATTTCAGAAATACGTTATTCAAAAAAAAAAATTTCGCTTGAAGATGGAACAGAGCTTACTTTAACTCAATTTAATTCAAATAATTATATTGAAAAATTCGGCTCTTGTTTTGAAACATGAGACCTAATATGTTAAATTGGCATCATATTTTTTAAATAAATTTTATAATATATATATATATATATATATATATATATATAATATATATATATATATATATAAATAAAACATATATAATATATATAATTATTTGAATTATTTTTAAAAATAAATTCCATCTTCAAGAAATCTTTTTGAATAACTTGAAAATTTACGCGTTTATTCATATTCATTATTGAAATTAAGATTATATGGTAACGGCTAGTTCGTTTAAAGAAAATTTAAGGCTTTAATTTGTATCAATATGATCAGTTACATTCACAGACGTCAAGTCATCCAAGGTTTTTTTAAATTTAAAGCTCAAGATGACATCGTCTAATCTGGTTATTTAAATATGGATATTTATTTATTTTTATTTTATTTTTTTTTTTTTTCTAAATATGACATTTAAAAAAACTGTCGTAAGTCGCTAACATTTGTTTTTTTTTGGAGAGCGAGTGTTTTGACATTCAAAAGTTTACTGCATCAAAAATAAAGATTTGTTTTTAAAATCTAGTGCTTGGAATGCACGGAAATGTCAGTAGATAGACGAGGAATTGGGACGCCGAAATGAATGGAATTCTTTCAATTGGGGAAGTGTAAACATTGGAGGAGGAAGAAAGAGAGTTTCATTTTTCGAGTTTATTTTCTTTCTCTCTATTACTCAAATGTAGACAATCGGCTCATTACACCGGTAAACCTTTCTAAGAAGCATAAGATTAATCTATGCTCGGGTAGCTGTAACGGGTATCAACGCGAAAAATGAAATCGACGAGCCAAGATTAAATTCTGGTAGGCTTTGTTTAGTTCACTTTGTGCTAATTCCTTCTGGAAAGACATGAATATCTCTCTCTCTCTCTCTAGTTATGAATTCAAAAGCAGGATGGAAAGTGCTCGGACGAACTATATTCTTTGGTTCCGCCAGGTCTAGTGATTTTCCAAGCGTAGCTTAGATGTGGCACAAGGCGGAAAGTATGGGGCACCCAGTGAGGATCGAACTCACTTCTCAGTCGTAATTGTTCTAGCCAGACAAGCTTGCTAACTATTACACCGCCTCAAGGTGCCCAAAGGTTCCGCCAGGTCTAGCCTTCACGGCTAGGACCCGCCATGCCACTTACATTGTATCAAACCACTCACATTTCCCCCATATTCCATCGGCGAGAAGTAAGATCCACCCAAACAGCGTCTTCCCGCAAATCACTGCCCTGTAGAACACACTCCTAAGGGGATGTTTCCCCGATCACTACTATCTTAACCTGTTCTAGTCTAGAGTTAACCATTATCCCCCCCCCCATGATCCATAAACGTAACCCTCCACTACGAGTGGCCCCCGGGCCTTGTACAGAGTGAACCTTACTGTAAAAAAAAATAAAAAAAATAGAAAGAATGAACATTATTTACATCATTCGGACTATTGTCCTCATCTTTGTCGCCATATTTATCACAACGTTTCGGCCGTTATACGCTCCGGCCGTCTTCAGGTGATTGTAATGTCGAACCGAACCCTTTATTTTCGCTCACTGGGGTAGACTGTTCTAGTTCCACGTGCCACAATTGATGGATGTTATTTATCAGTTATCTCCTCTTAATTTCCCTCTGAAAGTTCTCCACTGCCTCAACCGGGTGTTGAACTCACACTCTTTGGGTCCTGTCACTGGATCTAACCAACGCCTTTATCCACTGTGCCATGTGTCCTTGAGACCCCAAAAGAATGAAGTGTCTTGGGTGAGAATCAGTCTAGGAAAAGGAAAACACTGAATTGAAACATGAGAAGGTTTTTGCTTGAGGATGAAAATTCGCTTGAGGATGAAATGGAACTAATGTCTTTAATTTAATTACAAAATTAAATTCGTAGCTTTTAGCTTCCATTTTTGAAACATGGTTAGAACTGTGTAGCGAAAAAGACCATATTTTAAATAAATCAATTTATAATACATATCTATCTATCTATCTATCTATCTATCTATCTATATATATATATATATATATATATATATATATATATATAAAAAAAAAGAGGTTTTAGTGGTTCCAACGAGAGAAAAGTATGTATATTAAAAAGAAGAGAAGAGAGGTGCCGCAAACGTTTTTGATTGTAATGTAACACATAGGGGTCAGTAAAACATTAAAAGATAAAATGCCGATAAGCAATTCATCGCTTGGGCCAACCTTAATTGTTTTATGACCCTTCGCGCAGAACTCTTCATTGCCAATTCAAGAAAGAAATTCGGATTACTAACACAGAAAATGTCTCATATCGAGAATATTTAACATTGAAAAACAAAAGAAAAAATTAATTATTTTTAATAATATGTGGAAATCTCCACTTTACCTGAAGACGGTCACGAGACCAGAAACACGTGTAGTAAAATTATGTAAAAACAAAGCATAATATTTTTTTCTAAATAAATCCACATTACAAAAAAACCATATATATATATATATATATATATATATATATATATATATATATATATATATATATATATTCATGAATTATTCATACAAAAACAAATGCAAAGGTTAATGATTTAATTGGCGAGAAATCCATCGTCGCAAACAATTCAAATAATATACAAAAACCTCCGAACCTGTTATGAATGAAAAGATCCTTGTTTCTATAAATTTCTGCTGCATTAGTTCTTATTTTTACTACAAGCTTTCGTCTGTTCCTACAGACATCTTCAGGTATGGAATAGATGTTGTTCTTGTTTTTGCTCTCAGTAATAAGAGGACAACGAAAAAATTAAGTAAATCATTTATAATACATTGATTTAATAAAACAGCGTACAATACCTTCTTAATCAGTACATTCTTAAGTGAAATATATTAAGTAAATCATTTATAATACATTCTTGTACGTATATAACTACTATTGATTACTTATATTAAATTGATTTACAATATATTCTTATAATAAAATAATTTTCATTACATTCCTAACAATGATCCCGCGCAATTCTTAATTAAACCCATAGGCATTTAAATGATCTTTGCTTTTGCTTTTAAATGACTTTTAAATAAAAGGTTACCATAAAAGCAAAATTAAAACGTCATCTCAGCTTTGCTGCCACATTGCGTTCAAATGCCGGTTCCCGTACGATCACCGAAGTTAAGCAACGTCGATCCTTTTCAGTATTTAGATGGGTGACCGCTTGGGAATACCAGCTGCTGTAAGCTTGTATGTGCGGGTTATGTAATGGATAATTGCTCGGAATTGTTAATCGGAGAGCGGAGTTCCAATTCCAGTTGGTTTCGTTATATTGACTTACGCGCAAATAGTTTTGGGAGAAGTATGAGTTCACATCTTCTCCCCCAGTTATGGGTTAATTAGTAAAACTTGTATCTCTAAAACCATTACTATCTAAAAAGAAAATGCGTAGAAAATATTTAGATTTCGGCATTAAATGACCCATAGAGGTGTTGGTATGCCGCTGAAGAAAAACAACCAACCAGCAATGTTAAAATCTAAAATATCTGATAATTTCTCTTTGAAACGGCAAGGAATTATCCTAAGTAGACTTCCAGCAGCAGTAACAACTAAAATGTGTAGCGCATGTAACTAGTTGTGAAAATAATGATTTTTTTCATACTTATGAGTCACTCTTATTCTTTCTTCAGGTCTGACCAAGCTGTTGACTAACTCTTCCAGCATTCGCAGGCAGAAATCCGTTTTACGAGCTAAACGCCTCTGATTGGCTATATCACTCAGCTGACCAGATCAGTCGGCTAAATTTTTATTAGGGTTAATTTTATCCCAATACATGCTTGTTGGATTTTAATCATATTCGATTTACTTAGCTGTAAGTGAATCATTGGATTTAAAAACAAGTTTTTACTATAATGTTCACATTGTACAAGGCACAAGTGCCACTCGAAGTGGAGGATTACAGAGGCGCAGATTATAGGGATATGTGACGAAGATAACTGTTGACCTTAAACTTGAACATGTAATGATCGCGGAAACATCTTCTGTGGAGTCGACCCCACCAAGCAATGGTTCGTCGGAAGAAGCCGCTCGAGTAGAACTTACATCTCACCAATGGAATTCGAAAGGAGTGGAGGTTGTTCTCTACAATGTGTATGGCATGACGGGTCTTAACTGTGAAGGTTACAACTTGGTGGAACTTAAGATGGTAGTTTGTCTGAACACTTTCCATGGAAATAGCGATAGAGTAGCGAGCGGTTTGCGAGATTTCGTCAGTGGGAAAAAAATAATTCATCACCCACAAGGACGCGGACACGCTTTTATCGAAGCTGAAGAAGTGAACACTGACAGAATTACTTCATTTTCAGCTCTTGTAAAGGTAGATGATATCAGGAGGGGCCAGGTACTTAATAGAGCGGTACAGTGAACCGACCATTTTTTTGGTGTCTTTAGCGTTGGATCGTATGTACGAGTTCCACATGATGTCTGGGGCATGATTGTCTCGACAGGAGCTGAAGGCACTAAGCCTCTCTGAGAGAACACCACGAGTTCGCTCGGTGGTCGTCTGCTTTCTCTCTAAATATTTGCTTGTCATGTTGAATTCTAATCATTAAATCGGACAAAAAATTTAAAGACTGTTCTTTATTGTAATATAATGTAAACAACAAATAATACATTCATCAAACTTTCACCGCTACATTGTTATAGCATTGTTGGATGGCTGTGCTGGCACATTTTGGGAAAAATAAGAAATTCCCGCTAACTGCAAATAAATGACTATAAAGACGCTGACGGCGATTTCTCATGGGCGCTGCCATTTTCGTTTAGCTTCAGTAGAGATTAAACTCAACGATGCCTCCAACACAATAAAATAAAAAAAATATGTAGCAAAACAAATCGTACTGTACGATCCTATATGTCTCGTAAATAGAAATAGAAGCGACTGACATTTCATGGTGTCTTGAAAACGTATTTTCTTGTGTATTATACAACCTGAGACACTGTGTTTCTGAATCTAAAAACGGAATAAATTACATCCATGAGTACAAAACCATAGTGAAGCCTATACTTATGTAAATACGGTTTGAAAAATTGTACTATATTAGGCATTAAAATCTCCATGTCGTATATATATTTCACTAAAATATTTAATTTTTCCGCGATATTGCAAAATAAAAATGAACCGGATGTTTAGCCATAGCGTCTTTTTTCTAATTTCCGTTTAAACAATGATTCGAATTTACAGAGAAAGGGTGCTTAGTTGTAATAATAATGATATCAAAACACAACAAATTTTATCTATCCCCTTTAATAATTTTTTACAATCAATTTCGGTATATTTCTTGTCTTTGAGACAAAAGACGTCCAATCTCGCTGATTCCCGACGAACAAATATTGTCGATATATCAAATACCTTTTGTAAACAATTGTTATGAACACCTGCCTACTTTGTGTTTAATTATCTATACTACTGAGTGTAATTGCAATCTGGCTGTTTTAAATAAGAATTTTTCTTTCGTTTGAGTAAAAATTTCTTTTATATAACACGACTCTACTTTTTGCCTTTAATTTTCGTTTAAAATTTCTCGTATTATACAAAAGAAAATACGGTACGTCGAGATCAGGCAATGTAAGTTTCGTAAAAAAAACAAAACAACGTATAAGTATGTCTATAACAGTAGACTTGTTAATTTGTTCTTCTGTTTTTATGTGCCGTGTCCCTTCAGGACATAGGCGATCATGACCCTCTACATCTTCCTGTCCCTTGTAGCTCTTAATAAGTTTTGTCTTTTTGCTATTTCCCCTTAACCCTGTTTTACCATCCATTTGCTCAAACCATCAAGTAAGCTACGCACTGCTTTCCTCTGTCTCTCAATCTATCCTTTGAGTATCAGATTTTCTAAGCCCTCCTTCCTCATTACGTGCCCCAGAAACTTCACTTTCTCGTGTTAAGTATAAGTTTGCTTTTTGTTTCCATTTTCTCTAAAACCTCGTTGTTGCTCACGTGTTTGGTCCATGGTATCCTCAGTATCTTTCTGTAGAACCATCTTTCTTCTTCATCTTTGAGGAGATTGTCTAGCATTAAATGTCATACGGAAGGTCAGATATCAAGTAACAGCTGAGTGCTCTTTTTGTCTAATACTTCACTAACAGAATTCTTTATTCAACGAAGACATGTTGAATGCGGGCGAATCTGTAGATAGATGTTGTTATATATGTATTAGATAACTTTTATTAATGTCTCTGCATCAAATGTGTCATAAGCCCCGGTGTGGTGGTCTTGGGGGACGGTGATCGCTCGATTATAAAGTTGCATTCTTCTCTCGAGGCCGGTGATCACAAATTGTTTTATCTAGAGATAAAAGAACTTCAACAGAGGGAATTTTAACTTAAATAGTTTATTAACCCCGACGTATGAATTTTCTAACTAGCCAGTGGGGTCGTTCTCTCTCCCTCCGCTGGGGAGCAGTTCCAGACACGAAAGGAAACACATCTACATTGTTAAACGGTTGAGGCTCAACTCACTGAAAATCCTTTCTCTATCTCGATCATTCTCAAGCTGGCTCAGCCAATCAAAATCGACTTCCTTGTTTTGTCTTCTATCTGACCTCGAGGGTCAACCTCAGAAAGTCCGATCAGAGATAGCATTACCCCTAAAAATAATAGTCTGCTAAACTATTATTTAAAATAACTATTGTGGGCTTACTGATATAAGTAGTCATATGGGAGGACATGCTGAAAAGCTTTCGGATTGACCCACTTCCCAAAATCAGATGAAATGATCAAATATCCCTTTTTTCTTTATTTTAATTGAATTTATCCCAAACAAGGTAGTAAAGATACTAAGACAGAAGAGGTGGCTGGATGTGAAAGAATTAGAAATCAAAAACATTGTTAAAGAGCGAGAACAGTAGAAGAGTAATCAGAAAGATGGTAGATAACGATTAACATTGTATTTAAATTTCTGAAGGTTAAAGTTAACTGGAAAACATGGAGCCAGAATAGGATTCCACAAGCGATATGGTTTCATCTGGTCAATTCAACTGTTAATTGACGAGATGCTAATCTAGTTAGTTATTTATGTGTCATGCGTGACGAGGCAGATTTTTTTCCCGCAGTAGGCTGCCATTTCTTTCTGCAGTAGACCAGCTGCCATCCAATGCTATAGAACTCGATCTGTCCTGCTATTTACCCATAACTGGTAGGAGAAGAAGAGGATTCATACCTTTCCCAAGTGTATTTCCACGTAATGGATCCGACTGGAATTCGAACTCAGCTCTTTCGATTTTGCAATCCGAACCGCTATCCATAACTCCATCGTGCCTTTTAGTGCTTACCAATGATTTTGTAAATATAAAATTATTCTTGTTAATAAAATAGTGTTAAATATTTTTATTGTCAGTACTCGAGAAAAAAAAATGCATAAATCCTGTTTCATATGTTTAAGTTTTATTAACATTCTAAAAATAGCTTTTACCATTCGTCCATCTTCAGAATATTGCTGCCACATATGCCCTGGTGTCCTTGCTATTTATCTAAAGTTCTTTGATAAGACACAAAGAAGAATTTCCAAAAAAGTATTAGCACGTCAGTCAGTCAATTATGTGCCATGCGTAATACACGCTTAGACGATCATGTATCTTTCGATACATGACTGACGAGGCAGATTTTTCCTGCAGTAGGTTGCCATTTCTTTCTGCAATAGATCAGTTGCCATCCAAGACTATAGAACCCGGTCTGTCCTGCTATTTACCCATAGGAGAGAAGAAGAGGATTCATACTTTCCCAATGGTATTAGCACGTAAGTGAATGCAATGGATTCAACTGGAATTCGAACTCAGAGTTCCGATACCTCAATCTGCATAGATATCCATTACTCCACGCCAATGTAGCACTGCGCTTAAATTCATAAAGTCTAGGTACCATAGCGAACAGATCATCCGAACAATTGCCATGAAAGTATTTATAGAAAGACACCAGTGAGGCACTTTATGGGGATGGGAAAATGAAACCGAAACGCATTGGATTTCATCAAGAATCTCTAAATATGTAGCAGGAGCACCGGACCAGATGTGGCAGCGATATTCAAAGCATGGACAAACGGTTGACATATAGATATGTAAGATAGATTTGGGGGAGAATCAACATGTGAAGAAGAGCACAATGCCAAACACTGTCAAGTGCCTTCGAGATATCAATGAGGTTCATATTTACTTAGATTTGCTTTAAAAATGTCCATCAAATAATACTTAACTAATTTTCCAGTCACGTGTTTCCGATGAAAAAATAAAATAGTACATTGGTCATACAGCTACTATGCTATCATGTTGATTAACTTGAGATTTATCTGGTTAAAATGTTTATATTAATTAATAATTAATGACATTTCTACTAGTATAGGGCGAATACGTTAAAACAATGCGTATATACTATACAATATTAATTGTATTTAAATGTTTACAGACCCTTGAAGTCCTTATCGTAAATTTTAAATTAGATCGTTTTCAGTCTGGGTCCTTAGATTGTAAATTATAAAATATATTTACTAATTGCTATCGATACATTCAGCGCAGTGAATAATTTTTCACGGAATCTTATCGCAACATCTTGGTCTCTGATTCAGATATTAACTCATTTCAGTTACATCATAAATTAGTTTCTTTTGGCTACCTTACTCAGTGTTTAGGATGTGCGGTAGTGCAACCTATATCGGCGCAGGCAGCAAAATCGGCGAGCCGAGTTCAGATTCCGGAATAGTCTGTTGCCCTAACTTTCGCACAAAAGCATGGAAAAGGCATGAATCCATCTCTTTTTCTCCCACAAGTTATGGAGTAAAATAGCTAATTCGCAGATATTGAATAAAAAAGACGTGTCGAGACATGCTCGTTTAAAAATATTCTAGTATTAGTGTTCGTTATTTTATATAACATTTTATTAGTTTTTGGACACTTTTTATTTAATAAAAATTGCAGATTACTGTAGTGAACATAAATAATTCTACTGCCGTAGCTTGGACTAATTGTTTTACGTCAGGTCACTCTACGAGTGCTACTGTTATCTTGTAACATAGAGCTAACTACCGTATGGTCGTGTCATCGGCGACTAAACCTCATTCCATCAGGCTTTTTTTATGAGTACGGGTAGGCACCTATTTCTTCTTTATGTACCGTGTCACCCCAAGACGTAGACGATCATGGCTCTCCACAACTTCCTCTACTTTGTAGGTTTTAATAATTTTTTTTTTTGTTATTTCTTCTAAACTCTGTTAGGTCATCCATCTACTCAAGCTCATTAATTATGTTATACGTTGCTTTAAGTCAGTATCAAATTTTCCCCTTTTCTTTCCCTCATTTCCCCGTCTTTTCTATCAAATCGTGAAATCTTAAACAGCTACTTGTTTAGATTCTTTCATACAAATGCGGGTGTCCCCAAGGGCTCCATCCTTGGTCCTAATTTTCATTAATGACCTTCCCGATGGCATCATCTCTCAACTTGATTTCTACGCTGATGACACAACCATTTATTCCTGCCTCGATAGTAAGGCTGATCTGCCCAACAAGCTCAAAATGGCAATCTCAAAAACGACCTCAACTGGGACAAAAGATGGCTTGTTAATTTTTACAGCTTCAAAACTAAAATTCTCTCCATTAATCATCTGAGAGATCCTATCTATCTATCTATCTATCTATCTATCTATCTATCTATCTATCTATCTATCTATCTATGTGTGTGTGTGTGTGTGAGAGTGTGTGTGTGCTTGTATGTGTGCGTGAGATTGGCTAAGCGCTTTCAAAAATGTTTGTGGCAAGGGTCATCTCGCCAATATATCAACTGGGCATAGGTTGTTCGCTACATACCAGCCAATGGAGAGCAGCGTCCGCTCGCTTCCTCTAAAACAATAATTTAACACGTGCGTATATGCGCATGCGTGGTTCCGCTTGTACTCCGAAGCTGATACGTCAGTCAAATGCAGCCTATCTACTTATGTTCACCTTTGGGCGCAGAGATTTATGAATGTGTTATTAACAGAGAAACAATGTATTTTTGCCGAAGCTGAAGCATATATAACAAACACCGACTACGGAAGCTTTCAGACTAAATAAATGCTGGCTTAAGGAAATATGAAGGTCTCTTTTGTTCATATCTCAGCTTCAGATATATGACCAAAATGTCTTGGCGCTAATATGCTACATTTGATAGAAAAGTGTTGCCTGTTGTAAAACCGGTTAAGCCTTTCTCCTATAACAACCGTATATGTCCTGGCAGTAAAAAGAAATCTGTTTCCATCACAGTTAAATTTCGTAGAATCCGAAGACAAAACCCTATGCACAATAAAACCTGGATTAAAAAAAATAATTCGACTAGAAGAGTGTTCATTAAATCATGTATGACAATAACTGCCTCCCACCATTATTATCACGTAGTATTTTTACTGCATGTCCTGCCGAACCACCATCTCTGAGATTGAACACCGCCATACTGAAAAGTTCTGCGATAGCTTTTCTCGAATTGCTGGGGTCGACAAATAAAATGAACTGCTTCATTATCATTATAGTTTGATATATATATATATATATATATATATATATATATATATATATATATATATATATCGAAATTTAAATTATACCTGACAATTGCGTTCTGTATTGAACACAGAGTTGTGCTCCCGGTGTAGGAAAATGTATATTTATTATTATTCTTATATATATATATATATATATATATATGTATTAATAATAATAATAATAATAATAATATATATATATATATATATATATATATATATATATGTATGTATATATATATGTATGTATTAATAATAATAATAATAAATGTATATATATATATATATATATATATATATATATATTTATGTATGTATGTGTGTGTGTGTTTGTGTGTGTGTGTGTGTTAAATTATTTTGTGATAGTGTGTATGTAGAGGAACAAAATGAATAAAAGAGACAAGTGGAAAAGCTATTCTTAGTTAAGAATAGTTTTTCCTTCTTGTAATGTTTTATTCATATATATATATATATATATATATATATATATATATATATATGTGTGTGTGTGTGTGTGTGTGTGTGTGTATATATATATATATATATATATATATATATATATATATATATATATATATATATACATGCGCGCGCCTAGGTGCGTGTGAAAGTTCACGGTACATTTACTAAGAAGTTATGCCAATTCACAGAAAATGAACGAAAATAATTGATGAAGTGCCTGATCGATCCATCGGCTTAATATTCACCATTTCTTAAGAATGTGGATGATGCTAAACAATATTTCTCTTGTGAAACAAAAGCTTTCATTTATCGTTAGGTTACGGACTTATTGATATATCCCTATATGTGCACATATCTATATATCAATAACACATCATACTCAGTATTATCTATCCAAAAGAACCACCACAGATTATCATAGGTACATAATGTGCACATGACACCGACATTGATACAAGCTTATACGGCTGTAGGTAGGTGTTTTTTAATACGCATTGCGGGAGGCGTTGATCATAATATGTCGCAGAGATATGCCGTTGACCCTAACACGTCGCATTAGTCTGATCCGCTGGACTAAAAAGCCGATAACTACGTAGATATTATAAAGACATCTGGGTGTGGATCAGTTATTCTTCATCCATATGGCGTGTCATTTAAGGATGTGTACAATCATGGCTCTCCATAACTTCCTACCTTTAATTGCTCTAAGCGATGAATTCACTATCTCTCAATTTCCTTGTTCTGTCAACCATTTACATAAGAACGATATGTAGGTTACTCACTGTTTCCCATTGCCTTCAACATGTCCTGTGAGTGTCAACGTTTCCAAGCCTTCTTTCCTCATTATGTGTGCCAGAAATTCGAACTCTTTCTGATTCTATGTATGAGCGTCCATTTTGTTTCCGTTTTCTTTAAAACTTCTTCGCTGTTTCGTACATGATATTCCCAACATTCTTCTGTAGATCCACATTTCGATTGCCTCAAGTGTTTTTCTTCATCTGTAAGGAACTCGTCCAAAGATCGACGCTTTTCGGACATACTGATATATTACATAACAGTTCAACACGATTTTTCTTGTTTCTAATAATTTTTTACTGGATGTTCTCGCGAACCGCATCTCATTCAGTTAACTGCACCTCCTTGAGCAGCTCAGCGATAGTCATCCTCTACTTGTTGCGGTCGAAGAAGGTTATATGTTTTTTTTTTTAATACTGTTCATCTAATACAAGGCCCAAAGGCCACTCAAGGTAGTGTTACTAAATAAGATTGTTGTAAGGTGCATATTATGATGATGTTTTAGGATAGATACCGGGCTCCTTGAGCCCGCTCTCAAATATATATATATATATATATATATATATATATATATATATATAGTAAGGTAATAAAGGGTTTGGTAAACCGTGTGTATAATTCCAAAGAGGAAGTGACCCAGAGAGTTCAATGTAATACCAGAGCAAATATTAATTATATAATTAAGAAAGAGACAGCCTTAAGTTTGTATATATATATATATATATATATATATATATATATATATATATTAATATTAATATTTTTTTTATTAGAAAATATTTTACATCGCAATAATAAAAATAAAAATATTATCAGCATATATTGTGCTTTTCGTTGCATCGAGTACTTTAAAAAAAGTAAATGCTTAAGAACGGTAGATTCTTAATCTCTGTCCTTTTCCTTTCTTTGTATATATATATATATATATATATATATATATATATATATATATATAAAGAGAGAGAGAAAAAGAAAATGAAAGAGAATGAGATAGATAGATAGATAGATAGATAGATAGATAGATAGAGAGAGAGAGAGAGAGAGAGAGATGGGGGTCAAGCAGCAGTGTTTAAAACCAAACAATTGATATGATTGTAGTGGTGAAGGTTTGTTCAGAGTCAAAAACACCGTTTGGAAGGGCAGAATACAGACAACTGGTGCATAGCATGCCACAAGGTCCCCAAACGTTAGGTTTCGAATTCAGATATGGCCTTTTCCTAGACCGGTTGACTACCAAAGCAACAGAACTTTGTCTTTCTGATTCTAAGCATGAGCGTCCTTTTCGTTTCCATTTTCCTTAAAACGTCCACGCTGAATGCTATGATATAATATCCTCAACATCTTTCTGTAGAACCATGTTTCTATTGTCTGAAGTGCTTTCATCATCCGTGGGAAGATCGTCCAATGTCAATGCTACACGGAAAGACTGACATATTACATATGAGTTCAGCAGTCTTTTTCTTGTTTCTCATGAAATTTTACTGTTTCTTAATACTTTGCTTAGCTTTTGGAAGGCATATTTTGTATGTAAAACGTGCCTTCGAGTTTCTGTGTCCCATCTTGAGTTATCTGTTAAAACATTTCATATTTAAGTTTTCGTACTTTCTTGTATTTGATATTTCCAATTCGTTGTTCGCATCCTGAGATGTTTCTTCTTGTTAACAACCAGGCCTTCTCTCTTTTTACAATTGATAGTTAGTCAATTCTTCTTGATTTCCTTTATTACATTTTCCAGGGGTTTGGAATTCGGTCTAAGTTATCCTTCTTGTAGACTGGTTGCAATTCAAGACTAGAGAATCCCACCTACCCTATTATTTGACACATTTAATCCATATATGTTGGAAATGAAAATCAAAATAATAAAAAATAAACATTTTTCATATTTACGTATGCACACGTATTGTGTAGATTCGCCACATTTTATTTTAAAATTAAATAATGTATACAAGTGTCAAAATACCAGCAGATGTCTGCTAGTTTAATGATTTTTTTTCTTTTTTATCTCAGACATATTTATCATCTTTTTGTTTTGTTGATTTTTTTTGTATACTAGCGGGGAAAGGAAAGAAAAAGTAACTGATTTGTTTATTTTACACATATAGATTCTTCTCGTGCGTATACACATTGATTTGTTTGAGTTTAGCCACGCCTTGGAGATGCTTATAAAAGAGCGAGTTCGCGACTTTCGAGAAGATTTTTCCACAGCAGGCCATGAAGAGTATCTTTAGGCAGAAGGGTGAGTGACGTTATCACCTCTTCAACTGACCGTCGCAGCACGGAGAGTTCGATGTCACCATGAGAACCGATTACCACAGAAAAGGAGTCGGCTTGATCTTCACAAAAAAAGCTGTAAGCCTAAAACATACATTTTTATATAACGGGCAGAATATGTCGAAATTTTAAAGTTTTTAATTAAATATCAATTATCCTTTTCGTTTCGCTTGTAAGTACAAAAATCACTTTATTAAATGCTTGATGTTAAATGGTTGGGAAGATTCTGATAGCATTGAAACCCATTGCTAGTGCACTATTTACATTATTCGGATTATTGTCCTCATCTTTGTCGCCATATTTATTACAACGTTTCGGCCGTTGTACGCTCCGGCCTTCTTCAGGTGGTTGGAATGTCGAACTGAACCCTTTATTTCGCTCACTGGGGTAGACTGTTCTAGTTCCACGTGCCATGTTTGGTGGATGTCAGTTATCAGTTATCTCCTGTTTGTGAGCGAAATAAAGGTTTCAGTTTGACATTCCAATCACCTGAAGAAGGCCAGATCGTACAACGGCCGAAACGTTGTAATAAATATGGCGTCAAAGATGAGGACAATAGTCCGAATAATGTAAATAGTGTACATAATACCTCATCTCAGAAATATAGACAGATACTGAAAGGCCGAAACGTTGTGATAAATATGGCGACAAAGATGAGGACAATAGTCCGAATAATGTAAATAGTGCACATAATACCTCATCGCAGAAATATAGACAGATTATTAGTGCAATAAAAATATTATTCTTTTTGTCTACGTATAACCGTGGTTGTAATTGTAAATAAAGATTATCTTTCTCATTTCCATAAACATTTACGTTTGTTTCCATCGATGTCTTGTTTACATTGTTAACTTTCATATCAGATTTGTTGTCGCTTGTTCCCAAACAGAAGAAATTTCATGATAATATACTAAGTTGCCCCATCTCTAGCTTTTATTTTGTTGCTTCTTGTATTATCGTCAGGTAAACGTTCGAGATCGCAGGCGTCAACTTCCAATTTATTTTTTCGATATATATTACTCTTTGAGGAGATTTTCAATAGATGTAATATGACCAGGTAAAGGATATTGGATGATAACGACATACATTGAATCAATTGCTTCATCCACCGCAAGGAAAGTTGGTTCCCTGTGTCGCGCCAGAAAGATTTTTTCGCCTGTGTTCATCCTTCAAATCTATAAATCAACCATTCACCCTTGCATGGTATACAGCTACTATATTTTGGTCTAGTGCCACCGCTGTTCGTCTTAAGGTCCTCGACAAAATCCAGAGACGGATATGCAATGTGATCTGGCATCTCGTATACAGCTGCTCTCTCACATACGTGCCGTCGCCTCCCTCTGTCTTTTCTACAAATACTCCGACGAGCTACTTTCACTAGTTCCCAGACAGCATGAATTTAAACGTGCCACTAGGTCGGCATCTCAGTCCAACGCTTTCCCTGTCGAAACGGTTAAATGTAGCCGTCTCTTCTACTCCAATAGCTTCATGTCTCGCACCTCCCGTCTGTGGCATTCCCTTCCTATTACTTGTTTCCCTGATAGCTATCTCCAACTATCCAAATGCAATGTCAATCGACTTCTCCAGATGCCTAATCTATTCCCTATCCTTCTATTCATCTTTTCCTCTATCACGCCTCTTTACTCTCGCTCCCAATCTCTGTAACCCCGTGCGTTCTAGTGGCATCCCGCCTTGCTAGGAGTGAAATGCTTATATATATATATATATATATATATGCGATGATCTGAAAGTGGGCATGATTGTTCCCTGCGACATATTTGCAAGTTGAAGATGGGCTTCAAACAGGCCAGTTGCTCAATATAATTTTACGCAGAAACCTTTAATCCAATTTTCAGCAATTCGTTATAAAATATTCCCTTTGAATCGCAAACAAATACAGAAAATGTTTTCTTCCATTATAAACTGCTTAGACTAAGATATTAAAAGCTGTCCTGAAGGCAACTAACGTTCGAGAAAGAAACAAAGAGTCGCCGCTTGAGATTGACTTCAGTGTCAACTTTTATATTTACTCTATATCTGATATTAAGCATTTTACCCATGAATATAGAATACTTTAAAACTATATATTATATTATATTATATTATATGTATATTTTTAAGAGAACAATCATATATATATATAAATATATATATATATATATATATATATATATATATATATATATATATAGTAGGAGGAAAATCAATAGATAGGTAGAAAATAGCTATATATATGTGTGTGTGTGTACGTGTGTGTGCATAAAGATACGTAAATAGAGCATAGATAGACAGATGAATAGATAGATAAAATAATGACATAGATAGAACAGGCAGAGATAAATACATAGTATATATATATATATATATATATATATATATATATATATATATATATATATATATATATATATATTCATATATATATATATATATCATATAAATATATTCTCTCTATATATATATTCTATGTATTTATCTCTGCCTGTTCATATCTATTTCATTATTTTATCTATCTATCTATCTCAATGCTCTATTTATAGATCTATATGCACACACATGCACACACATGCACACACACGCACACATATATATAGCAATGTTCTATTTTGCTATACATCCCTTTCCCACTATATATATAAACAGATAGAAAGAACACTGATAAATACATATATAAAGAGAGAGTGAGATAGACAGCATTGGTATATATATATATATATATATATATATATGTACATACAGAGGGTAAACAAATAGAACATCGAGAGATAAATAGATTCATAGGTAGAAAGATGGATAGATATAGGTTGATAGCTAGATAGACAGATACGTAAATAAAATAATTAGATAGATGAATAAATTTAAACAGACAGAGATTGATATATAGAACATTGATATATATATATAGAACATTGATATATATATATATATATATATATATATATATATATATATATATATATATAATATATATATATATATATATATATAGATATATAGATAGATGGAATATTGCCATATAAATATATATATCTATAAATAGATAGGTAAATTGAGAGATATGAAAACACTTACATAGATAGATAGATAGATAGATAGATAGATAGATAGATAGATAGATAGCAGAGAATGTAAGAGCGTAAAATAACGAAATCAGTTCTTTATGATTATCATCAGAACCAAATTTAAAACCAAAAAGAAATTGTGTGCACGTGTGCAAGAGAA
>CAHIKZ030001515.1:72500-92500 GCA_903632075.3 Acanthosepion pharaonis | reverse complement strand
ATATTTAAAGATATAAATTCTATATATATAGATTTATATCTTTAAATATATATGGAATTGTATCTATAAAAATAACGTATAAACAGGAAATATATTAAATAATTGTAATTTTCCATTTCTTATTATAATAATATATAATATATATATATATATATATATATATATATTTATATATATATATATATATATATATATACACATATATATATACGCTATATGCAAACACACACATTCCTATAAAACATACAAAATATTCGTGTATATACCAAGTGTGTGCTCATTCTGTAGTGTTTGTGCAAAATTCTATCTACTACGCCAAGAAAGAATATACAGTAGGAAACAATTTATTCTGAAAAGAGATGCTGGAGATTTTTTTCTCATTCTTCTCTCCAATCCCCTTGCACACGTTATATTATATATATATATATATATATATATATATATATATATATATATATATATATAGATAGATAGATAGATAGATAGATAGATAGATAGAGAGAGAGAGAGAGAAAAAAAAGCAGTGTGCTTAATGAATTCAACACTGAATGGTGACTGCGTTTCACGTCTCACGCGATCTTCAGATGTTAAGATCGCTCCTTCTCCTTCACCTCTTCTTCTTCTTCTTCTTCTTCTTCTTCTTCTGTCCAGTTACTTACAATTTTATACCGTCTTCCTCATTCTTCTCTGCTCTCTCGTCTTTTCTTATTTCCTTCAATTTCTTTTTTCATGGTAACATATTTCTAACCTAATTCTCCGCTTTCCTATTTGCAATTCATACATTCATTACTCTCCATTACTCTCTCTCTCTCTCTCTCTCTCTCTACATTACACACTCTCCTTAGTGTTTCCATATATTTGAAGCCACATTTAATCACCCAGTCACTCTTGATATCTTTTTTTCTTTTTAACATCTTCGCCTTTTCTAATCTTCTGGGCGACTCACTCTCACTGTTTATTGCTCACCTGGACAGAATTCATACAAACGCAGTACGCAAGAAATGCATGTTGATGGGAGGAAGATTATCTTTATGAAAAGACAAACCTCTACTGTAGCAGCATTTCACCTTCTGATAATTCCACAGAATCTACGATTCCTCATACCCGATGTTACACACTGCCGCCCAATATATGCAAATAAAGGAAGACAATCCATAAAAAAAAAACGATAAAAGAAACATAACTATAATTCTTCACAAAAGGCGCCAGCTGGTGGCGTAGGTTCATAAACGTATAGAAATAGAAATACTAGAAAAATAATGTTCCCCTCTCACATAAAAGCCAACAATCATGTTATATAGAAATAAAGTGTCGCTACCGACACTTTAGTTTGAACATAGATCGCCAGTGAGCAAACAAAGGCGATCCTATTATTGAATCAAGTAGACTACGTGACCATAGAGGAAAAGCCTAAGTAAGAGGTTATTTCATACAAAATATGATTTATGTTAAACCACTGAGTCTTACTGTTATATAGAAATAAAGTGTCGCTGCCGACACTTTAGTTTGAACATAGATCGCCAGTGAGCAAACACAGGCGATCCCATTATTGAATTAATTAGACCATGTGACCATAGAGGAAACGCATAAGTAGGAAGTCACGTGACGTCTAATTGATCCCATTTTCTAGTCCGAACCGGCATGTTTTAAGGGAGAGCACATATAGCTAATAAATCTTTAACTCATGATAATGGTAAACTTTAGTTCTTGATTCTTATATTTGATCTTGTAGCATACCTACGGACGATAATGTGTATGTCCCCATTCACATAAGTACAGTGGTAAATACTGTATGTTGATCTTCAGTCGGAGATTTGTCTCCTGCTGTGCTAGTCGAACTCTTTGCTTTCGGGCAGATAGGAACCCAGTCGAGGCTATACCGAAGGACAGAGTCTCGTCTGGGATTGTAGACAGCTACCCGACCCCGTTTTCTACGGGGTCTACGGGGATTTTTGCACGAGCCTAGGGGCTCGGATACCCCACGTTAAATTCGGCCTTGTGCCACATCTGACAGCGAGGGGCGGTTGGTAAATATCCTGCAGTCGGAGATTTGTCTCCAGCTGTGCTGGTCAAACTCTCTGCCTCCGGGCAGAGAGGGTCCCCAGACGAGACTACGTCGAAGGGCAAAGTCTCGGGAAACAGCTATCCGACACCGTTTTATATGAGGTCTACGGGGAATTTTTGCCCGAGCCTACGGGCTCGAATACCCCACATTATATTCTGCCTTGTACCACATCTAACCGCGTGAGGCGATTGGTAGATATCCTGCAGTTAGAGATTCGTTGTGAAATTCATTTGACTCACTTCTGGCAGATGACTACGTCTTCTACGCGCCGCTGGTGAATCTTATATGTGTTGTTCTTGTCCTTAGTATTATCGTTCATTACCAACCTTCGTGTGATTATTCTATTCAGTAACCTTCTCTAGGTTACAACAATTTTTTAAATATAGCTTTCGAAAATGCAGGGTGTAGGTAATAAAATTTTACATTACTATAATGACAACTTTTAGTTCTTGATAATGACCGAGATAGTTGAATATATTCAAACAAAACGATGGACATCGGACAGTGGATGCGTAACAACATATTCTAAAATGCAAAGAAATAAAATTACGGAATGAGGTGTTTCGAGGTGAGAGTAAGTGAAGATTATGAGGATAAGAAGGATAGCCAGCAATTGACCTTTGATTTGAAGGAGTTAAGAATGTCGTGTTTAGAGAAGCATACATGGAAGAGATTGTTCCATTCTGTAGCAGTTCTTTCTTTTAACATTTGAGATCCGGAAGAAATGAGTGTTTCGATTCCGTGTACGCAGCATGGGATGTCCTAACAATAAAAGTCTTAGATTTATTAACATGGCCAACTCTCTCATGGACTTCGATGTTTATAAATAACATGAAAAACACACACACACACACACACACACACACACACACACACACACACACACACACACACATATATATATATATATATATATATATATATATATTAAATATAAAAAAACAGACAGGGTTCATAGATTATATTTTATTTCCGCTGGAATTGAGCACTCAGGATTACATACTCCTTGGGATTATCCATACGGATTACCAAACATTTAATTACCTAATTATATATATATATATATATGTATATAAATAAAAAGAAAGAACAGTAAGATATAAAATCCGGTGTTTTTATAGATATTTTTATTTTTACAAAATAGTGCTCAATGTAAATTTAAGAGCATTAATATTATAAATTAATTGATTTAAAATATGGTTTTTTTTTTTCGCACAGTTCCAACCATGTTTCAAAAAACCGGTAATTTTTAAAAGTTACTCAAAATTAGCTTGAAGATTAAATGGAACTAATGCTTTTAATTTAATTGCAAAAATTAAATTCAGGGTTTTTAGCTTCTATTTTTGAAACATGGTTGGAAATGTGCAGCGAAAAAAACCATATTTTAAATCAATTAATTTATAATATATATATATATATAGTTTTAAAGTGTGCTATATTTATGGGATAAAGTGGTCAATATCAGGATAGAGCGTATGTATGCCTGTCGCCTCTGAGTGTTGACTTCAATGTTCACACACACACACACACACGCGCACACACACACACACACACACATATATATATATATATATATATATATATATATGAGTTTGTATGATGATTGCAAAAGCGTGAAATCCAGTGTTACAAACTCATATCCATACAAGAATGAATATATATATATATATATATATATATATATATATATATATATATATATATATATATATAATAAATATATAGTTTTAGGTTATGCGATATTATAAAATATATTGTTTTAAGTTATTCTATAACCGGAAAAATATGGTAAAACTTTAAAAATTAAACAGATAAACTTTTTTTGATTGAATTTAATTAAATTATCGTACCTTGATCTATTTTGTGTGCTTATACGTGAGTTAAAACGCTTATTATGTGAAATAGAGCATATGCAAATATAAAAGTGGACACTGGTATAAACACCGAGCGGAGACATTCTATTTCAATCTTAAAAGCGATCCTCAGGGCTGAAGATTTGCATGCGTGTAAAGACATTTATGATACGTAACCACACAAAATTAAAATAAGTAATATAACCATCAACCACAGGATATAAAAAGGGGATTCACTTTCACGAATTCTCTTCTATCTTGCTCTTTTTCCTCTGTCCGAACTACTCAAAGATTCAAACAGTGGCTAAATCATCTACATATATGCCATTAACCACCATTTCTAGATGGATTACCTCAATTTTTATGCGAGTAATGACAACGATCTCGAATTCCTTCTGTAGATAATTAAGGATTTCAGGGATGATATGGAATTTGTTTTGGCCTAAAGTGTTTCAAGACAACGTTTAAAATACAGAAATTTATCAAATCCTGTCGTATAGTGCTAGACACCAACACCTCCATCAAGGTTTATAAGACTCAGAAATTCATACACAGATGTCCCCAAGGGCACATGACACAGTGGATAAAGGCGTTAGTTAGATCCACCCAAAGAGTGTGAGTTCAATACCTGGTTAAGGCGGTGGATAACTTGGAGAGGGCAATTAACAGGAGATAACTGATAACTGACATCCATTAGACATGGCACGTGGAACTAGAACATTCTACCCCAGTGAGCGAAATAAAGGGTTCAGTTTGACATTGCAACCATCTGAAGACGGCGAAACGTTGTAATAAATATGGCGACAAAGATGAGGGCAATAGTCCGAATAATGTAAATAGTTGGTCTATGAAAAATAAAGTAATAAGTCATTGAGTTCATCTAAAGCCCAGCAGATACAAAATACGCATGATGAAGACCTGAACAAAATTATGCTAAATACTCATGACAAATGAAGATACTTGATTGAATAATCTAGAGGGGGATATCTAAAAATACAACATACATGCGAAGAAAGCCCAAGATTATATTTGAAGTTTACGAATACTTAGTTATTCAAGAAGGAAATAACATACAGCACTAAAAATGAAGTGCTTTTGGTACTTCCGTCAGAACTGAATTCACCGAATTGAATAGACGCAATGAATTCGCTGACAGTACCCGTTGTTGCCTACACCTTTGGCGTTACAAAATGGAGCGTTAGGGATATAGCACAAAATACGTATGCTACTACCTTAAAAATGATGTTGATAGAATATACCCCCCCTAGGACGCATTCTGCTACAAATATCAAACATCAATCACAGGCTTAGCAAAATGGTTAGAAACGACACGAGATAAGTATCTGAAGACGGCACTGAAGAATGGGAATGCTAAGAATACTTCCATCATTAAACAAAGCCAAGAAATACGAAATTCCTTAGCTGTAACAGATACCCAAGACGACAGATATTCTGAACTTTGAACGGTACAGTCAACCGACCATTTTGTCAGCGAGGGATCGTATGTACGAGTTCCACTTGAGGTCAGGACTGAGTTTAAGTCCCAGTAGACGCTCAAGTCTCGGGGCCTCCCTGATCTCTTTATCGAAATTGGTGAAAGTTCTGGCTAATTTTTTTTTATGGGACGTTATGGGGACTGGTAATAAGATCCTGCACGTCGAAATATCAGGGTTTAGTTATCGAGACTATTGCTCAGTACCTTTACTGTTCATTTGAACACTCTTCATGAAAATAGCAACAGAGCAGCGATGTTTCGTCTGTGAGAAACGAATTGCAGGCTGGGAAATAATTCATCAAAGACGCCTTTGGACTCGGTCGAGAGTGTAAAATGAAATACCTTAACGATAAAGTAAGATTTTTGTTTTATATATCACACACGGGTAAAAATAGATAGGAAAAAGAAGATGAAAATGTCACTGGAGTCTTTAAGAATATTTATTTCGAGTAACTTTGACGGTTTTACAGTTCTATGATATCCAAGAGAGACGTGTGGCTATGCCACGATCTGTTTCGCATCAGATGAGAAAGATAGAGTTTTAAAGTAAGCTATATTTATGAGTGCAAGTGCACAGTATCAGAGGTAAAGCGTATATAAATGTAAAATTGCACTGTGAGATTAACACCGAGCGACGATAGTCTGTTTCATGCTTGAAAACACTCTTCAAGCCATCTATATAAATGCAATCTTCAGGTCATATATATATATATATATATATATATATATATATATATATATATTAAGACGTGTCTCATTAAATAACTTCAGTCAGTTATGTGCCATGCGTGATACACGCTTAGGCGATCATGCATCTTTCCATACATGACTGACGAGGCAGATCTTTTCACGAAGTAGGTTTCCATTTCTTTTTGCGGTGGACCAGTTTCCATCCAAGACTATAGAACCCGGTGTGTCCCGCTATTTACCCATAGCTGGGAGGAGGAGAAGAAGATTCATAACTTTCCCAAGAGCATTAGCACGTAAGTGAATGTAATGGATTCGACTGGAATTCGAACTCGGCTCTCCTCAATCCGAGCCGCTATTCCTTACTCCACCGTCTACTTATTTTTGAGAGGATCTTCTTGTAATTACGGACAAGTTTCTTAGTATCCTTATTAAAGCAAGAAATAAAATTACGATGTTGATGCATATTCATTTTATTTTCGACAGTAGCACAATGGTCTTGATTTTTCTAAGTCAAAAATTGACCTTACATGATAAAATTTTAAATTATACAGTACATAGACTTAGTGTTTTTCACTTCACACATAAAAAAATAATTTTCAGAAGATCACAACAATTTTATCTTAGGAAAAAGGAACACAGCAATTTTTGTCTTATAAAAACAAGCTTCCTTCTTTTAATAAGCATACTAAGATACTTCATCGTAACTATGATAGAATAATATTAAAAATAAGTAGACACAACTTGTCGAAATTATTTAATGAGATATGTCTTAATGAAAAAATGCATTTATATATCATATATATATATATATATATATATATATATATATATATATATATATATATATATATATATATATATATATATAAGCAAATATATGGATATAAATCCAGTATAAATTTTTTAATATATATATATATATATGAATATCCTGAAGATGGTCTACTAGACCATGAAAATCCGACGTTGTATATATTAACATTAAAAATAGCATAATTGCAATAAAGATTTTTGTTTGTTTTTTTTTAATCATATATTTTTTCTTCATATATATATATATATATATATATATATATATATATATATATATTCCCATGATGAACGACCCAGCTCGAATCTCAAAATAGTCAAAAAAATAAAAAATCCTGAAATTGATGTTTATTCAGGCTCTTGGGGTCGATCCCAGCGTGCGGCACGTTTAAAAATATATATATCAAATTTACCATTGGTTGAACCAAGACTTGAAGTGAAAATTTATTTTCAGGAAATAAATATTGATATCGATAAAAATAACTAAATATAATTTAAAAATCATTGTAGTCGAGGGCTTGAACGTTTTTGGAGCTTTTATCAATATTTTGAATCACGCTAGATAACATATTTCTTTCCCAAAACTGTAACTAAAAAATGGACATAGTTAGTGTATAAACCACAAATTTCTGTGGGGTTGAAAAAAACACATTTTTGACTGAGCAAGCGTCTGCAATATATTTTGTATTAAACAATATTATCCTCGAATACGAGTGGCCAGCTACACAAACACACACACACACACACACACACATCACATTTTGTGTTATATATATATGTATGTATATTGCATATATAATGATAAACAAGGAATTTTATCATTTTTATTGTATTTTTTCTTCTCATTGAACAAAATTTTTTTTCAAAACTCATGTGCTTGGATATGAAATAAACTTCAAATAATAAATTGTTTTTTTCTTACTTTTAATAATTATGATTTATAATATATTTTAATTTTATTCAAATATTTAAATAATCGGTATATATAAAATATTCAAATAATCGGTGCTTGAAATACTTCAAATAATCGGTGCTTGAAATACTTTTTTAATCGGTGTTATCTATAAAACTCAAATAATCGGTGCTTTTTTTCATACTTCAAATAATCAGTATCTTTGAAATAAATTAATATTAATCTTTTTTTTCAATTTAAATATTGTATCACATTTTATTCTAATATCCAAACATTTCTAATTATATATGCCGGTGCATTCTGTTTGTGTTCATAGTTGATTAGCTGGTAGTATTCTGGAATATGATATATCTTTATTTCAGCAACTTATCCATCATTTACAACCAAAATACATATATCATTTGAGCTTTTCTCTAACCACATTCTGATGACTAAAATTTTGATAGCATTGATAGTCTTTAAAAGAGTAAAAAATTTTAATTAATTTAAAAATATTTCCCACCTACTTTTTTGGAGACATCTAACTGATGTGTGGGTTGACCTTCATACATCTAATTCGACGGGATTTCAGAGTATACACAATTTAAAAGACTTCAAGTCGCCCCCAGAATTAGCATGGGAGGAACTTAACAGAAGAGTGAGAAAAAAAAAATGAAAAAAAGATCTTCCTCATTAAAAAAAAAAAAATGAATCAATTATCAAACATAGTTTTAAAAAAAAAATATAACGAATGCCAAAAATGTGTGCTTTTTTAGTAATCAAAATAAATATTTATATGTTTTTTATAATCGATTTAAATTTAATCATAAAATAGCCTTTTTCTTTTTTCATTATAAAATTTCTAATAAAAAAAATTATATCATGTCTTCACTTTTTTTTGGTATCTTTCTATAATTTTTCTTATTTTCTCTTATTTAAAGTTAAAAACAATTACTTTTTGGTCCAATTTAAAAATTTACTATATGGTTCCCTTAAACTTTTGTTGTTGATATATGTATATATATATATATATATATATATATATATATAACTATAACTATTTTCGAAAAACCCTCAATTTTCGATTTGCTAATCAAATCAATCTCGAGGGAAAAAAGGTTTTAAAAAAAAAAGAGCTACAAACATGAACTTCTGTCGAAAAAAAATCGCACAGATGCATCTTCTGAAGCCCAAAAAAAAAAACCCCGATACGAGTAAACAACTAACTAACAAAAGAAATCAATACAACCGTAGAGCAGACCAAGAAATTTGGTCTACCAGTTTTGTAGCCACATATTTTTTTACCTAAATTTCACCCTAAACGGATGTGTTTCTCTTTGCCTCCTTAGCCAAACTTTATCTGACGATCCGTTTAGGTTTAACCTAAAAATTTTTGTCTGGATCAAATATATGTATATAATATATATATATATATATATATATATATATATATATATATATATATTGAACAAAAAAAAAATTAAAATCTTTGAAACACACTGGGTTGTAGATTAATATTCTTTCGTTTTTTTATTATTATTCCATTTAGCTTTTTATTTAAATATTATTTATATATATATATATATATATATATATATATATATATATATATATATATATTTATTTGCTCATATTTATTTGTGTTTGGTGATTTTAACGCCCATCATACCATGTGGCTTAAGAATGCTACTATTGACCACGCAAATTTTAATAAACGCTCAATTTTTCAGTCTCTCAACCCCTCATGCAGATAGTTAATTTTCCCCAATTAATTTTATCCTTCAACCGGGAAGGTAAATTTCCTCTTCTCGATCTGTGTTTTACCTCCATCCCCGAGTCCTGTAGCGCCACGCAACTCTGCCCTCTTCAATACTCTGATCATGCGGTAGTATCTTCTGTTAACATCTCCTTCAACTCCAAAGATAAATGCAAATTTACCTCCTACCACTAGAACTTCGTTTATCTATCAACGAATTTGACTGGGACGGGTTTTTTGATTTCCTCCACGATGTCCCCTGGGATGTTGTCTTTACGCTTAATAAAAGAATGTGCTTCTGAGGTCTCATCCTGGGTTAAACCTGGAATCGACGCTTTCATCCCCTCAAAAAAATATATATGGTCAAGTCGCGCTCCTCCCCTGGTTCTCCGCTGCTTGCTCAGCCGCCATTGCCCATAGGAACCACTTCTTTCACCTATTTCGTAGCGACATGTCTGACTGCAATAGACGTCTCTTTGCCTCCGCCCGTAATGAGTGTAAGCGTGTCCTCAATCGACATTTAGTCACTATTTGCTGCTTCGGATGAAGGAAACGTATTGCATCTCGCAAATTTGGCTCCAAAGATTATTGGCATCTCTGCAAATTGCATTTTGAACAATATAAACCCTCCATTTGTTCAACCAGTTCGAAGTCCTGACCTCCTCTGCCGACAAGGCTGAATGCTTTGCTCGGAAATTTTCATTCAACTCAACGCTCGACTCTTCCGGTGTACCCATACCCGACTTCCCTCTTAGAACTGAATTCCTATTGAGTGGGTTAAATATTTTATAAATCAACCATTGGTAGTGGGCATTATCTCCAATTTAGACCCCAACAAGGCTAGTGGTGGAGATGGGATACCAGCCATTGTCTTGAAGAAATTGCGCGCCTGAACTGGCGCCCGCCCTTTCTAAACTATATAACTACTGCCTCAAGGAATCTTGTTTTCCTGACTGCTGGAAGTCCTCTTCATTTGTTCCTGTCTTTAGAACTCTGGCGACCCTCTGACCCTTCTAACTACCGTCCTATCAGTCTCCTACCTCTTCTTCGGCAAAGTCTTCAAAGCCCTAATCAATTTTAAATGGTTAACCACCTCACATCCCATGATCTGCTCTCAGACAAGCAATATGGTTTCCGCTTTGCCCGATCTACAGCTGATGTGCTTACGGCCATCACTGAAACTGTCTACCAAGCTCTTCAAAATAACAAGGAAGCTCGTGCCGTGGCCCTAGACATCTCCAAAGCATTTGATAGGGTTTGGCATGCCGGCCTTCTTCGCAAGCTCCAGGGTTATGGCATTACGGGTCGATTGTTTGACCTAATACAATCATTCCTGTCAAACCGTGAATTGAAGGTCGTTCTCAACGGATTTTCCTCCAGTTTCTATCCCACGAACGCAGGTGTTCCTCAAGGCACCATCCTAGGACCCACTGTATTCCTTATTTTCATCAACGACCTTCTTGACGCCATAAATTCCCAAGTTGGCATCTACGCGGATGACACCACAATTTATTCCTGCCTTAAAAACAAATCTAGTGTCACTGACAAAACTAACCTGGCCGTGCGTCTCGAAAAGGACCTCCAATCGGTTGTGAACTGGGGCAGGAATTGGCTGGTCAACTTTAATGCTTCAAAAAAAAAAACTGCTTCTCTATTAATCACCACAGAGATCCTTCCCTGCCCTCCATTAGAATGTCTGACGCTCAACTTCTCGAGAGCACCTCTCTGCGGCTGCTCGGTCTCACGTTGACTGCTGACCTGAGATGGAACAAATACATTGAGTCAATTGCTTCGTCCACCGCAAGGAAAGTTGGCTCCCTGTGCCGCGCCAGGAAATTTTTCTCCCCGGAATCGATCCTCCAGATCTGCAAATCAACAATTCGCCCTTACATGGAGTATTGCTGCCATATATGGTCTGGAGCCCCTTCTGTTTGCCTCAGGGGTTCTTGATAGGCTCCAGAGGCGGATATGCAATATAATTGGCCCTGATCTGGCATCTCGTCTACAGTCGCTCTCTCACAGACGCGCCGTCGCCTCTCTCTGTCTGTTTTTTTACAAATACTTTCATGGCAATTGCTCCGAGGAGCTGCATTCGCTGGTTCCCAGACTTCATGAGTTCAAGCGCCCTACGAGGGCTGGCATCCCGCTCTCACCCCCTTCACTGTCAAACTCCTAAATGTAGCCGTCTCTTCTACTCCAATAGCTTCATGTCTCGCACCTCTCGCCTGTGGAACTCCCTTCCCTATTCCAGTTTCCCTGAGAGCTATAATCTCCAACTATTCAAATGTAATGTCAATCGACATCTCCAGTTGCCTTGATCTATCCACTATCCTTCTCCTCATCCTTTCTTCTATCACTCCTATCTGATCTTGCTCCAAATTTTCTGTAACCCCTTGCGTCCTAGTGGCTTCCCGCCTTGCTTGGGGTGAAACGCTTAAAAAAAAAAAAAAAAAAAATATATATTATATATATATATATAACAATATGTTTTGACGTGTGTGTTTTGTGTGTTGTAAATGCAACAATTTTCGTAAATGAAAAAATTTCCTATTTTGAAAAATATATTTATTGTTTTCTTTTTTAAAGACAATCCTTTGAAAATTTTCCATTTTTTTAATTTCAAATATCAATTTTTTTACCAATTTTCCGGGCGGATCAAGTATCAAAATTTTTTTTTTTTATAACCAATTTAATATAAGTTGCTGATTTTCAATCTAATTCCATAAAACTCGATTTATGAAAATGTTAAAAATTTTTTTTTTATATTTTTTACATTTAAAATTATTAATGTTAATTATATTATTTAATTACAAAATATAAATATATATATATTTGTATATAATTTTTTTGTTTTGGGAAATCATAAGTAATATAAAAATTCTTTATTTATTTTTTTCAAAATTTTTTATATGTTTTTAATTTACTCGGTTTATTTTTTAGAATTTTATTCAAAAATTTATTAAAAGTAGTTTTTTGATCAAAATCCAAAATGGATCAAATCAAAAAAATTTTAATAAAAAAAAATTTGCAGTGTCTACATATGATTAAAAAGGGTTCAAATTAGACATTCCAAATAAACGAAAAAATTCATGCGTATCAATTTTTTTTCAATTTGATAATAATATAGGATTTTCTAAAAGATTGAAAATAATCGGAATAACTCTAAAAAATAATAATTCCCATAAATAATCTCATATCTAAATATAATTATTCTAATAAATAAAATGATAAAAATTAAATTATTAAAAATTTTCAATAAACATGAATTTCAGATTAGACGTTTAGGACAATAGTCGGAATAATTTTTAAATAATAATAACGTATTTAATTTTTTTCTAAAAAAATATTTATAGAAATTTTTCAATTTCCTATCATAAAAAGTAAATTTTTGACAAATTCAAAATTCCCATATCTTATAAATATGGAAAAAAAAATGAATGGAACAATAGTCAAAAAAAAATTCCTCATTAAATAAAATTATAAATAATTCAAAATCTCAAAATTTACATAATTTAAATAAGATAATATAAAAAGCAATAATATATTTGTTATAAATATTATGAAGACACAATAAGAAAAATTTATTTTTAAATTTAAAAATTTAAAAAATTTTTTAATGAAAAAAGAAGAAAAATTTTTAAATTGTTTTTAATATATTATATATATATAAATTTTATATATTTAATTAAATTAAAATATATTATGTCATAATTAAAATTTATCAAATATTGTTTATTTAATTATTGTTTTAATAAATTCTTCAATTTCTAATTAAAGTTTATAATTAAGGTTTTATAATTGGCGAATGAATCATTTTTAATAAATTTAAAATTATAAAATTTAAAATTAAATTTTTAAAAAAATATAAATATATATATTCTTTATCAGTTAAATATTATTATCCTATTTATGAAATTTTCTATATTATTTTTACCGTATGATCTTCCTTAAAAAAAATATATTTTTTAAAATTTTAAATAACAAAATTGTAATTAATTATTTTTTATATTTTTTAAATATTGAAAAAAAAAATCTCTGTTTAATTTTTTTAACAATTTTTCAAGTTTTACAATTAAAAAAAATTTTAAATTAATAAATTTTCATGTTGCGTTATTTTCTTATTAAATTAATACACATATTTTTATAAAATTCAAAAAACTTGAAAAATCGTCCGCAAAAATTTTTTTTATCATTTTTTTGGTTTTTTTAAACAAAATTTTTTTTTTTGTACCATTTTGATTTTTTTTTTTTATAAAATATAGTTTTAAATTCATTACAATCCCATTAATATTTCCTAAAATTGAATCTCTCGAACCTGTTCATTTTAAAAAAAAACTGTCAAAAAAAATGAAACATCAATCCCTCTGATTTTTTTTTTGGAAAATTTGAAAATGTCTAATTTTATACTTAAAAATTCTTTTTTGATATTTTTTTTAAATATATTTTTCATTTAATTTTTAAAAATTATTAGATAAAAAATATCAAATGTATATTTTTTTTTAAAAAAAAAAACAATTTTTTACATCTTTATAAAAATAAAATTTAAATTTGTTTTCATTTTTTGAAAAACATATAAAAAATTTTAAATTTTTATAAAATAATTAATTTTAAACATTTATTTTAATCTCTAAAAATATATATATATATATATATATATATATATATATATATATATATATATATATATATATATATATATATAAAAAAAATTTTTGTAAAAATTTTTTAAATTTTATCCAATGTTTTTTAAAAGTTTATTTATTTTCAAAAACAAAATGACTTTTTACAATTAAAAAAACTAATAATAAAAAAAATAAAATGTTCTTTTTTTGGAAGAATGTTTTTTTTATTTTAATTTTTTTTTAAAAGAAAAAAAAAATTTGTATATTTATTGTCTGTCAACGAACTTAACAAAATTTTTTTTAATTTTATAAACAGTATGATATAATTTTAAATAAAATAAAAAAATTTGTTTTGAATCCGTCCAAATGCTTCGAATGAAATATTTTAAAATTTATAATATATATAATAATATTTTTTTAAAAATTCAAAATTATTTACGATATTTAAATTCCTCCATTTATTTTATAATTCATTTTATTATAATATAATATATAAGACGCATTAAAATCAATCTTTTTATCCGATTTTTTTGAATTTTTGAAAATTTAAAAATAATAAAAAAACAAAAATAAGATATAAAATATTTAAATAAATTTCCTTTTATTTATATCTATATATATATATTTATTTCTGGTCGTTTTTAAAATGTTTCAAATTTATTTAAATTAAAATTTTTATATATAAATATTTTATTTTATTGAAAATATTTTATCTAAGTTATATATATATATTTATATATATATATATATATATATATATATATATATATATATATATATAATATATAACCTTTTCTTTATATAAAAATTTATTTTTATGTAAAAAATATATAGTAATGAATTCTCAATTTTAAAAATACAAATAAAATAATTAGGCAGAGATCGGTTCAATAATAAAAGATTGTTGAAATTTCTAAATAATTTTCAAAAGCATTTATAACAAATTTTAAAAAATATTTTTATGCTTTTATTTTTTCATAAAATCTATCGAATTATTTTCATTTTTATTTTACTGGAATTGTCATTATTGATTTTATTTAGTTGTATTAAAAAATGTAGCTATTGGAATATTTATAAAAAAGCTTCAATATATTTTTGGAAATAAATAATAATTAATTACATAATAATATATATTCTAATATTATATAAAAATATATTATATATATTTTATCATCCTGATCAGTTACTCATCTGAATACTGAACTGGTTATTTACTGAAACCCGGGTATTTTTGTTTTTTATTTAACATACAAAAAAAAAAAATTTTAATATATTGTCTGAAAAATCAAATATATTAAATATTTTTAATATCGTTCTTTTTTTTTGTGAACATGTAATAAATTTTCAATTTATAATATTTTTTATTTTAAATATTTAAAACAACAAAATTATTAAATACAAAAAGGTTTTTTTTAATTTAAAAAAAAAAAGAAAAACGTATCCTAAAAAAAAAAATTTCTTTTTTTTTTTTTTTTTGACAATTTGAAAATACATTTTATTTAAATGAACACGTATTTTTATTTTTTTACTAATAATATGAAAGCATAGTAAATTCTGTGACTACTTAGGATATATATTATTAAGAATATATACGATAACAAATAGAAATTCATCAACAAATTTCATAATTTTAAAAAATTAAATTTGATTTTTTTTTAAATAAAAATTGAATTTAAAAATTTTTCTTTTATAAGACGATATATTTAATAATCCATAAAATATAAAACAATATATATTAAAATATTAAAATACATGATTTAAACAGATTTCTCACAAAAAAAACATCAGAATATAAAAAAGACCAATTTTAAACTGATTTTAAAAAAGGCAAATTTTTTTCGTTTTCAAATTTCTTTTTTTATTTTTTTTTCAAATAAAAAAAAAAAATTTATAAATAAAGATTATCCAATTAATGGATATGAAATTTTCAAATTTAGGTTTTTTAAATTTTTCATGATCAAAAATGATTTCCCTTCAAGGACATTGTACTGTTAATTCAAGAAAATTGAATTTAAATCATGAAAAGGGAAAATAATTCGGAAACAATCACGCATGTTTTTTTCTTCTTATTCAAATAATTAATTCATTAATGATAATGAAATATATATATGTTTTATCATTTCTCCCCTACGATAACAAAATAGATCAAAATAATTCAATCCACAAACAGAACATGAAAGAACACTTTGTTTAAAAAAATTGACTTATGAAAAAGCATTTTTTATCGTTTAAAATATCGAATTTTTAACTCAACACGAAAGCATCGTTTTTCATGTAAAAAAAATCAGATATGCAGCCAAACCTAATTCCAAAGCTGGGCAGAAATTTTATCAAGAGGATTTCTTTGGTAACAAAGAAAAGAATACTGAACTGTTAAATGACATCTGTCCTTTCTTTACGGCAACGAATGTTGGACGATTTCCTCAAAGATGAAGAAGAGACTCGAGGCGACAGAGATGTGGTTCTACAGAAGGATGCTAAGGATATCATGGACCGAGCATGTGAGCAACGATGAGGTCTTAGAGAGGATGCAAACAAGGAGGAGGCTTATACTTAACATCAGGAAGAGGCAGCTGAAGTTTCTGGGACACATAATGAGGAAGGAGGGTCTGGAGAATCTGATACTCACGGGTCGAATAGAGGGGAAGAGAGACAAGGGAAAACAACGCATGACATACCTGGCGGACTTAAGCAAGTGGATGACAGAACGTGGTCTGGGGAGGAAGCAGAGGGAAGGAACTTGTTGAGAGCTGCAAGGGATAGAAGGAGGTGGAGGTGATCGCCTAGTCCTGAAAGGACATAAAAAAAATGTCCTGGAAGGGGCCTTGTCTACAATTCTAATAATCGCTTTTTAAAAAAAAATATTGAGGAGTGAAGGTAGTTAAAATAATAGCAAAAAAATGGAAAAACCGTCCTTTTCACTCCGTCTTATTGTGGGCATGTTTATCCATGTTATTTTGATTCAATATAGTAGCTCCACTTCCTGACAGTGGAAAACGTGGAACCCAAGATGGCGCAAATTCTTACTCTCCTGGAGTTTAGCATATATAAGTAGCGAAGTAATCGTTCTAAGTAACGCCATTAATCGAAATAAATGCTGCGTAATTTCTTGCGTTAAAATATATATAAAAATTACTGAAATTATATACGATAGCAACTGCAATAATTCTTTACACGTAGATAAAGACAGAATAAAGATGGGGAAAGGAGTGTTAAAAGAGAGCGTGATTTCACCTAAAATAATTTACAGCAAATTCTGGTAGTGACATGGGAACGGTCAAGAGTAAGTATAAAAAGAAAATATTTAAACAATGTACGATGTACTGGTGATGTTTTTAGTAATATCAGAATCTTATTATCATTAAATTAATACTAAGTTAAAATGATACATTTGACAACGAACTGTTCACTCCGACATTCAATCTAAAATATATTTGATCGTTTCTTGTATTCATAGAGGGTTTGCATAGCCCAGTGATCCCAAAAGCGAAGCCATCTGGAGTTGCAACACCTGTAGGGCCATCCATAGCACTAAGGTAGAGGAGGAGGGAACAGGCTGAATGCTACCAACTCCCGAAGACCCTAATGGTGGAATAGGCAAAGATCTACACAATCTCAACGACCAAAACCAGAGAAGAGCGCAGCGCCAGACGGACTAGCGTAGACAATTCGGACCTTGACAGACCAAGCAAATCGACAGCCCGATGCAACCAGGTTTCGCCTGTTTTAATCCTCTTTGAGCCACGAGTGAAGCACTTGTGACCAAGTGTGTGGGATTTGTTTTGGGAGTTGTCCACCAAAATCAAATTCACGCGCATGGCCTCGTCAAACTCTCTTTGGGCTGGTGTGGGCTGGTGACATCGCCAACAGAGGAGAGAAAGGGAATAGGGAGGGAGGATGGCGATCTCGATGATCGGATGCGAGCGGGTACTGACGACTATAAGAATCGTCGGATGAAATGCTCATTAACCCCCAAAAGGTAATATCGACTTAAGAAAATAAACAGAAATAAAAGAAAAGGCATTTCCAGTTATAAATCCAAATCAAATTCAAATTCAATCCAAATCAATGGCCTTCTCCCTCCTGTGGTAGGGAACACTCCCTGATTGACCATGTCTTTTTATTCAACTTGAGTGATTCGTTTTTACGGCGTATCCAATTCTTTGCAGGTTATTTGAAGTTAGGAAATATTTTTACATTGTAAGAATTTTTTGAGATAATAATAGTTTATTGATACAATATATCTTACTAATTAACCCATAGCTGGGGGAGAAGATGTGGATTCATATCTTTCCAAAGGGTATTTGCACGTAAATGAATATAACGAACCCAAATGGAATTGGAACTCGTCTCTCCGATTAACAATTCCTAGCCATTATTCGTTACACCAACTGCACATCCATCCTTACAGCACCTGACCAGGCTCGACGTTGCTTAACTTCGGTGATCGTACAGGAACCGGTGTTTCAACGTGGTGCGGTTGTAAGATTTGATCATGTCTTGTAGCTGTACTCATCACGCTTTGCCAATTGAGGGTTGGTGCGGCTATTTAACCCATGGATGGCCAGTGTCTCTGATGGGTTCGGTCAGCCTTTCACAATTCTTGTTGTCACCAGAGGCTATATTTGTCTTGATAAAGTCCATCAGAAGACGAAACGCGTCGGCTAAGATAAATTTTTCTTTTGTCTTTATTTATATTATCCTTTTACAGATATATTTTTTTAAAAACATGAAAAAAAATTTACACGCATACCATATATATATATATATATATAAATATATATATATATATTTAAGTTATGAAAAAGTTAGTAATCCTATGGGTAGTCCCAAGGAGGATGAAATCCTGAGGACTTAATGTAAATCCAGAGCTAATATATAGTTTTTTATTTCATTTTTTGGAAATGCTCTCTGATGATCCGGCGTTCTTTAAAAGGGCTCTGGTGAAATAAATTATTATAATGGAACCTTAAAGTGGTCTGTTTTTCTTTAATATATATATATATATAATAATAATAATAATAATAATAATAATAATAATAATAATAATAATAAATAATTTAAAAGAAGAAGAAATAAATAAATGCGATGAATATTTTGTAATCTGTGTTGTCAACTGTGTCACTTTTTCATCTTTACACCGAGAGACCGTAGCCCAACATACCATTTTGGAACCAGGCCAACTCTGTGCCAATTTAAAAATATTCCAGGCCGGATCCGGATTCCCAAGTCTACGATTGTTTTCGGCGATTTTTTTAGATGATTGTTTTGCGAATAATTTTTAGAACTTGGAAATAAATTTGGGAATAATCGAAATTAATTGCGATATCTAGCGAAAATCACCGAGGAAATAAAAATAATTGTTTGTACGGAAAGTAAGGACCTACGTACATCAAACTGTCTTTAAATTAAGTGGCGACAGAAGAATTAACGTCGAATTTTTAAAAGCGACCAATTTTGAGTTCTGTAGTTTATTGTTGCCTATCACATCTAATCCTCCCTACCTATTGAGATATCAAGAGCACTCCGTTGTAGCTAGCTTAAATGCCACACAATAAGGCAAAAATAAACTAGTATATATATATATATATATATATATATATATATATATATATATATATATATATATATATATATAGCCTAAACTGGAATATATATATATATAATATATATATATATATATTGAACAATAAGAAAATTAAAAAATTAAAAAATTCTATATATATTAGCATAAACTAGAATATATATATATAAATTAAATATATATATACATATACACATATATATATATATATATATATATATATATATGTGTTT
>CAHIKZ030001515.1:0-67500 GCA_903632075.3 Acanthosepion pharaonis | reverse complement strand
TTCACTAAATTAATATAAAAGCAGACATAATGAAATCGATATTTGTCCAATATGTATATTTTCCGGTTACCGGAGTTTGTTGACAGATTTCTTTTATGGGAATAACCTATCTTTCTTGAAAATTATCACTGGAAATTCTAGTATGTAAGTGGACTCGAACAAGGGTAACATGTGTCGGCTTCAGTGGTATGCAAATCTGCAAAGAAACAAGGAGAAGTCGTTAAAAACGGATTTCGACAGCTTGATAGTAACAATGTGTAACTGACACGATCGCACACTGAGATCGATCCACAGATAGGTGCAAATAGATTAAAATATATAAACTTAAATGTGAACAGATTGGGATAGAAAGTGAGAGAGAGAGAGAGAGAGAGAGAGAGAGAGAAATAAATGTTGACTGGGACAGAGAAGATTGAAAGAGAGAGTGAGTGTGAGAGAAAGAGAAGGAAAACAGGGAGAGAGTGCGAGATGGGAAAGTGTAAAGAGATTGGGATAGAAAGAAAAGAGAGAGAGAGAGAGAGAGAGAGAGGAGAAAAGAGAGAAATATGAACGACTAAGAGAGAGAGAGAGAGTGGGAGAGTTTAGCAGGCTGGAAATGAGAAAAGAGAAAGATAGAGAAGGAAAAGCGTTAGGAGACCTTACCCATAATAACATAATGGACTATTCCATACGGAATAAATACTGCGCCTCAAGAGGAAGCAGTGAGTTCCGTCTGGAGTCGGGCGACCGGCTGATCGGTTGAACTCTCTGCCTTCGGGCGGGGAGGACCCCGAACGAGGCTACGCCGAAGGCCGGAGTCTCTTTCGGGGAGGTAAACCGACCATGAACCCATTTATACGGGTTGAAAGGGCATATTTTTGGCCTAGCCTACGGGCTCGGAGATCCCACGTTAAACCGGCCTTGAGCCACATGATGCCCTCGTGGTGGGGTGACTAAATACTGTTCAGTCCGAAGTCGGGCGACCGGCTGACCGGCTGATCGGTTGAACTCTCTGCCTTCAGGCGGGGAGGAACCCGAACAAGGCTACGCCGACCCTGAATCCGTTAATACGGGTTCAAAGGGCATATTTCTGGCCGAGCCCACGGGATCGGAGAACCCACGTTAAACCGGCCTTGTGCCACATGATGCCCTCGTGGGAGGGTGACTAAATACTGTTCCGTCTGAAGTCTGAGAGTTCCGTCTGAATCTGGAGTTCCGACTGAAGTCTGGTGTTCAGTCTGAAGTCTGGAGTGAGGTCCGTCAGGAGTCTGTCAGTCAGTCAGTCAGAGCGAGCGAGTCAGTCAGTCGAGTCTGAGGCAGTCCGAAACAGAGTCGTGTTCAGACAATTACTACTAAACCTGATTGTTCGTACTAACACTTTTCTACCTTCTCTGTATATATTCCTGTTTGTAATATATCTGTGTTATTCCGTATCCGTATTCGAGTTCTTCTTTATTGGTTCTACCTTGGACTATCACCGTGGTACAAGGAACCGGACCATAAGAAAAAGGGAAAGAGCGAGAAGGAAATTTGGAACTGTTTGAGACAATGTACAAGAGAAAAAGAGAGAGAGTGAATGTGAGTAGAGAGTTTATGAGAGAAATATAAATGATTATGAGATAGAGAGGAAATGAGAAATAAATATTAACAGACTGAGACAGAGAGAGAGAGAGAGAGAGAGAGAAAAGAGAGATAAAAGAAGAGGAAGTAAAAAACGAACGAGGGAAAAATATGAATAGACTGGGATAGAAAGAAAAAGATAGCGAAGAAGAAGAAGAGAGAGAAATATGAATAACTAAGAGAGAGATATATAATGAGGAAAAATATTAAGAGACAGGAACGTAGAGAGAGAGAGAGAGAGAGATAAAGAGAGAGAGAGAGAGAGAGATGGGGGGGAACAAAGACAGAGAACGAGAGGGAAAAATATGAAGAGATCAGGATAGAAAGAGAAAGGGAAAGAGAGTGATTGAAATATGAATGACTACGAGAGAGAGATAGAATGAGAAATAAATATTAACAGAGGGAGACAGAGAAAAAGAGAAAGAGAGAGGGGGAAGAGGAAAAGAGAGAAGACGAAAAGGAAAAGAGGAATAGGTTGAGACGGAAAGCAAGAGAAAGACAGGGAGAGTGAGAGAAATATGAACAGAGTGAAAGAGATGGGGAAGGAGTGTGTGTGAGAGAAATGTGAATGACTGAGACAGAGAAAGAGAAGGAGAGGCAGCGAGAATGAAAAAAAAAAGGAGAGAGAGAACGAAGGAGCAATATGAACAGGTTGAGACGGAGAGCAAGAGAAAAACAGATAGAGAGAGAGAGAGAAAGAGAGAAAAGGGATAGAGAGAAATAGGAACAGAGTGAAATAGCGAGGCAGAGAGAATAGGAAAATGTCGAGACAAAGAAAAAGAGGGAAGGACGTAAATATGTAAAACAGAGAAGAAGTAATAGAGAGAAGGAAAGCGAAAGAGAGAAAAAAGAAATATAATTAGTTAGGAGTGAGAGCTAAATATATAGATAAATATTAAGAGAGTGGGATAGAGGACAAGAGAAGAAAACACGGCGATAATGTGAATGGGACAAATATAAGTTTTTGAGGTTAAGTATGATAAAGAGAAAGATAAAGAGAAAAATATGAACAGAATGAGAGTGAAAGAAAGAGAGAGAACGAGATAGAAAGAGGGAAGGGAAAGAGAGAAAATATAAACAGGCTGAGACGAAGGAAAAGTGAGAGATATATAGAGAGAAATATGAATAGATTGAGAGAAAGATATGAATAGGTAGGCATGAGAGAAGGAGGGAAATCCGAAGAGAGATACAAACGCAAAGAAATAGATAGATAGATAGATAGATAGATAGAGAGAAAGAAAGAGAGAGAGATGAATAGATTGAGATTGATAGAGTTAGAGAGAGAAAGAATGGATATAGATAGATAGATAGATGAATAATAGATATAGAATGAATAGATAGATAGAATAGATAGATAGATAGATAGATAGATATGAATAGATAGATATAGATAGATAGATAGATAGATAAATAGATAGACAAACAGATAGGAAAATGACAAACTTGAGAGGGGGATGAATAGGTATGAATGAATCTGAAAGCGAAAGTAGAGCAGTTATGTCTGCAATGAAGACAAAACGGCCAACGAATAAATAGGGGAAAAGCAATGAAAAAATAAAAAATAATCATAAAATCATGGTTCGTGATCATGGAAGTTAGTGTAGATAGTTTGAGAGATAAATAGATATGAATAGACAAATATATATATATATATATATATATATATATATATATATATATATATATATATAGAGAGAGAGAGACAGAGACAGAGACAGAATGGACAGCTGTAAAAAATAGACTGCGATAGATGGATATGAACAGAGATAGATATGAACAAAGATAGGTAGATAAATAGATATGAACATATATATATATATATATATATATATATATATATATATATATATAAAACAGTCTTACATCTTACTTATTATAAAACGCAGATTGTGTGTGTGTGTGTCTGTACGTTTATATATTGGATCGGATTTCTTACATTTTTCAACTGATTTCAACAAAACTTCACAGGACTGCGTAAAATTACATTGCGGTGGTTCTGACAGCGCCAAAAATTGGAAAAACACAATTGTTTTTGCACGAAATCAATTTGAAAACACGATAAAACACGATTTTGTCGCCAGAATGAAAGGGGGACAACTCATATCGAGTTATACTTATTATAAAACCCAGGTTGTTTGTGTGTGTGTGAGTGTTCGTTTATATATGGGATCGGATTTCCTACATTTTTCAACCGATTTCAACAAAACTTCACTTCACTTTTTTTGGCAGGTAGTGTTTCTTATTGTCTTGCACACTTTTTTCTTTATTTTTACATTCAGAGTGCTTTAAAAATTCCATTTACAAGACAATTGTTTATAATAAAATTCTATTCAATCTATAGACTCATAACGATTGAAAACAATGTTTTTGTTTGACCAATTCGTAAAAAAAAAACTAATTAAGACATGCGTATCCGTCAACCTTAAACAATAATCTTTGTCAATTTTATTTTTCAGTCTTTATGATGGTCGATACTTGATCTATCTCTTACTGATACATCCCCGGGCAACGCCGGGCTCAACTGCTAGTATAAAATAAGATTCAGATAGGGTGCAATGGGTAAATTGCCGCCATTTTATATTTTTAATTTCGCGCATGCCTTTTGTTATTTTTTGACTTTGTCGACAGCACAGCATAGTAGGGTCAGTTGGGCACCGTCTGTGAGAAAAAGAGCACCATGACGCAATTCACTCTGCCAGAAATTTGGAAACGGCATACTGTACTTCTTGGCATTTTCACCGGAAGCTCTAATTCGAACATTTTTGGGTGTTAATCTGAGGACGGTGCAAAGGATTCGGAAAGAGTTGGATGGGTGTAATGATGATTAAAATGCTGTTTGGAGTGACCCACAGGGCCTCAGGTAGTATTGATGCCCTGGGTCAATTAGGTAGCTGCTAGAAGAAACTGTCCTGCATCTGAATTCTGCACGATGCTACACAAACAGGAGAACCCAATCATTGCTGTGAAACAATTTCTGCGACTACATCGACCCTTACTCCCCACCTGACACCCTAGACTGCAATCCCCTTGATTATTATGCGCGGGGCGTAGTTGATCGAGAGAACAACAAAACTCCTTGGAACACCAAAGATAAACTGAAGTTAAGGATTATGGCAGCATTCACCAATTTAAACATGGAGATTATCCAGAAGAGTTGCAGGACATTTTGAATTCATATGGAGACTGTGGTTGAAGTTAATGACGTTTCTATTGAATAAATTTACTCTTTAGTATTTTAAGATGTTTCTGTGTGATGTTGGTTAGTATATGTTAAAATGAGATGTCAGTGTTATTTTCATTTTTGTCGATAATTTATTCACCGCATATGTGTATATATAAACATATCCAGATAGATACATAGATAGAAATAGACGGAGATAATAGATAGATAGATAATGATAGATAAAATACATATATATATATATATATATATATATATATATATATATATATATATATATATATATAACAAATTGAGATAGATAGACAGATGGATAGATATGAAGAAAGTTCCATATAAAGAGACCTACATTAAATTAAAAGTTGATTCAGATAGATAGATAGAAATAGACGGAGATAGATAGATAGAATATATATATATATATATATATATATATATATATATATATATATATATATATATATAAAAAACAAATTGGGATAGATAGATGGATAGATATGAACAAAATGTTCCATATAAAAGAGACACACACACATACACACAGACATAAACACACACACACACACATATATATGTATATACACACACACACACATATATATATATATATATATATATATATATATATAGAGAGAGAGAGAGAGAGAGAGAAAATTAATACAGATATAAAAGTTGATTGGTGTTTTGCTTCAGCATCCCGACTTCAGAGTTTCGTAGCAATCACTCCATCAACTCAGAGTGCGATAAACAACTTGTGCCAGATATATATATATAGATAGGAATAGAACGGATGTACACAATGTAAAAGTGTGAGAAACAAAGCGAGATATCAACCATAGTGCTTAAAAAGGGACGAAAGAAAGTAAAGGTAAAGAATATTTAGAGAGAGATAGATAGATAGATAGATAGATAGATAGATAGATAGAGAGAGAGAGAGAGAGAGAGAGAGAGATGAAACCTCAGCATAAATCTTTTCGGTCATTTGTTATTGATAACAACTATGATTTACAACTTACAAAAAAATAAATAAATAAATTAAAATAAATACAGTTTTTCTGCTTGTGGAAAATGGACACCTTTTTTCTTTCTTTTTTTTTTTTGTCTATCAGCGTCATTTCGTGACAGAACGTCCCAGAATAAAATGAAATAATTTTTCAAATGTGCAACTCCAATATGAATTACAGCCGCCATATTTTAAAACTGATCACAAACAGTATAATGATATAAGCAACACAAAGATGCTTGTATTTCCAAAATCGATTCTATCTTACGTTGTCTCCATATTTGATCCGGATGCTGCCATATTGAATTTCAACAAATAATTTTCCATTATAAACAACATTATGAGTTTCAGTGCTATGGAGTCGGACGTTAGAAAGGTTGTTTTGGCGTGAATTTTGCTTTCACGCTTTTAACGCGTTGACAGTTAACCCCAAATTAGTATAGTGTGGCGGCACTATTTCTTATTAAAAAGTATAATTAAATTTTAGGTAATAATGAAAGTTTTTAGTGCTAGTGTTTCTTTTTTTTTTGAGAAAAAGGCCAACAAAGTATTTTTCCCAACCTTAGAAGCCATGTTACCAACTAGTGGTAGCGGCTACTTTATTGCATGCATAATATTCTTTTGGGGATTTTCTAGATTATATATATATATATATATATATATATATATAGAATTTATCCATTTCAACGTTTCAGTCAGACGAAAGGTACGAGGCAGTGATCAGGGTAGGGTGAAAGTTATTTGTCTTAAAGGGAAGAAGTTTTATAAAATTAAACCCGGATATTAACCTTATGACATTAAATTGGGGGTATATGTAGAATGAAATGTCAATTTAAAACTAAGAGAAAAATTAAAAGGGCTTAAAAAACTTTAAGATATATAAAGTTATATTTAAAAATACAAAGTCGTACTTGAAAGTACAAAGTCATATTCCCAAAATAAGTAGTATTTAAAAATAAGTCATATTTAAATGATTTATAAATGAATAAAATTATATTTAAAAATAAGTTATATTTAATATAAAATAAATACGTTATATTTAAAAATAAAAAAATATTCAAAAATAAAAATATAAAAAGATAAAATAAATTATATATTTAAAAATAAAAATATAATGAAATAAATCAAAATAAAAAAGTTATATTTAAAAATAAGTTATATCTAAAAAAATAGTTATATCTAAAAACATAATGAGAAAAGAGGGCTTGTCAAATTTGATACACACAAAAGATATTGAAGGCAAAAACGGCAGCTGGAAAAAGCAAGTAAGTAAACTAACAAGCTTGTGTAAATGGATGGCCGAACAAGGATTGGAAGGGCTATCGAATTTGTCTATTCGATAGCCCTTCCAGTCCTTGTTACTAAGAGCTACAAAGAGTAGGACGTTGTGGAGAGCCATGAATCACTTACGTCCTGAAGGGAAACGGTACATAGGAGAATAATATCTAGACGGTCACGGTTTGTTACTTCCATGCACAATCCACCGATCTTGAATCTGTTCATTCAGATCATTGTGAACTTTTGTTGAATAATGACAAAGGGCGCCATCTTGTTGAAACTGGACGGCAATAATTATCTCATTTGTAAGCGGCCAAGGTACAAAGAATTACTGCAAACATGGTGTAATAAATCAGTCCTTTAAATTCGGTAAAGAAGAAAGGTCTATAAATTAACGGTGGGCGATTGTCTTCCCTAATGTTAGACAAAGTCATTTGGACTTTCATCTGCCCAAATCCAACAATTGTAGCGATTTACTTTTACAACTACCAGAACGTATACGACCTACTCTTGATAACCTAATGCCGCGGAAGCACTGGAATAGCCTTCAAAATGCCGCTGAACAATGTGAGCTGTTCAGGGAGACTGATGGCTGCCATATCGAACCTTACTCTTTAGAATTCTATAAGATTTACATGAACGCCGTATAAGCAAAACAAAAGCAAAAACAAAAACAAAAACAAAAAAAAAGAAGAAAAATGTTAACATGGTTATTTCTGGAATATAATGTTTTTAAAGCAAGCACTCTTGGCAATTACATGTTCTGTATTAGGACATAGACCATTAACAGTAATAAATAACGTTAAATATTCACATATCCCAATGCTGCAGCGATTAAATCCGTCCATCAGCGGAATAGATATTAAAATACCCCTGATGTGTGGATGTAATCTCAGTAAAATTCAGCTTTGGGATAAGATAAATGAATAGATAATTTTATTTATTCATATGATGAAATATCCCGTTGATTTCGACGTATGAGGATCCGACGACCTCATTTAGCTTGTATGTTTGTGTTGTAAATGACACTTCAGTCGCGCTAGTGACCTGTATACAAGTCTACATATGGTTTAACAGTGAGGATCTCAGGACATAGCAACAGGAATATTTGTTGAAGTTTTTCGCCGTTGTCTTTCGACTCTTAGTCGGTCAATACGACTGGTTTCGAAATTTATGATACAACTCTGTCACAAATATCTCCAGTTATTTCTATCCAGGGCAACTCGCTCGAAGTTTGTATAAGGAACATTGACAGCTGAGTGGTTACACTTTAGCTTGTCTTTATAACTGAGCCACGGCCGTCCAACAGTCCTTTGTCCACTGTCTATACTTGAGGTATTTATTTATGAGGCTATACATGAGGTATTTATTTATGACGCTATACTTGAGGTATTTATTTATGAGGCTATACATGAGGTATTTATTTATGAGGCTATACATGAGGTATTTATTTATGAGGCTATGCATGAGGTATTTATTTATGAGGCTATACATGAGGTATTTATTTATGAGGCTAAGCTCCAGGAGAATGTTTCTTTGCGCCTTCTCGGGCTAACATTTCCCGATGACCTGAAGGTGAAAGCCTATATTGAATCAATTGCTAAATCTTCAGCTAAGAAAGTTGTTTTCCTGTGTCGTGCTAGAAAATTTTTATCGCCAGGATCTGTCTTACATATTTATAAGTGTATTCGTCCTTGCCTTGAATATTGCTTCCACATCTGCTCTGGTGCTCCTGCTATATATTTATAGATTATTGATAAAATCCAAAGGAGAATCTGCAATGTTATTGATCCTGACTTGGCATCGCGGCTTCAGTCCCTCTCCCACCGCCGTAGCTTCCCTGTGTCCTTAAAATAAATACTTTCATAGTAATTGTTCTGATGAACTTTCTATTATGACACCTAGACTTTATGAATTTAAACGCATTACTAGATTGGCGGCAAGATCTCATCATTTTACAGTTGAAATGGCTAAATGTAACCGTAAGTTTTATGTTAATAGTTTCTTCTCTCGCTCGTGGAACACTCTTCCGGCTTCTTGCTTCCTAGTCAACTTTGATCTTCAAAGGTTTCTTATGCAATATCAATCGTTATCTACTGTCTTCTTAGTTCTCGTTCTTTTAATATTCTTACTCATTATTAATGTTTTCCTTTTTACTTATATTCTCTCATACTCAGTAACAACCTGCGTCTTTATTGCCTTTTCTTGGGTTGAAATGATTAAAACAAAGTTCAGTTGAAATGTCCAGAAATAACCTGGTTGACTTTCTATACATTTTTTTTTTTGGCAGGGCACAATATAACTTTCTTTAAGCACAATGAGTCACTCTTCTAGAGGTTAGCATCAGACATAATGATGGAATCTAGGAAGGGGTCTCTCAGATTAATGGAGAGAAATTTCACTTTGGAGGTGTTAAAATTACCAAACAATTTCTTGCCTCAGTTGACATCAGATTGTAGGTCATATAGTTCGGAGTTTTGATTCACACCGTAGTTCGAGGTTTGCTTCGTATTCACTCCAATAATAATAATAATAATAATAATAATAATAATAACCATAGCTAAACGCCCAGACATCGTGATCAAAGACCACAAAACAAGAAATAGCTAAAAGGTAGATTGTAGACGTAAGAGAGAACACACTATATATATATATACGTCTTAAATAATTGTCGGACTTTGTCCATTTCATAATGTATGACGTCATTCGTTTACATTTGGATACGCATTGAGTAGATATGAATGTACGAGAGAGAATCATGGAGAATTGTAGTTTAAAGACAGTAAAATCCACCTTGCTAACCGAATGCTCCTCTGTGGCCCAATCGCTTAAGTCACGTCAGGCTATAGGGTATAGGATACAGGTTCGAATCCTGTCGGAGGAAGAATATTTTCTATGAAAATTTCTCGGACATTCAGGCCGGTAAATGTTATTAATACTGTTTATTATAAACAGAACATTTACTTAAATATTTGTATCTATAAAAAGAACGTATAAACATAAAAAATGTCTTAAATAATTGTCCATTTTAATATTTATATATATATATATATATATATATATATATATATATATATATATATATATATATATATATATATTATAATATTAGTGGTAAATATACATACATTTAAATTATGTGTGTGTGTATGGATGTGTATGTGTGCATACACACATATACATGCTTGTGTGTGTGTATATATATATATATAGATAGATAGATATATGTATGTGTGCATGTGTATGTATGTATATGTATGTGAAAAGTGTGTATATATGGATATAGATGAATATGTGTATGTGTGGATATGTGAATATATTTTTATATTTTTATATGTGTGTACATGGGTATATGTATGTGTGTATGTGGGTACACGCCTATGTGTATGTATATACGTGTATATGTTATTGTGTATGTGTGTATTCACATGTGTTTTTGAACATAGAAATATAGGTCCTTGCTGGATTAAATAATCGTTATATTTATTTTTTATATGTTTATATTTGATTTGTAACCTGTTGTCGATATTAAATTTGTCAAATTTTCTCAATTACAAAGCGGCCCTTTAAGTAAACGCAATTTTACTTTCCTCGTCCCATCTCTCTCCCCCACCTCGTCTTTCCCTCCATCTTATTCTAACATTAGATTGTCTACGGTGTGTATGTAACCACGAAATGTATCTTTATGCATTAGACATCCGACAACATTCATTTTTCTCTTACTTAAACCCCTTCCACCCACCTCTCCTAAAATTCTCTCTGTTAAGGTTTAATCTCCCCCCCTCCTCATAGTTACACTCTCTCTAAATTCTGTTTTTTATTTCCGGAGTTGGTTTTTCTGTTTTCTTTTTTGAATTTGTAGGTCTGATGAATTAGATCGTATTTACGATTCCAATGGAATAAATTATGACCATGAAATATTAGTGTTTAAGCCTTTTTATTATATATATATATATATATATATATATTCATTACTGGAATTTATATATATTCATTTGGATAGTTTTTGTGTTCAAAGTCAATATTAGTCACAACAATTGGGTGAAAATATGACATCCTCAAATGGGGGGCAATATGAATGGGGTGGCCCTATATAAAATATATAATATATGTTTTTATATATATTCTCATTCTTGCAAGGAAAAAGAACGTCTTCCATGGGCCCTCATAAAAATAATAGACGAAAATTTTTTATTTATAATATATTTTTTCTATAATTCTAATAAACTTTTTGCGTTAGATTTCAACTCCCTAAATTGATTGTACGCTATTTTTTACAGACATTAAATTTTGTCTTTGATTTTTTTATTTTTAGATTTTTCACCTTCAAAGTTGTAATGTTTCCAGCCAATTTGAACTCAAAACAGGCAATGAAGAATTATCTATAAAAAAAAAAAAAAACTGTGGAAACGAATCAACAACATCCGATCAAACACACATTTTTTTTAAATATTTTGATAATATATATATATATATATATATATATATATATATATATATATATATATATATATATATATATATTTATATGTGTGTGAGAGAGAGAGTCTGTGTGTGTATGTATTTATGAATGTATAAATCTTGAAAATATTCAATTTATTATTCGAATTTTGAAGTTCAGAAAAGAAAACATTTTATAAGCATCAGTTATTTGCCTTTATTGATACAAGAAATATATCGATCATGTATCTTTTGATACATGACTGACGTAATGGTAGATTTTTTTGCCGCAGGAGGTTGCCATTTCTTTGCCTACGGTAGACCAGTTGCCATCCAAGGCTATAGAACCCGGTCTTTCCTGCTATTTACCGATAGCTGGGTGGGGGAAGAGAAGAAGAGGATTCATACCTTTCCCAAGGGTATTTGCAAAATAAATGAATGTAATGGAGTCAACTGGAATTCGAATTCAGTTCTTTTTTTCGTCAATGCGAACCGCTATCTACGTGCCTCGTAAAAATCTGTTGTACGCATAAGTATCTTGTCTCTCTTGTTTAACGAAAACATGTATAAAAGAAGGACTGCTGCCTGAAAACACACACACACACACATATATATATATATATATATATATATATATATATATATAATTTTAAAAATGCGTGTGTTTTCCAGTGAAAAGTCTGTTACATTTGTATATTCATGGTAGTGATAAGCCTTTCAGAGATGCACACACACAAATGGACACACGCACACACACATTCCATCCTCCTTTCAATCTATAAAGATTGGCTTTTAGAATTTACAGGAATGATCATCATCAGCCTCTTGTTAAACAAGTGTTTAGAATTAAGTCCCGTTAAGAATTTCTCCTATTCGGACTTCTCATGCACTAAAGGGATTAACCCCAGTCCCTTGGTGATCAAATACATTATATTGCATTCTGGCTCCATTGCTTTCTGGCCAGAGCATGTAATGAAGGATATGTGCTCAATTCAATCGCATGGAATGTGGTAAAAGGCCTATTTCAAACACACTCAGCATCAACCCACCTTTTAAAAAAAATTCAGGTGCCAGGTATTAACCTTAGATCCCAAAGGACGACAGCTCAAGTATATTATACTATATTTCAGTGGTTCTCGCGGGGACATTTAATGAAGGATACATATCTGCTTGCCTTTCGCCTCGAATGGGGTTGTTGAAGAACGAGTTTAAAGAAAGAACTTAATAATAAGGGTAAAAAAATTGCTCATGTCCCCATCCTTTCGGCATCCTTTCTTTGAGAATACTTTATGGTGGTACAAATCTTTCGTTTTTTTTATCTTTAATTATTAAAAAAAAAAAAACTCGACATAGTAGAGTCTTTTTTTCATGTACTATTATTCGCCCAGTACAAGACCCAGGAGCCAATCAGAGCAAAGGATAATAAAGGAGGTTGAATAATGGCGTAAAAACCAAAGAATTAAGAAGTGCATATGATAAGAATATTTAGGATAGTGAACTGTGATAGAGTTGGTTGGTTGGTTGACTGGCTTTGTTTAGCGCCATATTAACATCTGAGGTCTGCCGAAATATAAATAATCAAAACAAAATTTCATGCCTTCAACTAAATATATATTTGAATGTAGTTGTATGCCTTCAACTATAGATAGTAATAACAATTTGGACTCAATTTGAGAATTATAGATTATTCGCCCATTACAAGTCGCCATCCTTTCAGCATCCATTCTTTGAGGATACTTTATGGTGGTACAAAAACTTTCAATTTTTTTATCTTTTTTCTAAAAAAAAAAAACTCGACATAGTAGAGTCTTTTTATGTACTATTATTCGTCCAGTATAAAACCCAGGAGCCAATCAGGGCAAAGGTTAATGAATGAGGTTGAGTCATGGCGTAAAAGGAAAGAATTAAAAGTGCATATAATAAGAATATGTATGATAAATAACGGTTGACTGTGGTCGAGTTGGTTGGTTTTGTTTAGCGGCATATCAACACCTCCATGGGTTATTTATATGCCGAAATCAAAATAATCTGAACACAATTTTATGGCTTCAACTAAATATATATTGAATGCAGTTGTATGCCTTGAACTATAGATAACAACAAAAAAACAAAAAACTAACAATTACTACTACTACTACTACTACTACTACTACTACTACTACTACTACTACCGAGTGGTTTTAGAACGTTCGCATTCTGACAATGAGACCCGGGTTCGAATCTCTCCATAGTCAATTTGTCGGGAAAGAAACTTCCTGGTGTTATTGGACTGGAGGGGGTCAATCCCAGCGTGCAGCACCTTTGAAAGGTTGATGAAAACTATGCCACAGGTTGATCTAAACCTTGTGAGTGAAACTGGGTAGACGGAACCCCTTGAGTGCCGTCGATAGCTGTTAGTCACAAGTCATCGTGGCCGAGGGTTTGAGCGTGCTGGCCCTGTTCAAATTGTTGATCACACTAGAACAACTCTTTCCCAGAAACTGTAACTAAGGTCTGCTCAGCATAGTTGCAGTATAAACCACAAGTGGGCTCTGTGGGTGTTAAATAAACACAAATGCACCTGAGCAAGTGTCTGCAATTGGGATTGGCTAGCCCTAGGAATAAGACGGGTATTCTCGAATACGAGTGGTCAGTTATATATGCATAAGTAAAATATATCTATGGTTATTTTGTTTTAAAAATATATTGTAGGACATTTTTAATATAAATATGTATAAATATGTCCTTTTTATATAAAAAAATGTATTGCTGGTATTTTTACTATGAAAATGTATTTTTATACTTTCTGTTATATAGGAATAAATGCTGCCGACACTTGAGTTTGAACATAGATCGCCAGTGATCAAACACAGGCGATCCCATTATTGAATTAAGTAGACCACGTTACTATATAGAGGAAACACATATTGTAGGAAGTCGCGTGACGTCTAAATGATCGCATTACTATTCTATCCTCTATTACTATTTTGATCGTCATTTCTGTTCTATCCTCTATTACTTTTCGGACCGCTATTCTCTATTCTATTCACTATGCTATTCCTCTATTCGGATCAGCATACGGATTACTATTCTAGCGAGTATTATCAAGCAAGTGCTATTAGTGCGAGTGATATTCGAAGGCGTTTGACACCAGTATTGTTCAACGGTGTACTATAGTTGTAACTGCGATTATAAAGTCTCTACTACAACGAGCATTACGAAAGTGACAACGAGTATTCGTTGACATCACAAAACTTTCATTGTGTTTTGTTTGATGATTCGCTGTTTGCCCATAGCTGGGGCCCTAAAAGCTACCATCAAGGTAAGAACAATAGCAATTCAGAGGTTGTCCCACGCTCCTCAAAACCTCCAATTTCCCTTTCAGTAGCCTTGCTGCTAGATGTAGTTTATCGTCATTCCCAGGACTTCTTTGATCGGGGAATAACTTTCTTTAATAATATGTCCCACAAAGTAAGAGTTCCGGTGAGGAAGTTATCAGAGTGGAAATTCCTCCTTATCAACAGAATACGAATTGGTTCCAGAAAATAAAAAAAGGATAAAATAGATGAGCAAAGAAAACTCTATGACAATTCTGTGACACATAATGAGGAAAGCGTGATTAGAAAATTTGTCACTCACAGGACGTATTGAAGGGACAGAGGCACAGGAGGAAACAGTGGGTAACCTGCCTAACGATCAATTTGTGTAAATGGACAGGAGAACAAGGATTGGCAGGAAGGGTAAAGTGACAAATATTTTTTTAGAGTGGAAAAGGATAGAAAGTTATGGAGAGACAAGTGGCAGAAAAAGAAGAGGATGAAGATGGATTATTGAAATGCAGATTATTTATCTTAATCAATTAAGTTGGATGAGGAAATTATGAAGAAAGAATGAATCTTATAGGAGCATCTCTGCCAATATAAGGCGACAATAAGGAAAAAATAAAGCGAAAATAAGAAAAATATCAGAAACGTGAAATGAGGAACAAATCAGAAACGTGAAAAAAAAAGCACCGCATCAGAAAGGCGAAAATAATAAAAAAAAAACATCAGAAATGAAATGCGAAAATTAAAAAAATATCAGAAACGCGAAAACGAAAAAATATCAGAAACGCGAAAATGAGAAACACATCCGAAATGTGAAAATAAAAAAAATATTCGAAACACGAAATGGAGAAAGACATGGGAAATGCGAAAATAAAAAATAAAAAAAAAAAATGAAAGATATCAGAAAATGAAAAGATAAAGAAAAGTGAAAAAAAAATATTCGAAACGCAAATCCGAAATGCGAAAAAATAAAAAAAAAATTCGAAAATGAAAATATCAGAAAATGAAAATGAGAAACGCATCCGAAATGCGAAAATAAAAAAAATTCGAAAAAAAAAAAGACATGGGAAATGCGAAAAAAAAAAAAAAGAAAATGAAAAAGATATCAGAAACGTGAAAATGAAAACGCATCCGAAATGCGAAAATAAAAAAAAAATATTTCGAAACGTGAAATGGAGAAAGACATGGAAATGCGAAAATAAAAAAAAAAAAAAAGCGAAAATGAAAAGATATCAGAAACGTGAAAATGAAAACACATCGAAATGCGAAAATAAAAAATATTCAAAAAAATGGAGAAAGAAATGGGAAATGCGAAAATAAAAAAAAAAAAAAATGCGAAAATGAAAAGATATCAAAACGTGAAAATGAAAACGCATCCGAAATGCGAAAATAAAAAAAATATTCGAAACGCGAAATGGAGAAAGACATGGGAAATGCGAAAATAAAAAAAAAAAAATGCGAAAATGAAAAGATATCAGAAACGTGAAAATGAGAAACGCATCCGAAATGCGAAAATAAAAAAAAATATTCGAAACGCGAAATGGAAAAAGACATGGGAAATGCGAAAATAAAAAATTAAAAAAAAATGCGAAAATGAAAAGATATCAGAAACGTGAAAATGAGAAACGCATCCGAAATGCGAAAATAAAAAAAAAATTCGAAACGCGAAATGGAGAAAGACATGGGAAATGCGAAAATAAAAAAAAAAAAGCGAAAATGCGAAAATGAAAAAAATATCAGAAACACGAAAACGAAAAAATATCAGAAACGCGAAAATGAGAAACACATCCGCAATGCGAAAATAAAAAAAAAATATTCGAAACGCGAAATGGAGAAAGACATGGGAAATGCGAAAAAAAAAAAAAAAAATGCGAAAATGAAAAGATATCAGAAACGCGAAAATGAGAAACATCTGTAATGCGAAAATAAATAACAATATTTGAAACGCGAAATGGAGAAAGACATTGGAAATGCGAAAATAAAAAAAAATATCTGAAATGGAAAACAGAAAAATATCAGAAACTCGAAAATGAAAAAAAAATATCATTAACGCGAAAATGAGAAACACACCGAAAACGCGAAAATGAGAAACACACCGAAAACGCGAAAATGAGAAAAATATAAGAAAGCCGAAACTAAGACAGACATCAGAAACGCAAAAAAGAGATGAATATCACAAAGGCGGAAAGGAGAAACACATCAGAAATGCGAAAATGAAAAAAAAATATCGGAAACACGCAAATGAGAAGAATATTAGAAACGCGAAAGTCAAAAACATATCAGAAAGGCATCAGACTTTACTATTGGCTGGTCCATCGTGATAGAATATGCAAAAGAGAATAGCTTCCATTAATAAAGTTGACAAACAACATTACCTCGGCCATGTCGTCAAGGACGAAAAGACAGAATAAAAAGAACTGGATATACAAATGGCTGGTCAATACTTGGCTATCAACTGGCAGCAGCTGTCACCTCGAGTAGAGAGTAGATTAGTCCACACAATAAAGAGAGAAGCGAGTTTATGTAGGATAGTCAGGGTGGAACGTTTGCTGGCTGACAACGGCTAAGATAATAAAAGACCTTGAGTAGCTTACTTGCTTGAAAGATTGCTGCCTTTGTTCCTTTTGAATAAAACAGTAATGTCTTATGAATATGCAGTTGGGTAACCGTTATAGGCGTGGAAATTGGTATCAAATTCAAGCCTAGTCTTTTCCCATACTTGTTTTATAGACACTCCTCTAGCAACATTTATAGGATCTGATTTTAACACCCTGACGCTGTTTCATATGCAGTAAATCCCTAAAGAAAGTAGAAGGTCAGTAGAATGGTTGAAACGTTGTGAAATAAAAAAAGGAGGAAATTGTTAAGAAGAAATGGTAGAAAAGAATCAATATATAGGGTCCCTATTCAATAACAAAGCCAATTTTCGCTCAAATGATATCAAATTTTATCAAAAAAAAAAAAAAAAAAGAAAAAAAAGGTGACTGAGCGGATTTATTACAATGGGAATCTACCAGGAAGATGGATCGGGCGTTTGATTGATGATGACAATGTGCTGTTGAGATGGCCACCTCACTTGACACCTTGTGATTTTTTTTCTATGGGGCTATATGAAAGGACAGGTCTACATCCCCTACTACTTATAAGCCTAGAAGAACTTAATCAGAGAATCACCGAGGTGCTGGAGGATGTTACGCAATACAAGCTACAACGTGTTTGACAGGAGCTGGACTACCAACTTGACGTGTCTTGTGCCACATATGGTGCGCATATTGAAAATTTGTGAATCTTTGTGAAATCGGTGATAAAAATCTACATCCCTTTGAATATCTTGTTTGAATTTCGATAAATAAATCTTTTATTATTCATCATGAAGCTTATTTAATTTCGTTAGCCTGTAGTTACTCAGATATTCACATTTTAAATAGTGTTAATTTTTTTTACGTTTCCGTCTCACACGCCTCAGACACTCCCTACGCTAACCAAGACAAAGTTATATTCATCAACAGGTTTATTGAAAGGAAAAAAAAGTGAAACTAGGAAAATAAATACACACTTAAGACTAGTGTATTCTGAATAAGAAAAACATAGAGTGGAAGGTGAGGGAAAGAAGAAATATCACTGAGAAACGAGGGTTCTAAATTGAAAAAAGAAGGTTGTAGGCCATTAGCTGACAGGGATTATATTTAAAGTTTACAGTAATGAAGTTTGTTTATCGAAAACAATATTTGCGTTAAAATATGGCACAGCGTGAGGACAAAAAGGGGTTCGACGTGACAAAATACAGCAAAATAAATGTACAGCGTGGTCCGAAAGTTTTGTCCCCCCTACCAAAAACGTAATGAGAACAATAGAACAACTAATACAGTAATACAAAGCACATGTACTGGATTCAGTTTATTTACTCTGTCACACATCTGAAATAAAAAAAAAATTATATCATGTAAAAAAAAAAAACTATTCGGACCAAGACTGTAGAAGAAGTGAAAGACTGATAAAATGTTATAGAATGAAAAACTTTACTGAGAGCTCCAAAGGACAGGGAGTTGTGGAGAGCCATGAACGACAATATCCTAAAGAAACACAGCACATAGATGAAGTGAAAAACTGATAAAAGAAAAAAAACTTTACTAAGAGCTCCAAAGGAGAGGAAGTTGTGGAGAGCCATACTCGCCAACTTCCTGAAGGGTTATGGCACATACAGGTTGGTCCAAAAGTCTTGTCACTCCTTACCAAAAATAATGAGAACAATAGAAGTAATACAACAATATAAAGCACATGTACTGAATTCAGTTTATTCATTTTCATTGACGCTGTCACACATCGTGAAGGTCTGTAGGACGCCATAATTTTCGTGGCACAAAATGATGCGGCGCCATGTCCTTTGTGATATTTTACGAAGCTGGGCTTTGTTGATTGCTGCAAATGCTCTTCAAATGGTGTCCTTAAACTGATGGGTATTCTGGTATTGTTCATGTGAATCTCTCCTTGATAATACCCCACAAAGGGCGTTGAAATGGAAAATTATATTATGTAGGGGTGACAAGACCTTCGGACAACGCTGTAGAAAAAATGGAGGAATCACATAGAAGAGAAAGATTGATAATTGTTGAAAAATAAAAAAATAAAAACTTTAATAATAACTCCAAAGGACAAGAAGTTGTGGAGAACCATGCTCACCAACGTCTTGAAGGAAGAGGGTGGTCCGAATATCTTGTCACTACCCCTATCAAAAAGTAATGAGAACAATAACAGAAGAACAAGTAATACTGTAAAACAAAGCACATGTACTGAATTTGGTTGATTTATTTTCATTGACGCAGTCACACATGAACACCATCATTTTTGTGGCACAAAAGGCAGTGAACAGTGAACTGGTTATGTATTAAAAATCATTAACAATTTTTGTACAAAAATAAAAAAAAATCCTCAGTGATTTTAATGTTTGCTAACTGATTTGATTTGATTTTATAAAACAGTAAACATGTCACCTTTTTCCTTGAGCCTTTTCAAGCAATAATGAGTGCATCGATATTTACTGTAGGTCGCAAATGCCACTATATATATCATACTATAATAGAACCCTTTTAAGGAATGCACATCCCTTCCTTCTGATTATTTCGAAAGACCATATCTGCTCGATTTCGTATTCCTAAAGAATTAATGGATGTAATTTTAATCCATTCTTTTTATTGCTTCAAACCGGCCTAAATCGCGTCGGATCCTACTGTAGTTTCTGATACGAAGTAGAGTGCGGCCCGAACTGTACCGGAGAGCAAGTTTTATTATCATGCTTTCTCGGCTGCAAAGGACGGTAGACATAATACACAGTGTTTAAACAAAAAAAGGGGCATCTATTTCAAACAGGGGTATCCACTGAAAAAAAAAAAAAACTACATTCGAAAGGGAAGAATGGATAGCTTGGTGCCTTTCCAAAGTAAGTAAGAAACTGACTGAAATTCGAACTCAGTTCTACTATTTTTCATTCCTAGTCGCTTATTCATTGCACCACCCGCACATCCACGCCCAGAAAAGCGCGTACCCCAAGTTTATCCTCCCACCCACAAAAAAAAAAAAATTAAATAAATAAAAAAAAAAAAAAAAAAAAAAAAAATAATAATAACCTGTGTTCGTTTGGAAATGAAGGCCTGCGTGTTCTTCAAATGTCGGGAGTTTATAAGTCTGACCGATTAACTTTGTCAACCACAGTAATCAAAGGGTATCGATTTTGGTCAGAGTCCATGCTTGATGACTCCGCTGGACCAAATAATTTTGAAAGGTTCAAATATCAAGCTTTAGATATAACAAAGATAGCCAATGCCGTTTACGCTTAGCAAAAAATCTCTAGAGATATTCTTTGTCTCTCTTGTCGCTGTAGAATGCAACGGGAACGGAGAATTTAAAACTTGATATGACAATATTAAAAAAATGATGAATTTTATGAGAGACTTTGCGTACTTGGCAGTGAGACGAAACGTTTTGATTTATTTTAAATTTTAATCTGTCTGTCTGTCTGTCTGTCTATCTATCTATCTATCTATCTATCTATCTATCTATCTATCTATCTATCTATCCCAGTCTGTTTCCATCTATCTATCCATCTATCTATCTATCCATCTATCTATCTATCTATCTATCTCAGTCTGTTCCCCATCTATCCATCTATCTATCTATCTATCTATCTATCTATCCATCTATCTATCTATCTCAGTTTGTTCCCCATCTATCTATCTATCTATCTATCTATCTATCCATCCATCTATCTATCTATCTATCTCAGTTTGTTTCCCATCTATCTATCTATCTATCTATCTATCTATCTATCTATCTATCATCTATCTATCTATCTATCTATCTATCTATCTCAGTCTGTTCCCCATTCATCTATCTATCTATCTATCTATCTATCTATCTATCTATCTATCTATCTATCTATCTATCTATCTCAGTCTGTTCCTCATTCATCTATCTATCTATCTATCTATCTATCTATCTATCTATCTATCTATCTATCTATCTCAGTCTGCTCCCCATCTATCTATCTATCTATCTATCTATCTATCGTTTGCAAATTCGATTTGTTTTTCGTTCTTTATTAGTTTATTTATTTTTTCTGTCTTTTTCTCTCTTTCTAGGCGCTTTATTTTGTAAAGCTTCTTCCAATCATTTTTTCTTTCATTCTTTCTTATTCGGTCTGTTTTTTACAGACTTTTCTTTCTTTTCCTTCTTTTCTTTCCTTTTTATTTGACTTTCTTTCTCACCTTATTTTCTGTATTTCATTCATCATTTCTATCTTTCTTTCTTTCTTTCTTTCTTTCTTTCTTTCTTTCTTTCTCAGTTTGTTTTCTTAAGATATTTATTAGTTTGTGTCTTTTTCTCTTTTTTACGATCTGTATTCTAAAGCTTCTTCATGTCTTTCTTTCCTTTCTTCTTTCTTTCTTTCTTTTTCCTTTCTCGGCTTGTTTTCTGTATTTCAATTAGTCAATCATTGATTATTTCTTTCTTTCTTTTTGTCTTTCTTTCTTTCTTTCTTTCTTTCTTTCTTTCTTTCTTTCTTTCTTTCTTTCTTTTCCAGTTTGTTTTCTAAATATATTTATTACTTTCTTCCCTTTTCTCTTTCTTTACGCTTTGTATTCTAAATCTTCTTCCTGTCTTTCTTCCCTCCATTTTTTGCTTTCTTTCTGTATTTCCTTTATTCGTTCCTTTTGCTTTCTTTTTTCTTTCTTTTTCAGTTTGTTTTTAAATGCCCTTTCTTTCTTTTCTTTATATTCTTTCGTTCATTTTATTCAACGTATCTAATGCCTTATGTTTGTTTCCTTGTTTCCCTCTTGCCAATTTTGATCAACGCTGTGTAATCGTTTCTAGAAATATTCAAAATGGCCGAATACATCTTATACAGATCTCATCTATATCAAAAGTATTTATTGAATCGTTTTTCATCATGTATGCAACGTCCTAATTAGGTTTATAAATTTTATTATGAAATTGTCTTTTACATAACATTTATACAGAACCAGATAATATTTGTTGATTAAATCACCGCATATCCAATAATCTGATTTTCTTTCTCAGTTTTCAAAAATGATCCTTTTCAATCCGATTTACTTGAACACACTTACTGGCCTTTAATTATAAAACGTGTTCTTTGTTTGTTTTTTTTTTTGTTTTTTTTTTGCAAACTTAACCCCAGGACGCCTAAAAATAGCACCCTCATGAACTGTTAATATTTTTATTCTTTAAATGTCATATCCCATCTGAAAGTCGTCGGTCATGACTCTCCACACATTCCTTTTCTTTATTAACCCTTTGAGCCCTGTGTTCCTGAACAATTTTAACCATTCTGCCTGAGTTTATGAGTCAAATTTCGCAAAAAATTAGTATATAATATTTCACGGTAGATATAAAAATAGTTATAAGTGTTTATCCATCGTTCAACCGGTAGCTGGGAATTAAGTTATTTTTCTCTATCACCGGTAATACGGTAGTCAGGGCTCAAATGGTTAAGAAATTACCGAGCGGGTAAAATAGAAAATAGAAAAAGAAAGAATGTACAAAGGAGTAAAGGTAGAATGAATTAAGTCATTAAGAAAGAAAGAAAGAAAGAAAGAAAGAAAGAAAGAAAGAATGAATGATCATAGGAGTAAAGACAGAAAGAAGTAAAAAGCCATTTTGAAAGAAAGAAAGAAAGAAAGAAAGAAAGAAAAGATTGAAGGTTAAAATAGAATTCAGAAAAAGAAGTTCACTGTCGGGAAGGGCAAGGAAAGAAACAGTTGGAGTAGAAGCGGTGGTTGCATTATGAAGGATTCTCTTTAAGACGATCCATTTTTTAAAGCCATTTTTAAACATTGATCTCAGAAAACGGTTGTATACAGCTGCTAGTTTAGATATTTTTCCTTCCATTCATTTCAAATATCTCATTCATTGGTATTATTTTGACTCTACTCCTCTACATTGATTGGCTCTCGTGCATTATGTTAGGTGAAATTTAGCATATATAAAAAGCGCTAGTATTTTTGCTTCACGTGTTTTGTGCGTTTATATTAGTGTTATATAGGAATAAATTGTCACTGCCGACACTTGAGATTGAACATAGATCGCCAGTGAGCAAACACAGCCGATCCCATTATTGAATGAAGTAAACCACGTGACCATATAGGAAAGGCATATATGGGAGGTAGCGTGTGTCTAATTGATCGCTATTTCTAGTCTATCACTATAAGGATCGCTATTCTCTACTTTATTCACTATACTATTTCTCTATTCGGATCACTATAAGGGTTACTTTCCGAGCGAGTATTATCGAGCAAGTACTACTAGTGCGATGTTATTCGAATGTGTATTGTTCAACGGCGTACTATAGTTGTATCTGCGATTACAAAGTCTCTACTACATTGAGCATTACGAAAGTGACAACGATTAGACAAGACTATGTTCTAATATCAATGTTACTAACAGAGCACTTGTGATATTACTCACCATAGACAAATATTGTTCGGTGCTAAAATAAATACTAAATTCAGCTAGGAATTTGTTGTTTTTTTTTAATAATCATAAATGAAATGGTAATTGTCAAAATACAGGAGACAAATTGGCATTGATTGACCGAAACTTTATCGTTGTTGTCGGTTGAAATTTATAAAATCTTTTTCTTAAACAGTTTTTCGGGGAATTAGACTCCTCAAGTTCCCTGTGACCTTTTTTTTTTTTTGTTTTTTTAAATATTCTTAAGCTTTTGTTTAAAGTCAACATCTTTAATTTAATCATTATTTCCCTTTCTAGTTACATGTGTCACTTATTTTGTTATTGATGTTGGAAGCCTTCAAGTGACATGGGTTTATTATTTGGAGATATCTCATTCTGTAAATAATCTATACGACCTTTTTAGTACTAGACAATCCTTTCTTTTTTAAGTCATTTTTAAACATTGATCTGAAAAACGATTGTATATAACTGATACTTTAGATATATCTGAACGACTTTAGACGCCATGCATGAAATCCATAGAAGTGTCTCTATCTGACGAGGCTATTTAAGAATATAGTTTAGTTTTCAAGACAACATTTCGGTTCTCTAGCATTTTACTGTCTTGTACAAAAATACCATCAGCGCAGCTTATTCCCTATTCAATTTGTTTATCTTCTGTGTTAATTTTTTTATAACTGGTCTATACATGGATGTATCAGGTTGTTACACATATTCGTTCGTTTTATCTGAGGTTCGGCAAATGATCTTACGTGGCATTTTTTTGCTTAATAATTCTGGTCATCCTGTTAAACTATTGTCTAAAGTTATTGAAATTTTATTTCAGATTGGACCCTCTTTGAGATGGAATGTAAAGAAGAAAAACAAGTTCACCATCACCTTCTCTTTGTTTCTAATCAATGTCTAAATATACCAAATCTCCCCGCGATATTTGCGTTGTGTACGGAGATGAAATGCTTCAAAACAGCAAAACGGTCAATGCTAAGCTTTACGTACGCTGAACAAATGAAACAGGCTCGAAAAGGGAAATCCAGCTGAGAAGACCTGGCCGGTGAGAAGACCTAGCCGCTGAGAAGACCTGGCCGGTGAGAAGACCTGGCCGGTGAGAAGACCTGGCCGGTGTGAATCCGATTCAATTTTGTGGCTATTTTATAGTATTGTTTGAAAACTTTATTACTCTTATTTTTTACTCATTATTTTTTCATGATTAATTTATTATTTGTTGTTGATTGTTATTATTACTTCTACTTGTGTTTATCAGTGCATTCTTAGTTTGTTAATTTGATCAGTACTATTCAATTTGTTTACTTATTTATTGATTTGGATTATTTCATTTTACTTATTTGAAATAGCCGAGACAAAACACAACGCACAAAACGATTGCCTTTAAGCCTGAAACAGACTGTTGCCATTTGGTGTTGACTTCACTCTCAACTTTGGGTTTCTGAGGAGCGTGGAACCACCTCGCAACTGCTGTTGCTCCCAGGTTCACCCTGACCCAGGGTGAAAGCACCTGTTAAGGGTCTCAGCTATGGCCTTATAGGGAACTAATAGGAAACACAAAAATACATTTTTATAGTAAAAATACTAGCAATATATTTTTACATGAAAAATAACCAATAATGGATATTATCTGTAGTTGAAGGACTAAAATTGCGTTCAATTGTTTTGGATTTCGGCATTAAACGAGCCATAGAGGCTGAAATGTCGCAAAAAATATCAAGGAACCAAGCAAACTACTTACATGAAAGAATTTTCATGAAATTAATTAATCTATCTATCTATCTATCTATCTATCTATCTATCTATCTATCTCAGGTAGTTCATATCTATCTATCTATCTATCTATCTATCTATCTATCTATCTCAATTAGTTCATATCTATCTCTATCTATCTATCTATCTATCTATCTATCTATCTATCTATCTATATTTCAGTCCGTTCATATCTATCTATCTATCTATCTATCTATCTATCTATCTATCTATCTATCTATCTATCTATCTTTCAGTCCGTTCATATCTATCTATCTATCTATCTATCTATCTATCTATCTATCTATCTATCTTTCAGTCTGTTCATATCTATCTATCTATCTATCTATCTATCTATCTATCTATCTATCTATATTTCAGTCCGTTCATATCTATCTATCTATCTATCTATCTATCTATCTATATCAAATGACTTAACCACAGCCCCGAACATCAGTCAGAACATCCCACACCATACATACCTTCCAACAAAGCGAGATTGTCAATCATAAGGCATTTTCTAAGCCACTTTCATTTGACTTCATTGATTGCAGTTTTGGCAATATAATTAACAAGGACAAACGCTTCAAAAAGTTGCAATTTTGTTACAAAAGGAAGAAATCCTAAGAATTTTTCTTCGCTGTTAAAAAGGGAAAAAAAGAAATTTTCTTTAAAAATATCGTTTACCGTGAATTCCTATTAAATTAATTTAATTTAAATTAAAGAAATTATTAAGCTGCGAATTTGGGTTTTTGTCAAAGTATTTTTCCAAACAAGCTTATTCAAATTTCATCGATTGGTTTGCGAAATTGAACGAAACGTAGAGTTTGTAAAAAAAATGTTAGCGATAATTTCAACCATACTAAATGCTGTGAGGATTTTAACACGCTGACGCGTTTTGCAAAAAATAAATAAATAAAAAAAAAAAAAAATAAGATTAGCATTCTACAATTTCAAACTGTATTCCAAAATATAACTTCAACATAAAACACACATATCGCTACCTATAATAATTATGCGCACATAAACATGTATATCCCCAAAGTTGAGCATCATCTACCATGTATTCAATTGTGAAAGCAGAATAACGTCATATATTTTTTACTTCGAATCTCCTAAGTAAATTAAATTTCGGCATTAAATGACTAATAAGGAGTTGATATGCCGTTAAACAAATAAATCCATCCACTTTTGCTGTGATCTTTGTGAATCAGTGTGCCAATACAATGCAGTTTGAGAAACCACGTTTTTGGCTTAACAGAGCTTAAAAAAGGTTGGTGTTTTAACTGATCCAAGCAAATTCTTCAAATGGAATTTAATACACCATAATCAATTGCGTGTCACACGGTTCGCTCAACGACTTTCTGGAATAATATTTTTTTTTATTCCATGATAAGATTTGTTTTCAAGTAATACAATACATTTTCATCTATCCATTCATCAAGTAACATTTTTTGACCTGATAAAATTTCACAAAATCGGAATAGCTGAAAAATCATATGAAACATTTTTTTGTTTAATTATTTTAGAGAGGATTCGATGAAACATACATCATTCGATTCTGACAATTTTTTTCTAAATGTATTAAAATATATATCAATTTAATTTTTGAAAAATGATATAGGTGGTCTTTATTTCCCACAAAGATAGGCAGGCGTGTATTTAATAAAAGAGTGCGCTGTCTGATTTTAAACAGAATTTGTGAAGTGAATATTAGAGTGAGTCATAAATAGTATCCGTTTTTTCAACGTTATTCATAAAAAAAATCACTTTTTAATAAATTAACCCCAAGTAAGACGATAATGTTGTTAACCATGTTTGCCATAGTCTCTGAATATAGAATCTAGTGAAGTCCGTAATGTATTCAATATCAGAGGTTGGCAGTGAAGTTTCGGAGAAAGTAGCAGCTGTTAAGTAATTCTTTAAGTCTTCGATATCAGGTTGGCAGTGGAGATATTTTGGGAGAAAAAACAAAATGGCTGCCTTTATACACGTCGCATTGAACATTTTGAGCTTTCTGATTGGTTAACCCTTCTCTTGGTGGACTATAAAATGAGTCAGCTCATTTTGGTTGGCTCACTAGTACATAGATATATCCAAAAGAACGGTAACAAATGTCACTAAGACGCAAAGGGCTACTGGGAGGGAAAGAGAAGGAGAAGACTTTAAAAAGAACTGGAAACCCAACCCTAAACAGAAAACAAGGGAAAAACCTCTACTCCTGATCAAAAGACAGGGAAGGTATGTGAACCGGGGAATAGGTAAACTTTTCTACTCCATTTACTAACCGCTAGGACCCACTATGCCACGTACCCAATCGTGACTCAACCCTACTCCATTCCTTTCGTATCCCATTAGTAAGGAGCAAGTTCTAAGAACTGCTGCCTAGGGAAAGAGGTCCTGTTAAGAACCTGATTCCCTAGGTAGTAAGTATAGAGATAAGCGTTATCTTTCCTGTATAATCTCATGAACTACTTGCGCAGTCTTACAATCATACACAATAATCCTCTAGCATGAAAGGCTCTTTTCACTTACTTCTTTCAAAATTTTCCCCAATATTGTTCTTGATATATAAAAATATATATTATCTCATATATATGTATATATATATATATATATATATATATATATATATAAATGTGAATATAAACTAAATAACGAGATATTAGCAATTATATATGCGCACGATAGCGTATATATACAGATGACCAAATAAATATGTAATTTAAGGCGTAAACAAAATTGTGCTCAATGTAGTTTGTTGAAACTTGACTAATGCATGGAATAATAATGCAACACAAAGGGTACTTAGAACAAAATGTATTGAAACAAGAAAGTGTACACAAGATTTACATATAGTCTTTTGTATATTCCTGGTAAGACTGTTCCTGGAGAATGTGTTGACTGAGTCGCAGTCGGGCAGAGTCTGGATTGAATCTCTTGATTCCTCCCCCGTCTTCCTGGTACCAACCATATTTATATGGTCGGTACTCCACTATGCAAATTAGATGGATCCTTCCACAACATAGTTAAACAGAGCTAAAAATATATATTAACAAATACACACACACACACACACACACACACACACATATACATACATACATACATACATACATATATATATATATATATATATATATATATATATATATTAAATGTATTGAATGAAATTCGACAAATACTTTTATATATTTTCTGTTTATACATTATTTTTATGGATACACCTTATTTAAGTAAATGCTCTGTTTTAATTAAACAATATTAATTACATTTACCGGCCTGAATCTTTGAGAAATTTCGTAGAAAATATGAGTTCTCCGACAGGAATCAAACCTCTCTCTTTCACTCCCTCTCTCTCTTTCTCTTTCTCTCTCTGTTTCTACAGGCTGCGATGGGTAAATTGTCGCCATTTTATATATTTAATTTTGCGCATGATTTTTTTTTTTGATTTTGTCGATTGCGCAGTATAGCTTGGCATCCGCACCGGAAGCTCCAATACAAAGATTTCAGAGTGCTTGGACGTCAATCTGAGGACAATGCAGAGGATTCGGAACGAGTTGGATGAGTCTAAGGGTGATTACGATGGTGTTTGGAGTGATCACTACTGACGGCGACGTTATGCTTCCATTCATCTTCCCACATATCATCAGACTCAACACGGAGGCCTACATCAAGTGTCTTGGTATGGTACATCTGCTCTGGGTCAAGAAGCTAGTTGCTGGAAGACCCTGTGTCTGGCAACAGGACTATGCAACATGCCACACAAGCAGGAGAATCCAGTCATGGCTGACAGACAATTTCTGCGACTATATCACATCTTACATCTGGCTACCTAACTCACCAGACTGCAACTCCCTTGATTACTATGTGTCGGGCGTAGTTGAGCGAGGGATCAAGAAAAATCCTTGTTACACCAAAGATAAACTGAAGGTAAGGATTATGGCAGCATTAACAAGAACGTTATCCATAAGAGTTGCAGGAGATTCCGAAGTCATCTGGAGGCCGTGGTTGAAGCCAAAGACGAGTTTATTGAATAAATTTACTCTTTATTATCTGAAGATATTTTACGAAATTTTGGTAACTATATCTGTTAATGAGATGTCAATGATATTTTCATTTTTGCGTAATATAACGACACATTTATTTATCGGGGACACACACACACACACACACACACACACACACACACACACACACATATATATATATATATATATATATATATATCATTGAAATATGGTACTATGCTATATTTATGGGTAAAAGTGGTCAATATCAAGGATAGATCGTATGTAAACATCAAACTGGACACTGAGGTCCACTGTGAGCGTTGATTGAACGTAATCGGTATTGAACTCTGCGTCCACTTATATATATATATATATATATATATATATATATATATATATATATATGTGTGTGTGTGTGTGTGTGTGTGTATTTTTAAGTATATCTTTCCGACTTTATTTCTTATTACTATAAATGTTATTTTACTGGTTACACGTGTTTAAGTAGCCGAAAGAAGTTGGATATGCTGATGATTTGAAAAATTTGACACACTTTTATGCCCAGAAAAGAAAAAAAAAAAAACTTATACGAATACAGTAAAATTAAATAAAAAAAAGCTGAATCGCACTGGTTCGTTAATGAAACTTATATAAAAGAGGGATTACTATACCCAAAAATTAATTATATATATATATATATATATATATATATATATATATATATATATATATATATTATGCAATTGTTCAGTCGAGAGTAACTGAAGAGTAATTGAAACTATAGGGTTACTGAGTGGTGTTATTGTAACAGAGGAATTAAGAAGTTAATATATTGAGGATATGGGACATTGATAACCATTGACTTGAAGAGGTTAAGATTAAGTGTTTGAGTAAACTCCTCTCTTGAGTCTGTTACAAAAACGAACAGTTCTAAGGAATATGATATCCGAGAGGAAATTCCTTTTTCCGAATGGAATACGAAACGAGAGGCTGGCAGTTTTTATTCATTACATATATATATATATATATATATATATATATATATATTAGGGTTCTGGCTTTTTTTTAAAATAATTGATTTCCTGTAAGAAAATTCGATGAAATTTTGTTAAAATATAATGAAGAGGGCTTTAATTTCAATGTAATTCATTTTATTTTTTTAAATGTCACCCGCTAAACAAAATTTCTAAAATCGCATATAGGTAAAATAGTAATATGAGTTTCTGGATCCTTCATTGACTTTCTGGAAATTTCTAGAACTTGTTTTTGTTTATAAGTTAATATGTTATGCTGTTAAATACGTTCAAAAATACATAAGTACAATCCAATTACATCATTAGCAAATTGAAAAATAAAACTTGTGAAATATATTGAATTTTTATCCTTATTGCCTATATGGTAAAATGTAATTTTCGTTTTGGGGGTGACCTTTTTCAAGAACGAAAAGAAATGAATGCCTTTTTCATTACTTTTGAACAAGAGTTCATCATTTTATGGCATAGAAACATTGAGTTACAAAAAATCCTAACTATAATATCTATCTATCTATCTATCTATCTATCTATCTATCTATCTATCTATGTCTCTATATATATTTAATTGCTAATGATAAATCGAAATATATAACAAGCTAAAAAAGGAAGAATTTTGATGAAAATATCAATGTAAAGATGTGGCGGTAAGGCAAAAAGAATTAGAGACAGACAAATATGGAAGGTTTTGATTGATACGACACACGGAATGGAATGAGAAAACCAATAAGAAAAGAAAACCAGAAATAAACAAAGAGTGGGAGAAGAAAAAGAAAAAAAAAAGAAATACTTAAAAAATCAAAACAAGTCATGCGACATAAAGGCGAATAAACCGATTCTTTGTAAAGATGCAATTTACACAATGTGAGTAATTAGCCTCGTTTTGGCTTTGAATATTGTCGCAACCCATCCCTCCTGCCATGCTGCACCAATCTTTTGAATATAATTCGCAAGGAGTTGCTGATAGTATGGAGGATAGGCAGTCAGACAAAGAGAGCAACGAATAATGGATCGGAATAGAAAACAGCTCTGTTAATTTCTTGCTGACCAAATACAAAGGAAAGAGCCTAGAGCAATGGACATATAATGGACCTGCCAAATGCCCGGATGACAACGGGTGGAAGATTATTTGATCATTTAACGAAAGCTGGTATATATATATATATATATATATATATATATATATATATGATTGCAGCAATCCCTCTTTAATACATGTTTGGTTGAACACGACTGACAAAGTACTTTTGATATATAACCACCCACCACTGACAACCCCCCTTAAAAAAAAAACGTTTAAAAGTGATGGAAGTCCTCAGTGCCGGTGCAAGGGTCAATAATGCAAGAGATTATGAATCTATAAGACAGTCAACCTGAATCTATGATACGGTCCAACCTACATCATTAGTCAGTCAGTTATGTGCCATGCGTGTTACACGCTTAGGCGTCCATGTGTCTTTCGATACATGACTAACGAGGCAGATTTTTTTTCCCGCAGTAGGTTGCCATTTCTTTTTGCGGTAGACCAATTGTCATCCAAGGCTATAGGTGGAGGAAGAAGAGGATTCATACCTTTCCCAAGGGTATTAGCACGTAAGTGAATATAATGAATTCGACTAGAATTCGAACTCGGCTCTCCGATTCCTCAATCCGAGCCACTATCCATTTTCTACCATATTCATATAGAATACAAATTACTCCACCCTATTCATATAAAATACACATTTTATTTTAAGCTAATTATGTACAATAAGGGATCATATGCTATATAAGTGAACAATTCAAGAAAAATTGAAAATAAATGCAATGTATCTAAATATAAATTAGAGACGTGTCATAATAGATCATAAATTAACTGATTAAATTCATTAAATGTTTTACGTCAATTCTTAACATCGACTTGAGATTTTTCTTGTTAGAAAGTTAAAGAACTTTAAGGCATTCAACATCATGGATAAAAAAATAATGAATTTTATATAGTTTTTTTTTCCGGCTTAGCATGAGCAAAACAAATTCACGGAGTTGGGGGAAAAAAACCAAAAAAAACCCTTCAGAATGACGTCAACATCCGCACAAATCTTTTATCCTTTACTAGTCAGTTGTGCTTAGTTTAATTTGTGACGCATATTCGTGTAGGTAGAAAAAAGCAAATGTTGATTAGATAGGATTACAAAGCACTACCCGGGCTCCCAATCAAGAGGTAGTACGCACCGGACTGGAAGCCCACATTATACAAAATCAATAATCCAATCCTTAATAACATCAATTATAAATACGACCATATTTAGAAACTAAGAATATGTATTCTTTCAGCAACTTTTATGCCATATACAATAGTAATTATGCATCACTTATTATATTAGTATAACAAAAGAATTCTTCAAAATGGCTAAGTATATAACCAAAATCACTCGGAATCAATAAACGTTTGGACAATTTTTGCATTCATTCAGCCCAGAAAAGAAAACACTTTTAGGAAAAATGAAAAAATAAAATCTAAATAAAAGCACTTTGTCAGTCGGAATATATATACCGAAAATTGCGGCGTACAAGTCGACCTGGCGTACAAGTCGACTTCAAGGTTTTTAGCTCAAAATTCCGAGTTAGACTTGTATTGGCTGACTCCCAAACATACGGTAGGCTACGAGTGGCCCATAATCTTAGGTTTAGCGGTAATTGAAATTAGGCTACACTCTTGATAACACGTCTCAAATCTACAAAAGGCCACACCACCTCCCTGTCTATTGAGACACTAAATGTAATATCTTTCTATATGCGTTGTATAACAAACAACCAACAACACGCGTCGTTAGGTACTCTATATAACATCGGTATAACTTAGCGAACATTTAAAATTCGCCGGGTCTACTGAAAAACACATCAAAGTCTACATAAACTCCTACAAAATATTGATACCGCAGATTACACATCACACAAAGATAGTTTCTGATAGTACTGCTGCGTATTATATGTTATCGTTGTGTAGATAATTATTAGAAGTGCCGTCAGGAGTAATTGTTAGGAGTGCGAGGGATGATGTCTCACATTTTTTTAATCGGTTGGCATTTTATACTCACCATATAAGTCGACCTTGGTTTTGGAAAGATTGTTTTAGGCTTGAAAACTCTAAATGTACACTGTAATTTACGGTGAAAAATTATTTCGGTTGAGCTCTCTGGGGCAGAAGTGTGAGTTTGTAAACAGTGACTATTACTGCTACTAATGCAATACTCTTCGATAAAACGTATCGAGTTCTCTGTCACTGAAAGATATTAAATAAATAAATAAAATAAAAAAAAATTCTCTAGACATTTAACGACATATTATGGTGCCAAAAGCTATCTTTCGCTGTGATTGACCACACGATGTGCGCACATGAATGCCATCATTCGCTTTGAAATGGATGTCCCCACCCTATCTCAGCTTGACATCCTTCCGAAGGTGACTGATATGTGGATAAAAATTATCTCTTAGGCCCTTTACCAAAATGGTTGCCACAGCCGATTCCATAGTAATTAATTTTGCGAATGAACATGCTTGTAAAGATGCGTAAATTTCAAGATTGGTTATTCCTAAATTTTCGCTTGAGGATGAAACAGGGTTTGATACTTTAACTGAATTTAATTGTAATAATTATAAAGAGGTTTTCGGTTCTCGTTTTTGAAACATGAGAACTCTTATGTAGCGAAGGAATCATATTTTTTTAAAAAAATAATTATAATTTAAGCTCTACTTCTGTATGGAGCACTGTTTTTTAAAAATAAAAACAAAAATACAAAAGAACTCCGGATTATTTACCTAACGTGTTCTTTCCTATTTTTCTACATATCTGGACACACACACACACACACACACACACACACATATATATATTATTATTATTATTATTATTATTATTATACTAATAGTAATATTTGGTTGGAAAAAATGTCGGATAGCACAACTTGTAAGTATATCAAAATAAATTGGTACCCGCGAAAAAAAATGGAAAAAAAAAGAAAGAACTAGAAAAAACTAGAAACACCCGAACAAGGCGAAATAAATTGTCCAGTGCCTTAAGTCTTTAGTTCAAAGAAAAAAACCTAAGCGAGTAATAAAGCTAAAACGTAGAGTGCTCAATACACTAAGTAGAGCTGGGATAAATAAAATAAATTCTAAAGAACCAGGAACAAATGGTTTCGTGTCATTTCCTCTTTAGCCAGATTACCCTGAAGATCTTTTTAGGGAAACCTAGGTAGGTTGTTCCTGGCTCTTTTTTATTTTATATATATATATATATATATATATATATATATATATATATATATGAAATATTTTCAAACAAAGAACATAACATTTAAAAACAATAATAAACAAAAAATGACGACAATTATGTTAAATGAAACAGACTGTTGCCTTTTTAAAATTTCATTGTCCATTTCATCTTTTCAATATATATATATATATATATATATATATATATATATATATATATATATATATATATATATACTAATAGTAATATTCGGTTGGAAAAAAAAAGTCGGATAGCACAACTTAAATATCAAAAAAATTGGTACCCGAGGAAAAAAAAATGGAAAAAAAAAAAAAAATAAAACATCCGAACAGGGTGAAATAAATCGTTCAGTGCTTTAAGTCTTTAGTCCAAAAAAGAAAACCCAAAATTCAATCAATAAATCTAAAAAGTAGAAAAAAATTCAATACGCTAATGTAGAGCTGGGCTAAATATCTGTTTAAATGAAAAAAGGTAATTTTCCTGAACTTTATTCTGATATATATTATATATATATATATATATATATATATATATATATATATATATATATATATATCATACATGTTTCATTAAATAATATAGACAAGTGTTGTCTATTTATTTTATGTAAATTCTTTTCATAACGTCTGATAAGCTTAATAACATTATCATTAAACGAAGAAAGAAAATCACAATATTAATACATATTTTTTTTAATCCAATCTAAGCTTTCAACTTACATAAGCCATTATCAAAGATGACAATTACACTACAATATATTAAGCAATACACGGACAAGAATGTGATGATAGTTGGTTTCGGTTTACATGGATGATTTATGTATGAATGAAAAAATGCTGCCTAAATATTACATAAACAAATAATATATATATATATATATATATATATATATATATATATATATATATATACAGAACAACCTTGTTCAACAAATCGTTTATCGAACAAATTATTGTAGATGAAAAAACCTCGGTTATCGAACAAATCATTGGAGATGAAAAAACCTCGGTTATCGAACAAAATTTCGGTTCTCAAACAACATTGCCGAACCGAGTTAACCCGAACGAAATCATTTCTGAGTCGACCGCCATGTTGTATACATTCGTATGTTGTTCTGTGCTTTTCTTCTCCAATTTTATTGTATTGTACCTTTTTTTTATTCTTCATTAGCCCTTAGTAATGTCTCCAAAGAAAGCTAGCAGTGATACTGGTAAAGGAAAAAGAAAAGTTGACAGAAAAACAATTAAAGAAAGAAATCATCGCAAAACACGAAAATGGCGTTCGTGTGTCAGATCTCGCTGTGTAGTAAGGTCTGCCTAAATCGACAATATCTGCTATTCTAAAAAATAAGGAAGTGATAAAAGTAACTGATGTTGCAAAAAGAGTGGGCTGCTATTAATAAACAAAGACCAAAGATACTCGAAGAAGTGGATAAGTTATTGCTTATTTTTATAAATAAGAAACAGCGGGTGACAGTATCAGTGAAGCATTTATTTGTAAGAAAGCATTAGAAATTTATAATTATCTAGTAAAGGAAACACTGGTACAAGTGCTGAAAGTGATACTTTTGAATTTAAAGCTACTAGAGGCTGCTTCAAGAAACTTAAGAAGAGAAGTGAAATACACAGTGTAATTAGGGATGGAAGGGCGGCGAGTTCAGACACGGAAGTGGCTGAGATATTTGTGATTGTGTTTAGTGACTTGATAAAGGAAGGCGGTTATCTCTCCTAACAACCTAACAAGTGTTTAACGAGAATGAAACGAATGTCAAATAGGACCTATAATACTAAGGAGGAAAAAGCGTAGCCAGAGCACAAGCCAATGAAAAATAGAACCACTCTTTTACTATGCGGCAACGATTTCAAGGTCAAGCCATTGCTTGTTTACCATTTCCATAATCCGAGGGTTTTCAAAAGAAACAATGTTATGAAGAGTAAATTGCCTGTTATGTGGCGGGATATTACGAAGGCTTGCGTACACAGACAATTTTTTGAAAAATGTTAAAAAATATCTGCAAGAAAAAAAAACTTACCACTAAAGTGGCTTCTCATGTTAGACAATGATCCTGCTCACTCTCCAGATTTAGAGGATGACTTAGTTGAAGAGTCTGATTTTATTCAGTTCAAATATCTGCTACCTAACACACAATTCCTTTAATACCACCAATAGACCAGCAGATCATTGCAAACTTTAAGAAACTTTACACAAAAAAATTGTTTCGAGAATGTTTTCAAGTCATTAATGACACTCAGCTAACTCTACTTTCGAATTTTGGAAAAATCATTTCAATATTTTGAATTGTGTTAATCTTATTGATAATGCATGGAACCATGTGAAAACAGAACCATAAATTAAACATGGCGGAAACTTTGGCCAGACTAATTATCCAGAATGAGTCTTTTGAGGGTTTTGAGACAGCTACAAGTAAAAAATTGCTATCGATTAAGTTGCTATTATTGATGACATTGTCTCTATGGAAAAAAAAAAAAAAACCATGGGCTTGGATGTCGACAGTGAAGATATTGAAGAGCTGCTGGAAGACCATCGTTGTGAGATTACCTCCGAAGAACTCGTATGCCTTCAAAATGAATAGCAAAAGACTTTGGCTGAAGAAATGTCTTTTGAGTACTTTAATACTTAATACTTTAAATATGGCGGAGAACTGAGGTTTTTCTTTATATATATATATATATATATATATATATATATATATTTATATATATATATATATATATATATATATGTTGAAGCTTAAATAAGCATGGAATAATACAACACAAAATGTACGTTAACAAAATGTATTGAAACAAAGAATAGGTACACAATATTTACAGTTAGTTTGGTATATTCTTGGGAAGACTGTTCCTGCATAATGGGTTGACTAAATCGCAGTCATTTACAGAGTCTCTGGATTCAATTTCTTAATCTCCACTATCTTTTATTTATACCAACCCATTTAAATATGGTCGGTAGTCCGCTTATGTAAATTAGGTGTATCATACACAACAATATATATACCCAAGTATATGATTGGTGTATATGGAATGAATTCCAATAGCCAACAATTACTATTCTTAAAAGAGTGCTCACTACAAAGTAGAGCAGATATAATTATTTATTAAAAAATTTATAACATAAATATGTTATAAAATGACTACAAAATAGCCATTTTGTTTCAACACCCTCGGTGTCTTATCAAGTGATAGTATTTATTGGTTAGAATAAATTCTTTTTTAATATTACCTATATTTTAAATATCTGAATAGCTATTATAACATGACTTCGTTGTCAAGCTTTTTGAATTTTCCTATACTTGTATTTTGATTGGTCAATTTAGCTTTTGTAACAACGTTTTCCCCTTGCGAAGGATTGTTAATTAATTTGAAACTTTTAAAACCATTTATTTTACATTCAACATCATCACCATAAACCACTATATATATATAATATATATATATATATATATAAGGTTTAATATATATATATATATATATATATATATATATATATATATATATATATATATATATATACACGTATGAGTCAGGAGAAACCCGGAACGGAAATTTTAATGATGTGTGGTTGTTAAGACCCTAGAAAGGAACTGTTATGATGTCAAGATATTTATTGCTTATTTCAAAATATTTGTATGTGCAAATATTTACAAATTTTAATCATTGGTTTTCCGAAAAAAAACAAAACAAAAAAACAACATAAAATGAAAAATAGATTAAAAAAAAAAAAAGAACGAACAGAGAAAGAATTTTGATTGATTGACTCGTTTTTTACGGCTTATCAACCCTTTGAAGATTATTATTTAAACCAGAAATTATTTGTAGAATGTAAGAATGTTTTGTTTTTAAGAGATAATAATTTACTGATACAAGTTTTAGTAATTAACCCATAGTGGGGGGCGAGAAGACGTGGACTCATCCCTTTCGAAAGGGTGTATGCGCGTTAGGGAATATAATGAACGCGAACTAGGTTCTCCGATTAACAATTCCGAGCCTTTATCCATTACACCACCCGCACATCCAAGCTTACGGCACTTGATATTCCCAAACAGTCACCAATCTAGATACTGACAGGCTCGACATTGCTTATCTTCGGTGATCTAATGTTGCAAGAACGATACCAAATTACCGACTCAGACTATAAAAACAACGCATTTGCCCCCATAATTTGCGAGTCAGGTTTCAAGTCTAGGAAAAAGCCAAACTTTAAAAATACTGATTGAAACTAAAATCGTATGTCAAAATACCATCTTTATGAGAGCAATCCTTGAGTTCGTGTACTTGTAAAATCTGTAATACTTGTTGCTATCTCTTTATATCATAATATATATTAAAAGACTGTCTGTATATACTCAGTACCTCCATGAAAACGCTAAAATATCAGCATACCGTGAGGAAAACATGCTCCCAACGTAATGAAAATATTTATGTTATTATTAAGAGGAATGGCCAGAGTATTTTTTAAATATTTAATTAATTTTATTACTCCTTTTTAGAACATTCAAAATTTTGATTAAAAACTTATTTTTCTTACGTCAGCAGTTGTATTAACTTTTAGCATAGCAAAATTTTAACCTCTTTTTTGCTGTGACAGACATTAATTTGGAAATTCTTGAAAAAATCAAATAATTGTCGGATTTTAATAAAATTTTCAGGACTTATTCACAAACGAATGAAATTATTTTAAAATCTTTTTCTAGAAAATGCTGATTATGTATATATATATATATATATATATATATATAATTACATATGTTACCAATTATTTAATTTGATGAAGATTTGAGAATTTCAACGTAATAATTTTTAGTGACTATATTTGTTAAAATCCGAATTCTTTGAAGAATTTAAATCACCGATTTTTTTTTTTTAATATCGGACCCATCTTATCGAAAATCTGTTAAGACATTATTTAATTAGAGAAGCTTTTAATTGAATTTATGAATAATATATTTTAGAGACAATATTATATGGAGAAAAAAAACATTTTCGATGAAAATGAATTTCTACAACGTTTGTTTTCATTTTTGTTTTACAATTTAAAATTGAATAATTTATAGTTTTTAAATCTTTTAAAATTCATTTTCAATGTGACAAATATTAGGAATTATTATTATTAAGTAAAACTATATTTACTAATCGTATATTGTAAAGATTATTACAATCTGACGATCCCGAACATTTTAAAAAGAATTGCGAAATCCAGTAAAGTCACCCATGAAATAATAAAATAATTATTTGTACGGAAAGTAAGGACCTACCTACTGTATTTAAATTAAGCAGCAGCAGAAGAATTATCGTTGCACTTTTAAAAGGTAAACTTAAATATTAATGCAATACTTAAATGCAGCGGTCAATTTTTAGTCTTTCTGTAGTTTATTGTTACTTATCGCATCTTCTCCCTACTCATTGCGATATATATATATATATATATATATATATATATATATATATATATATATATATATATATAAATATATACTAAAAGTAGAGCCCGGCGTTGCCCGGGGATATAACAATAGGAGATAGATCAAGTATCGACCATAATAAAGACTGAAAAATAAAATTGACAAAGATTATTGTTTTAGGTTGATGGACACGCATGTCTTAATTATTTTTTTTTTTTTTTTTACAATTTTTTTGGTCAAACCCAAACTCAAACAAAAATATTGTTTTCAATCGTTATGAGTCTACCGATTGGATAGAATTTTATTATAAACAATTGTCTTGTAAATGGAATTTTTAAAGCATTCTGAATGTAAAAATAAAGAAAAAAGTGTGCAAGACAATAAGAAACACTACCTTTTTTGTTGAAAAATTGTTAAATCCCATATATAAACGAACACACACACACACACACACACACACACACACACACACACACACACACAAATAAACTGGGTTTTATAATAAGTACAACTCGATATGAGTTGTCCCCTTTCATTCTCGTGACAGCGATGCCTCTTAATTGTGTTTTCAAATTGATTTTCTGCTAAAACAATTGTGTTTTTCCAATTTTTTGGCGCTGTCAGAACCACCGCAAAATAATAATTTTACGCAGTCCTGTGAAGTTTTGTTGAAATCCAGTTGAAAAATGTAGGAAATCCGATCCAATATATAAACACACACAACCTGAGTTTTTATAATAAGTATTATATATATATATATATATATATATATATATATATATATATATATATATATATATAAAAAATAAAATTTTGAAATACCCACTGGATTCAAGTAACTATCATTCCATTTTATTTACGATAGATGAATTAAATCATATTAATCTAGAATTTGGGATCTATTTAACCCATTAGCGCATGATGTCCAACATTTTAGAGAAGGGTTACCTCAAACTTAAAACCCGTCTCCCCTAAGATTAACACTATGCACCAAGTTAGACTGGGCTAAAAGAGCTAAAACTTTAAGGAACATTTATGCAGTATAGGGTTAATTTCTTTATTATCATTGAATAAATAATAAAACTCTTCAGAGCTAGTAAATTAATTTCAGTGAAGCACGCAACATTTAATTTTTAGCCGACTCTTTAAAATATAAAGAGTTGGCACATACTTTGGGCCTATAGTGTAGCTCATTGAAAGAGACAAGACATATGTATGGTAGGAAAATGCCAAATGATGAAAGTAGGAAATATCTTAAAGAAAAATAAGAAAGAAAAACCTTGAATCACAAGTGTATAAAGAAGAAGAAAAAACGTTTATTTCGTCTTCCTCGCTTTTTTATTTACATCAGTTTGCTTAAGAAGAAATCAAAACAACCTTTTTGCCTTAAAATTCTTTTTTTTTTTTTTCAATACATTTATTGCTTCGTATTTCATAACATCATTCCATTCTGCACTTTATGGCTTCTTTTCTATTTGATGGGCCTGTCATTTTTAAGTCTTCCTTGATGATTCCAAATATGGGCCCCAGTGATACGTACGATTAAATGCTTTGTTCATGCATTCGGTCACTGGAAACAATTTGTTTGTTCGAAACAGTTTGCAAAATGAAAAAACGGCCGCCATATTTGAGTCATTTCTTCTTGGTCCCTACTTCGCGTCTGCGCAGTGAGACCCGCGTTTGTGAAAATGATACACCGTAAGAAGTTACGGATCAAAACAATTTAATAAGTTTATAATCTGAAAATCTGAATCTCTGCTGGTGAGTTGATTGCATTGCAGGTATCCAATATTGCACTTTTAGAGAATCATTTGCAATAATCTCGAGGAAAGCAAAACAGTCTTTGAGTGTGTGATGCTATACACTGATGCTATTAAATATGTCATTCTCTGTTGAAATGATTTACATGAGCGCCAGTTATCTCTACACGAGAAGATTGGAAAATATATACATAAACTGATAGACTGACACAAATCAAAATAATCAGAACAATATAAACAGTCAAACATTGACGTGAAAGCACGACAGGAGAATAGACATTAAGTGATTTTAAGCGACCTTATCATCACATTAGGCTTCGACTCAGTGGGGGTATTTTACAACGTATCAACCCTTATTGGGTAATTTGATAAAGAAATCTGTATTTTTCTTTATTATACTTGATTCTAAAGGTAAACATCAGCCGTGTTTATAGTTAAGTCTCGCGGTAAACATTGGTAGGATTTATACTTGAGTCATGTTTATGCTTGAGTCTATAGGTCAGAAGGCACGGTGGACTAATAGATAGCGGCTCGGATTGAAGAATCGAAGAGCCGAGTTCGAATTCTAGTCGAATCCATTACTTTCAATTATGTGCTAATACTCTTGGGAAAGGTATGAATCCTCTTCGTCAGTCATGTATCGAAAGAGACATGATCGCCTAAGCGTGTATCACGCATGGCACATATATACTTTACTTTATTTGTCAGGTTTATAAGTGAGTCTATAGACAAACATTGATTGGGTTTATACTTTGGTTTATGCGTAAAAATTAGTTTATACTTTGGTTTATATATTTGCGTTTATAAGGAACTATTCGACATTGCTTCAGCGTCGACGCAATCTGTGGCTGAAACGTTATAAAACGCGTCGGATCGAACGACGTTTTCTCCTGTCAAGGAGGATACAGGTTCTAATATTACAGAAGAATGCATATTTTTCTTTGATAAGTTTCCTCGGTAGACGAAAATAAGTAAATATACAGTTTAAACGGCGTATCTACTAAAATATGGGTATACACTAAAAGTAACGTTTAAGTATTAAAATTGAGTCTATATTTAAGCATTAGTAATATTTACACTTTAGTCTATAGTATCGTGCTTATATTTGTATCTACATTGGTAAACATTGGTTTATACCGACGTGAGTCTAGAAGCAAACGCTGGCCAGGGTAAAACTTAAGTTTGACAGCATTCATCAGGAATGTAGCCCATTTTGTCGGATGCGGATGCTTGCCTCTCTGTCCGGGATACAGTCGGCATAATCTGGGATACGGCAATCATCGCAAAAGGTGAATATATTGCGATAGACGGACATTTAAACCAGGTGGGTATTATGAATAATCAAGAGTGGTCTCCCTTTCTTTTCTTACTCTCCCCTTTCAGAGATCTATTTCTGTTTACTGGGACTATAAAAGGACACTATACGCGAACTTTTTATTCTCGGTTGAATAAAGAGTGTCAATCTCTCAAGTCTTAAAATAAGCATTCAATATCTTGTTTATTTCAATTAGAGCAGCGTACTAGGCGACGGTATCGATAGATACAATTAGAGATTAAAAAATAAACAAACAAAAAAAGACCCTCCAAAACAGGTAACTCTTCACTTGAGCGGTGTAAAATAAACTGCTATTTTCTGAACGGCGTAAAATCAATAAGACCGAGAGTTACATGTTTATTAGAATCAAACATTTTTACAACCGGTAATGGTGGACAACGTAACAGGCAAATGCCGAAGACATGGTGCCGATCTTGTACTGTTGTATCCACAAAATGCTGCTGATGAATAACAACTTCATGAGATTATACACCAGGGGTCGGCGACCTTTTGGAGAGAGCGGGCCAGAAAGCAATGCAGTGTCTTGGAGGAGAGCCATGATATCAAATGTACTATAATAAATTATCTCGATCTCAGACCGCTCCGTCCAGAAGGCTGCTTTGTTCTGGAGGTTTAAAAAAAAAACAAAAAAAAAACGAAATTAATGTCATCTATCTATCTATCTTTCTATCTATCTATCTATCTCAGTTCTTAATCTATCTATCTATCTATCTATCTATCTATCTATCTATCTATCATTCTCAAAATATCTGTGTGCATGTATGTGTGTGTGTGATCGGATGTTGTTTATGCGTTTCTACTGTTTTCATCCGATTTCGATGAATTTTTTTGTTTTTAGATAATTCTTCAGTGCCGGTTTTCAGTTCAAATTGGCTGGAAAAAATTACAGCCTTGAAGGTGAAAAATCGAAAAAAATATGATTTTTCATACTCTGCGCAAAAAACCAAAAGCAAAATTTAATGTCTGTAAAAAAACAGCGTACAATCAATTTAGAGAGTTGAAATCTAACGCAAAAGAATATTAGAACTATAAAAAAAATATATATATTATAAATAAAAATTATCGATTATTATTTTTATGACTGCCCATGGAAGACGTTCCTTTCTTGCAAGATTGAGAAGGCAAAATCGGCCCTTTTCAGGGCCAACCCCCATTCATATTGTTAACCCAAATTTTGTTACTAATATTGATTTTCAGGTGGACTGACTTTAAACTTAAACTGTTCCAAATGAATGGCGGAAATTCCCAGGAATGAAACACCCGATCGAAGACGGGTTATACTGCTAGTATTATTTAAACAAGTTTCCTTAATTACTGCAAGATAACAACACAATCAACAAAGGAAATACAGTTAGAAATTATTTAATAAAACATGTTTCTGCTTATTGTTCGATAACTTCTCCGCATCTGATGAAATATTTCTTGATGACAGGAGCAAAACATTACCCTGGTGGTCATCACCCAACCTTGTCCTTAAGGAACTTTTAGTATATTTCTGATGTAATGAATATGCACGCACCTGGGTTCCCCCTCACAGTAATATGATTGGCTGGTGTCAGCCATAAATACAGACAGATGTGTTCGCCTATTGCCTACCACTACGACAAGGACCAGTCCATTACGGTTACCTGCTAGATTGCCCTACTCGGTTACAGTAGCCAAAACCACTTTGCTACAGTGTAACCCGGATATAAGAGAGTTGTCGGGACCGGAGAAGAAGCATCTTATATCCGGGTTTCTCTTATATCCGGGTTTCTCTTATATCCGGGTTTCTCTTATATCCGGGTTTGGTCTATTTTGCAGTGTAACCCGGATATAAGAGAGTTGTCGGGACCGGAGAAGAAGCATCTTATATCCGGGTTTCTCTTATATCCGGGTTTCTCTTATATCCGGATTTGGTCTATTTTACAGTGTAACCCGGATATAAGAGAGTTGTCGGGACCGGAGAAGAAGTCTCTTATATCCGGGTTTCTCTTATATCCGGGTTTGGTCTATTTTATATATATTAACACAGGCTCTAATTTGGGACCAGAGAAAATCTCTCTTATATCCGGGTCTCTTATATCCGGGTCTCTTATATCCGGGTCTCTTATATCCGGGTCTCTTATATCCGGGTTACACTGTACTTCAAACAAATATATTCCTTTCCGGGACATATCAATTTCATTTTCGAAAAACATTTTTTTACAAGCATATGCACTTCTAAATAATAATGCCATCATTTGGCATTATTCAATAGGCTTTTATATTTTACGCTTGACAAAACATATTTCTTGGAGAAATCAGCGGTGGATTAGGGATTAAAATTTTGATTTAAAAAATTAGCCAGATTGTGAGTCGATTGACTCCAACTGATTTTTTCTGCTACTTGTTCCTCAAATTAATCAGATTATTATTTTCCAGTTGTTAAGTTGGCGAGCCAGACAAAAATCTTCCTGGGGCCGGGATTTGTCGACTCTGGTATACACCGTTATTGATTTCCTCAATTCTAGCAGAAGCAGTCCAGCCATCTGAAACAATATGGCTTCCAAGCTGAATATACTACACAATCGCCTCTTGCAGAGTTTCTGTTTGCTGAAATGGCACCTCAATTAAGAAACATTTTCCCGAGCTCCCATCGAGCTACTAATGGGCGTTCCCATTGGCCATAGTGATATTTACGATGAAAAGAATCATTTAAAGATATAAAATGACAGTTTATTTTACGCCTTTTAACTGAAGCAGAATTTGACAGGTTATTTTAGGCCGTTCATGTTAAAGATTACCAAACAACAAAAACAGACTGATCACTAATTCAGCAAGGCGACTATAAATATTAAGGTAATTTTGATCTAAAATTACACTGTATGATATTTCAACGCCTGTGCATTATATATATATGCAGAGCTTTGTAAATAAAATGATAGATAGATAGATAGATAGATAGATAGATAGATAGATAGATATGGGGAATGAAAATTCCTATTTTATGTATAATGGACTCTCCCGTTCCATTATAATTATTACAAGATGGGAGAGACTATTATACATAAAATAGTTACTTTTCAAACACCCAGTGTATGCATGTATGCTTATATATATATATATATATATCGCCACCCCTAAGAGTAAACCTAATGATTTTGTTACGACTTACGCAGAAATTCACTTTTGCCAACAGTCCAAAAATGAGATCATGGCTCACTACAAATATAAAAATTGAATATTGAAACATCAAAAGTTTTAATTTGCCTGAAGAAGGTCACGAGACCAGAAACATGAAGAATAAAATATAATATATACACTAAAACAATTCCACATTATAAACAAAAACGTTTGCGGTTTCTCTCTTTTTAAAATTTATATATATGCATATATGCAGAGTTATTAAAAAAAAGAGCAGATTTAATATTTTTTTATAAAAATAAACATTACTAAATAGGAAAAGGTTCTATGTTGTTAAAATAAATTGATTTTTTTTTTTCAATTTTGCTTAAATGCTTCTTTTTTTGGTAATGTGTTTGATCGATGTCTTCTCCACACATTATGTCATATATATATATATATATATATATATATATATATATATATATATATATATATATATATATTATTGTGTTGAAAACATTTTAGACCTATAATATCACTATTGACGATCAAATTAAATGTGAAACCCAGGGTCAAAAACCTTCAGGTATCCAAATAAATATTTATTATTGAGTCAAAAACAGCCAAAAAAAAATTGAATATTTTAAATATATTTTAATTATACATATATATATTTTATTTTATATATATTCACTTTTATATATATATATATATATATAACTATGAACTTAAAACATTTTTACTGCCTAGAAATTCCACCCTAGGATTATAATAAATCCTTTTTCATAATTAAAACTTGAAACGTAGTGTGTTTGAAAAATTTGTTACTTTTGCTTAATTAATTTTATAAGGTTTTTTTTTTTACTCTGAACTTGGATTCTGGACGATTGTTTTCCTTACTTCATTAAATAATTCTTAGTTTTTTTTTCTGTCCCTTATTTTTCATTGGGTATTGGTTTGTTCATTTATAAGAAATAAAAATACCTAAGGTTTTTCCAGACGAGTATAATTACTTCTTCTTCTTCTTCTTCTGTTTTTTTATTATTTTAATAATAATAATAATAATAATAATAATAATAATATCTGTGTGTTTGTGTGTGTGATATGAATATTGTATGTGTATGTATGTAAATATACAGATGATTTTAAATTTAATTATATAGCTAAAGTTTATATATATATATATATATATATATATATATATATATATATATATATATATATATATATAATGCCCTTCTTTATACGTATAGGTACATTTGTGTATTATATGAAATATATGCTGTAGTTTAATACTAAAATTATATATGTATATAGATGGGTTAAAATGTAATTTGTATATATAAAATATATTTGAGTATTTGTAATGTATATATAATAGATATATATTTGACCAACTTGAATTATTGTTAATCATTTATATTTATTTTGATTTTTTTATTTATTTACTATTTTACTTTCATAAATTTTTTTTTTTTTAAATTATATACAATTATGTATATATCTGAAAAGAAAAGTTTTTTAAATATATATATATATATATATATATATATATATATATATATATATATATATATATATATATATATATATATATATTTGAACAAATTAGGTATTACATTATTAATCTATATAAAACTAGTTTCATATAAATATGATTTTTAAATTATTTTTTGAACTTAATTCGTAAATGAATTAATAGATATAAACTGGAGAATTAGGATCCCATTTATTTTAATTTTATAATTTAAAGTTTTATTCCATACCCTGATAAAATGTAATAAATACATCTTACTTAATATAATTTATAAATAGAATAAACTAAATTTTCTGGATGTCTTTTTAATGAATAATAATTTTATTTAAATCTTTCGGGTAATTTAATTGAAATCTCTTGGGAATTATATTATTTGCTTATACTATTCTAAATTTTTCGTTTATTCTGAATATTTTTTGAAAAAATATTCTTAAATAAACACTATTTTTAAGATAAATTTATAAAAGTTTGTTAAATTGAAAATATATACGCCAGATTCTTTGTAGTAAGTGAAACATTTTTTTCTTAACTCCCATTAACTTTGATTAAAAGATTTTCGTTCATCCTCCTAAATCAAATGCGTAATATTCGAATATTAAATCAGGTCATATCAAACCTTAAAAATTTCAGTGATACAACTTAGGCGATCATGCATCTTTCGATATATTTTTTACGAGACTTTTTTTTTTATTTGGAAATAATTTTTGATTTCTTTCTGCAGTAGACCAGTTGTCATCCAAGGCTATAAAACCCGGCTGTCCTTTCTATTTTATATAGCTGAGGACAAGAAGAAACTTTCATACCTTTCCAAAGGGTATTATCTCGTAAGTGAATGTAATGGATTCGAATGGAATTCGAACTCGGCTCTCCGATTCCTCAATCCGAGACGCTATCCATTACTCCACTGAGAATAAATCTTCGGGTCTTCTTCCTCTTTACTGCCTCCGCCACCATTACATGTTCATCTTTCTCTTTCTCCCTCTCCCTCAATCCGATATTTGTATCTCTTGAATTTAACCTGGAGTAATTTTTTCCGTTTATATTTGTGTTTTTAGGTCTGATGGATTGAAAGCTATTTTTATAGCTTTCATGGAATAAAAAAAATATATCCGATGGGTTTTTAAAATTTGATTTTCATTAATTAATTAATAATAATAATAATAATAATAATAATATATATATATATATATATATATATATATATATATATATATATTGAGATATATGGAAACCTTTAAAAATAGACTCTTCATTCCTATATTAACCATCCTGGCGACTTAGCACTCTCGAGAGTGACGGACAGAGAACATTATAGTGACAGTGAGAGTCTAGTACGACTACCAGTGTTGGACACTAACATATATAGTAAGCTCCGCTTACACTATCTCTGTAACCTGTTGTTAATATATCTTTCTTACATCTAATCCGTGTTCCGTGTTTTACTTCTGTGGTCCCAACTTTGGCCCCACATCAATATATATATAAGCTATTTGAAAATTATAACATAAATATGTTATAAAATCCCAACAAAGATAACCATTTTGTTTCAACATTTCTGTTGTCTTATCAAGTGAGTGTTGAATGTAGAATAAAGTGTTTTAAAAGGTTCAAATTGACCAAACAACCTTCGATAGGGGGAACGCCTTTACATAAGCTGCAATGACCAATCAAAATAGAAGTATGAGAATTCAAAAAACTTTACAACGTACCTTGGTTATAATAATTAATACCTTAATGTTAGGGTTAGACTAAAATCAACAATTTTCCCTTGCATGGAGTATTGCTACCATATATGGTCTGGTGCCCTTTCTGTTTGCCTGGGGTTCTTGATAGGCTCCAGAGGCGGATATGCAATGTAGTTGGCCCTGCTCTGGCATCTCATCACTTTCTGTCACTTTCTCACAGATGCGCCGTCGCCTCCCTCTGTCTGTTCTACAAATACTTTCATGGTAATTGCTCCGAGGAGCTGCATTTGCTGGTTCCCAGACTTCATGAGTTCAAATTCAACCATACAGGCTGGCATCCCGCTCTCACCCTTCACTGTCAAAACTCCTAAATGTAGCTGTCTCTTCTACTCCAATAGCTTCATGTCTCGCACCTCTCTCGCCTGTGGAACTCCCTTCCCTATTCCAGTTTCCCTGAGAGCTATAATCTCCAGCTATTCAAGTGTAATGTCAATCGACATCTCCAGTTGCCTTGATCTATCCAAACCCTTCTCCTCATCCTTTCTTCTATCACTCCTATCTCATCTTGTTCTAAATTTTCTGTAACCCCTTGCGTCCTAGTGGCTTCCCGCCTTGCTTGGGGGTGAAATGCTTAAAAAAAAAAAATAAAATAAAAAATAAATAGAAATCATTCTAACTAATTAATATTAAATTTTACTATAAAATTGAAAATTAAAAATTACCAATTTTAAATTTAATCTGTATTAAGTTTAAAATATTTTAAAATTATTTAAAGAAGAAAATGAGTAAAAAATACATATATTTTATTATTTATTTTGTGTCAATCGAAAGGCCAAAATCTCAGAATGAACGTTAATCTAATGGGATGTAAAACATCGTTACAACTTAGATACATTTGAAGTGGTGATATGAGCAGGGAAGGATGAAATCTTGCAAAAGACAATATATACACAATCAGATTATAATACACAAACACGTAGATATTTAGATATATAAACACGCAAAAACAAATAAATGGAAATATAGATGTTTCTAAAAAAAAAAACACACAAACATATAAATTTTGTGAAAGGCATATGTAAGCGATCATATTCACATACATTAATAAAGACATATATATATATACACTACAAATATTCAAATTTGAAAGTGTTAGTAAACGAATTCAAACAGACTATTAAAATATTACTTATATGGGCAAAGATATATAGATAAAAAGGGTTCAATGGATAAAATTTAAGAGGACTCATAATAGTTAAACAAATATTCAATTATTGTGACAACACACAAAAAAACACAATAGAATATATAAAATGGACAGAAAATAAATATATTCTATTCACACATTTATAAAAAAGACCAAATTCAAATGTAAATTTAAAATGTAACATTTTTTTAAAAACATCTAATATATAAAAAAATTCAAAACACATAAACACACAAATATATATAAATATCACATATATAATTATATATGCATTTGTACATATATACGAATAACCTCAATATAATATATATAAAATATATACATATGTATGTGTATACACATTATCACTACAGATAGATACATACATAAATACACACACATTTTACATACATACATACATATATATATATATATATATATATATATATATATATATATATATATATATATATCCTTCCCTTATAAAGGAATTGCCCTTTGCCGTATAATGATGTTGCTACATTATAAATTAAATATATCTCACACTGAAATTTTTTAAACTCTTTTACTAAAACATTAAATCTGTTAACAAAAAAAAAACTAAACAAAATAAACACAAAACGATCAGCTTTAAAAAAAAAGGACTCGTAACTGGAAAAACCGAATGAAAAAAATTTATGTTAACATAACAAATTTTTTCACACCCAACCCAGTTCTTCGGAATCAGAATCAATTTTGAGTTTAAGCAAGCGAATGAGCCAATTGGAAAAATTATAAACATTTTATTTTTTATTTTTTTCCCACTTTTTTAATGCATATCGATTTTTTTTATGCTATTTGAAACATTCGTGCAATTATTGTTGGCTCTCACGGTGGCCAATAGAATCTTCCTTGTTGCCTATTCGTGGCAGCCAGCTATTTCACTTCTGGCCAGTAAAAATAAAATCAAACTACATGAAAACTGTCGTAGAAGCATGAAAAAAAAACGATTATTTCCACTATCGATTGGGAGTTGGGAAATTTTTAAAAAAATTGGCTTTCCCATAACTTGGTTTGTTGTTTGTGTAAATTTTGGTGCAAATCTTTCTAAAAGCATATTTTGCATTCGTTTAACACACACACACACACACACACACAAACAAATATTTTATTATATATATATATATATATATATATATATATATATATATATATATATATATATATATATATATATATATATATTTCATATATACATATCTAAAAAATGCATACACATACATTTTGACAAATATTTATATATTTGATTTTTTATAAAAATAAATATAAATTTATCAACAAAAAACCCTTTTAATTATATCTTTAGTTAACCACAATAAAATTACTTTTATTTTTAAAAAACGCTCTAAATTTGATATTGAAGACATTTAAAAAATTTTAATAGATAGTTTATAAATTCTATTTTTTTTGTATGATAAAAATATATTTACCATCTATTCTATTTAAATTTTATCACATCTATCTTTTTTTTTCAAAATGTTCTTTTAAGACTTATTTATTCTAAAATAATCCATATTTATATATTTTATATATATATATATGTTTATATATATTTATAGAATATAATGAGAACGAAAATAATATATAAACTATAATTTTCATTTTTAAATTCAAAATATTTGAAACCGATAACATAAAAAATTATTATAATTTTTATAAAATTATAAAAACTTTTCTAAAAGTATATGAAAAATATATAATATATATATATATAATATATAATTTTATAAAACTTGCCAACATTTTTATAAAAGAATTGTACAGGACATACAATATTTATGTTTAACAGGTTTTATTCCGTATTAATAATTATATATTTTTTTCTCATTTTTCAGTCTTAAACATTCTAAACTTATTCATGTCTTGAGAAAATTTGATTGCAATTATAAAAAAAATTTGTTCCCAAATGTATAGCCAAAAAAATCAGGGCTTTGTATTAAATTTGAACATCATGGCTTAATTACAAATAAAAAAAAAACAAATAATGGCATTCAGTCAATATACCTTTAATTTATAGCTATTTATATAAAATGTCAATATATATAAATAAAAATTTAATAACTTTAATTATTGGAAATAACATGTTTTCAAATAAATAATTTGAATTGTCTTCAAATAAGGAATTATTTTTAAGATCTAAAATCATGAAATCTCATCCTTTGGGACCAAAATAACTTATATTCATAATTTTTCCTCATTATAACAGTTCCTTTGCAAATCAATTTTTGGGTCTTAAGTGGCTACTTAAGATTAATTTAACTGAATTTCAATTTTAAATCAATTTTTTAAATTTCACATCCCCATACGATTTATTTCCATTATAGTCCATTATATATATATATATATATAATATATATATATATAACATATATATTGAATATTTATTCAGATTTAATCTAAAAATCCGTTTTATTTAACGAGATATATTTTTCCATTTTGTCATACATTTTCTTTGTCCTGATATTGTTTTTGAAATATATATACATTTATAAATCGTTATCTCATTTTTGTTAAAAAAAAAAATCCATTAAATGGAAATTTTCGCTTGATAAAATTCTAAATTTATGAAATTCTCATTAAATTATGAATACAATATAAAATTCAATCCTTTTCTGGTTTCTTTTGAATTAATTAAAATAAACTTGAAAATTTGGTTAGTATATTCATATATAAATATATATATATATATATATATATATATATATATATATATATATATATATATTTCCATTTTTGTGTTGTGTGTGTGTGTTTTAATGTATATATTTATATATATATAAATTTAACATTTTTATTAAGAAGAGAAAAAAAAACATTAAAAATACCATTTAATTCTTTGGATATATCAAAATAATATTGAATTTCCTATATATAAGATTTTGCTCAGTCGCATTTGTGTTTATTCAAAAAACATAATCAACCATAAAATATTTATGCAAATGCTATGCTGAGCAGTTACTGGGATGAGAAACTGTTATCTAGGGTAATCAATTTTTTGAACAAGGCCAACTTTCATATATTAAAAATCGGTCAAAATATTACTGGTTAAACAGAATTTAATTTTTTTTTTAGTCCCCAAATTTTCCGTCAGTCCAATTTCACTTACATTTTGGGCCAAAAATTGATGGCATTAGTTTGAGATATTATTTATTAGAAAGTTGCCGCAAAAAAATTTCTTTGACCAACAATATAACATTAGGTATTTGTTCTTTACCCTTCTGAATAAATCGGCTATGATTTTTCAAAATATCCGAATTTGAAATTGTAAAAACTTTTAAAAATACGTTCCTTTTTTATAGATATATAGATAGATATTAATATGATAACAATAGATAGAATATGATAATATATATAGCTATATATATAGTGAGACATAATTTTGAATGCTACATTTATATACAATTATTTGCCGTAATCTATCAATACCAACTCCGTTAGACAGTTCCTTTGTCAACCTTGATATTGAAAATTAATTAACACCTCAACTGAAATCTTACCAATAATGAACAAATAAGGTCAATCATAATGGATTCCATCTGAGCCAGTTTTAACTAACTAATGGAAACGAGCTTTAAGACGAGCAGGCAATGCAATTAGGGTACCAGAAAAACCACAAAAATGTTGATATAACATGGACGTTTTGTCATCCGTTGTTACATACATAATAATTCAATTTATAATTTGGGGAATTAAACCCCTCAACGAATTTTGCCCTGTCATTAACAAGGAGGAAATAATTATTAAATATTTGATATATACCTATTTAACTTGCATATAACTTTTCTTCTTTGTTGTTGAAACTATTTCTTAATGTAATTATTAGAACATTTTAAATTCAAAGCGAACGTTAGTTGATTACTATTTTCAAAGATCCATGAAATAAGGACTTTTTTTCAATTTTGGATAAATTCATGCCATTGTCAACACCCAATACTTATGATCTTCTTCTTCTTCTTCTTCTTCTTCTTCAAGAAGTTGTTTCAGGACTTTGAAGATCATCGCTCTAAACAAAACTTCCTGAAATTTTTAGCTCTTGATAATTTTAGTCTTTTTTTTGTTAACTGAATATCTAAAAAAATTCTGAAAATGTATATGTGTGTGTGTGATAGGATGTTGTTTATGCATTTCCACAGATTTCGTCCGATTTCGATGATTTATTTTTGTTTGATAGATAATTCTAAGTGCTGTCTGAGTCCAAATTGTTAGCGTCAACGGCTCTCCAATAGTTCAACGAAACCTCATTATAACTGATCAGCAACGTTTTACTATTTGGACTATCTGTTCTTGGATATATATTTTCATAAAATCTTTAATAAAAATAAATACTTTAAATTATTACAATAATATTATCTATAATCTATGATTTTCAAAATTTTATGTGTGTGTTATGTTATAAAACATACCTATTCTATTGTTAATAGACTCTCCCACATATAATAAGTAGTAGTAGTAGCAGTCACCAGTTGGTCTCAGTGAGTTGGTCAGTCAGTCGATGTCGGACATTAAAGTATCAACCACCACAACTAGATTGCTGCGTCATTAACTATTATTTCAAGTTCCTAACGTTTTGTACGTCGAACCTTTTTTAGGACCGACTTAGTGAAATACAAGCCTCCACTGTGAAACTACTCTCTAACAGTGCGTGTGTGTGTGATCGGATATTGTTTATGCGTTTCCACAGTTTCCATCCGATTTCGGGGAAATTTTTTTGTTGATAGATAATTCTTCATGCCATCAAAGAAAAAAAACTTGCCTTGGTGACAGAAACCGCTGCCGCCATGTCCGCCATGCGAATAAAAGATAACGAATCGTCTTTAGAACGTTCAGGTCGCCTGTCTCAAAATGCCTCTATATTTGCTTCAATCAGAGCCACTGAGTCCGAAGATCAACGTAGCCATATTTCCAGAAGAGCATACCTGAAAGCTTCTGCGCACGAGACTGAAAATAAGGATCAAGGGACTCAATGGTTGAGGAGAAACGCCTCTTCAACAGCTGCTGTTTGTGGGTCTGAAACAAGACTGAGAACGCAAAAACGGCACTTTTCAATTCCACTCCCCATTCAAATTGTTACTTCCCCCATTTGAGGATGTCCATCAGTTGCACCCAATTGTTGTTACTAATATTGATTTTCGGGTGGGCTGACTTTAAACTTAAACTGCCCTAAATAAACGGCAAAATTTCCCAGTAATGAAAAATCCGGTCACAGACGGGTTATACTGCTAGCTTATACTAGACCTCGTTCTGCCAACCATTTACTCAATATAGATTATGCATTGTTTCCTCTATCCTTCTCGCCTTCAAACTGTCCTGTGAGTATCGTATTTTCCAATCCCTCTTTCCTCATTATGCGCCCTATAAATATCAAATGTTTCTTCTTGATATAAATTATAAATGTCCATTTTGTTTCAATTTTCTTTAAAACTTCATCGTTGTTCCCATGGCATTCTCAGCATCCTTCTGTAGAAACATATTTCTGTTGCCTGAAGTCTCTTCTTCATCTCCGAGGAGATTGTTCAGCTTTCACTGCTATGGACGATGACCGATATTACATAACAGTCAAGTTTTCTTTTCTTTGTTTCTAACGAGTTTCTTTGCTGTTTTTTAAAACATTTTGAAGGTATGTTTTGCTATACCAATATGCTTCTTCGGATTTCGGAGTCGTACTTTCTGTCTTCTGTTAAAGCACTTCCTAGATATTTACATTCTTGTACTTGCTTTATTTTGGTGTCTCCCAATTTGCAGTTCGCACGTTGGGGTGTCCCTTTTGCTGAAAACCAGACATTCTTTCTTTTTACAGTTGATGTTTAGTCCTTTCTTCTCGTTTTCTTTTATTACCTACTGTAGGAGTTCGTGTATTTTCGCCTACATAGCTAATGTTGTAAAGATTGTGACCGCCTATGATGCATCCTTGTAGGAATTTTAATTCTCTAAGGATCGTCTCGATGTATAGGTTGAATGAGTCCGGCGAGAAGACACACCCTTGTCTTACGTTCCTTTTGGTTTTCGTATATTTGGTGAATTCATTTCAAATCCGTATGTAGGCTACTTGCTCTCATTATAGGTTCTGAATTATTCTAATGTCCTTCCCAAATATGCTAAGCTGGAAACAATGAAGATTGTAATGAAAGAAATACTAGACAAAAATTAATAATGATTGACAATGTCTCATCTTGTATATCATTTACTAATATATGACTATGCAGCAGAGTAATTAAGATAAAAATGCATCATTTAATAATAGTTAAAATTCAGGATATTATATTCAGGAGAAGAGACCGTTCCCGAGGACAGCTACCCGTGACTGTACCCTCTCATTGCACTAGAGAGAGAGGATCGGTAGTCAACTAATGCCAGCACAGCCGATCTTTGTGGGGGCTGGGCAATTTTGGACCCTATCCCAGATGTACACGCTCGGGTGCCCACCTTAGACTCAAACTTTTGTCACATGATGTCTCATTGGGGAGACGCTGTAAATGTGATACCATGAGTGTAAATAAAGAAAGCAAAAATAAAATAAAAACATATTTTTCTAAAATCAGTAAAGGAAAAACAGTACCGTTAGACTTTAGAGTCCTAAACTCATTTCGATCGGTGTCTTCTCTGTGGGTGAGAATTTATATAGAAATATTAAAAAAAATAGTTACTTCAGATAAAAGTCATCATTGACTTACGACCTATGCGACTTATGACAGTTCGACATTACGACAACGATCGCGAATTGATATATCTGGCCGTCTGGCCGCGACTTCTCCCCGTCTAGCATCGTCTATGTTTCTAAGCTTGGTGTACGACAATTTCTGCCCCAGCTGCCGGCGACACTAGCATTCCCTCGCCCGTCTTAAGCTTTGTGTTAGGGGAAGTCTCGCTATAATACACTTTACCCAGAGTCCGTTTATGTCTTTGAAATTTTTCTTCAAAATAATGTCTACCACGAAGAAATTATCTTTGTCTACTCCCCAGCCCGCTAAGAAGGAAAGAAAGGACATAGATCTCGACACAAATAAAGGGTGTTCCAATAACTTGGAGCGATTTTAAATATGAATTAAGTTTAAGCATCTAATAATGTTTTTCTTTTTTCTTTCAGATTCAATAACTTAAGTCTTTGGCAATTTCAACCATGGAAAGATTAACAATCAAACAATGTGTTAAAGTTATTACGAAAATGGACGTTCAAAAAGAAATGCAATGAGAAGTTCCCAGGTATCGAAACAGAAGCCGTTTGGCAACAAAGATCGTGCGACTTGACGCCTTTAGATTTCTTTCTTTGGGGTCATCTCAAAAGTAAAGTCTATACCAACAAGTGAAGGGCGCCCCAAGGCGGTGTAATGGTTAGCAAGATTGTCTCGTTAGAACAGTTACGACTGAATAGTGAGTTGGATCCTCACTGGGTGCCCCATAATTTCGGCCTTGTGCCACATCTAAGCTACGCTTGGAAAATAACCAGGGCACCTTGGCGTGGTGTAATGGTTAGCGAGCTTGTCTCGCTAGATCAGTTACAACTGAAAAGTGAGCTCGATCCTCACTGGGTGCCCCATACTTTCGGCCTTGTGTCACATCTAAGGACAAGCTTGAAAATAAATCCAAGGCACCTCGGCGTGGTGTAATGGTTAGCAAGCTTGTCTCGCTAGATCAGTTACAACTGAAAAGTGAGTTCGATCCTCACTGGGTGCCCCATGCTTTCGGCCTTGTGCCACATCTAAGCTACGCTTGGAAAATAACTGTACCAACAAGTGAACAGATAAAGAATGAGATAAGGCATATTGATGAGATCGTGGAGCAGCTATGCAGAGACGTTATCAAAAATGTTGACCATCGAGTGGAGGTGTGCTGCAGAAGCCTTGGCGGACATTTGGGCGATATTATTTTTCCCACATAATTACCATGACTTAAATAAAATGACCCAATAGAAAAATAAATAAATTTTCACCAATAACACTGTTTTATTTACTGCTGACTTTGATCCGTCTTAATGAAACACTCTTTATGATCAAAGAGTACAAAGGAGGAAAGAAGATGAACATGATCGCACATAATCTGAATCTAATAAGATATTTTTTATTTGTATGTATTTTCGTATATTTTGCAAATGAAATTTTTTCTGTTGTTTTTTGGGCAACGGCATTTTTTGTACGTTTAGCAAATATTAAACCAATCGTACTGTATTAGGCAGTGTTTGACTTAAACCCGACGAACATAAAAGTAATAAACAGGAAAAACGTGTAGTAAGATGAAAAATTGTATAGACGTAAAGAAACAGGAAAAATGATACATAGAATTTACTAATGCCTCAAGAAAGATAAAAAAATATAAAGTTACTAGCAGCATGGCCCGGCGTTGCCCGTGCTTGATTCAAAAATCGTACGACTCATACAGCAATCGCTATCATTTGACTTAAAATATTTTTGCCCTTCCTTGCCTTAAAAGGAGTGCCCTTTGACGTGCTGATGTTGCTACATGCCTTACTTCTTGCCTCTTCTCACACTGCGAATTTTTTTCTAAACTCTATACTAAACATTAAATCTGTTACGAAAAAAGAACTAAACAAAATGAACACAAAACGATCAGCTTTAAAAAAGGACACGTAACTGGAAAAACCGAATGAAAAAAGAATCTTAACAACAAATACTTTTTTGCACCCAACCCAGTTCTGCGGAATCAGAATCAACGTTGAGTTTAAGAAAGCGAATGAGCCAATTGGAGTGCCATGCAGAATTAAATTTTTCTCATTTGTGACGAATGCAGCTATCGATTTTTTTTTGCATGTTAGCATGCTAGTTAACATTCGTGTCAGTCAGCTGTTGGCTCTCACGCTGGCTAATAGAATCTTCCTGTCTATTCGTGACAGCCAGCTATAGGCTCTCACTCTGGCCAGTAGAAAATGGCTGCAAACTACATGAAAACTGTCGTAGAAGCATGAAAAAATTGATTATTTCCCCTATCGATGGGAGTTGGGAAATGCAATGTCGGTCTTGGACTTCCCGCTAACTTGGAGCATGTGCATGTAAATTTTGGTGCAAATCCGTCGGAAATTGCAGCCGTGCATTCGTTACACACACACACACACACACACACACACACACATGTTTATTTTTACACACACATCCTGCCTTTTATAGATAGAGAACAAAACCCAGATCGATTTACAGCCTGTTTGTTGTAACCTATCGTGGTCATAAGTCGAAGACGACGACCTGTAGTTGATTTTTTTTGTGTGTCCATTTGTATGTGCATTTGTGTTCCTGTGTCCGTTTATCACTAAGGATTAATGTTGTCCCCGATCGATGTTGTTATTGTTGGTTGGAATCGGGTTGTTGTAAATAGAATTGTTTGTTTTGCCTGCGCTGTCATTTTGCTTTTGAATAGCTCTGAGCGTTCCACATTTTTTGAAGTGAGTTTTCGAATTTTTGCCGAGCTGTTTACATTCAATTTTTATGGCCTTGAAAATATTGTTTGCTTTTCATTTTCCTAAACAATTTTTTTTTTTGAAAATGAGGACACGTCCTGAAACATATTGGCATTTTATCATTTCAAAAATAGTTTAACTTTTACTATGGCGACTAAAAAAACGCCATAATAAAAGCTAGATTGTAGTTGATACCGATAGATTGTGTAGTGATTTTTAAGCCCCGACACAAATGATTGGCCGTAGAAAAGACACATATTAGAAGTGTGATAAGATGATCAATGCTTTCAATGTATTTCGAGTTTACATTTTGGATCCATATTATTAAGAAAGATATTAGCTTGGTAGCTGCGTGTAAGCAGACTGCTCCTGTGCAAACAAGAATAAACCCTTCAGTCTCACCCCTTAATTCCTGAACTCTTTGAGTAGTGGAAGCAAATGAAAAATCCAGCTACTGATTTTTCCTTTTCTTTTTACCACTTCCCTTACTTTCCTTTTTTACTAAACATTATTATTATTATTATTGTAGTTGTAAGTCAGTTTGTTTGATTTACGACCTGGCTCCAAGTTTCAGCTAGAAACCACTAGAGACTGCGTGCCAACTGATCAGAATTGATTGGATTTGTAGCTGACATTCCCGCATCATATTTCCGAATTGCAGGTTGTCGTGTGTTTGAGTATATTAGTTTAAACTTTCATTAAAATGCCTATGTGCATGCACAGAATAAATTTATGTACAGTTAAAGTGTGTAATCGAATTAAATGGAGAATGCGAAAAAATAGAATTACACCACGAGTGTAAAATTCACTAAGACTCATGGGAAGGACCTTCCAAATATGAAGAAGAAATCATTTCAAAATGTTTTGGGTTCTGTGAATATATGAGAAAACGCATGCAAATTCCAATTGTATAAGTCGATGACCTGTCACATTAATAGAACTTTGTCGGGGAAGTGAGAAATACCTATGAGTGCAATCTTTTGCATTTCAGCCAATTATTATTATTATTATTATTATTATTATTATTATTTCAGTGTCGCACATTGAGGTTGTCAATGAAAAAATTCCGTTCTTGAGGCACGATTCCAACAAAACTCCTAAGAACTCAAGAATTTTTCGGAAAATTGTACAGAGTAAAGGATGACAATTTTCTTGTAGTTTACAATCTTTGTCTCAATTCCAAATTTCCCTAAACGTTTTTACAAGTTTATTATTATTATTATTATTAATTCCTTTGATTTCTGTTGCATACACATTTCCTTCCGGGTCCCAACCAGAGACCCAAGGTCAGAAATGGCTTCATGGAATGATTATTATTATTTTGACGTGTTGATTACCAGAATATTCATTTTTTTCATTACAAGACACGCAGCGTTTATAAATTTTCTTAAATTTATATATTTTTATACTTGAAAAACATGTAAAAATATAACTTGAAGAAAACCGAAATATATTTTAACATTGTCAAACACTTGATAGCTCTTTTCTTAGTAAATAGGAATGTTCCTAGTAGGACGATCTTCTAGGCAACATGCATGTTGATGACACTGTTAGTAAAATTGTCCATTTCTTTTTTACAAGGATCAGAGCTCCGATCTCCGTCTTCATTCCCAACATCCTGTTAATGTCGATCTTTAGTTCCTTCTATTTGGACAATTTCTCGATAATTTTCATGGAGGTGTTTCTCTCAGATGGTAGTGCTATATCAATAAGCATACACTTCAAGAATTCCTTGTCTTTTATGATACTATTACGTCTGTTGGCTTTTATTTCCTTGTCGGTTTGAATTGTCCTTTCTTAGAGGATAGTTATTTTGGGTAACTGCGTTTGATTGGTGTTTATACCATCTCTCGGTGGTTTCGATTTTGTGCTTTTTGCATATCTTCCAGTGCATATATATCGCCATCTTGTTATGTCTGTGGGTATATTCATCTTTTGCTAATTCCGGACATTCTCAGATAATATGGTTGACAGTTTCATCATATTTTTCGTAGATTCTGCCTTTCGGGTTAGCTCAACCCATGATTATGCGACAGTGATAGGATCTGACTGCGAGGCTTTGGTCCTCAGATGCAATAATTAGACCTTCCGTTTTAGTTTTCAACCCAGTGCTTTTTTCTGTTGGTCCAACATCTGCTTACTGCAATCTTTTTTTAGGTATTTGTCATGCAATGCCTTGCTCTCCCAGTTCTTTCTTTTTTTTATAATTTCATTTGGTGAAGTTGTTTTGCTTTATGTTTTTCTCGTTTGGCGTAGATGGTATTCGCTTCATTTTTTGTTGGTAGGATTTCAGGTATATTAACCTGTTTCTTGGAGAGTGCCGTTTGATGGAGTGGATTTGGTGTTTTCCTATTTGTAAAAGAGGGTTATTGTTTTTTGTGAGGTATGCTTCCAAATTGATTGCTGTAATTTTTAAGTTTTTTTTCAAGCTGGATTAGACCATAGCCACCTAAAGCCCGTGGGACGTACGTCCTATCAATATCTGATTCCAGGTAGTGCATTCTTTTGGGGTAAGCATTTTTCTGGTCTTGGCTTCAAGTATTTTAATGCTCTTCTTCTTCTTATTATTATTTTTATTATTATTATTATTATAATTATTATTATTCTTTTAGTCTGCGTGTCTGTTTTACGAGCTGCCTAGTTTTAACAAAAAAGCACACAACAGAATTCTTTTGAATATTTGTCTTTAAATATTTCAATTTTGAATATATAGCTGACGTCATCTTTCCTAATTGTATGATGTTGTATGATTATGAATATTAGTTTAAATGTTCGTTAAAATGTCCATGTGTATGCACAGAATAAATTTATATATAGTTAAAATGTGTAATTAGATTAAATGGAAAGTCTGAAAAGCCAGAATTGTGTCACGGGTGTAAAATTCAGTAAAACTCAAAGACGAATCTTCCAAATATGAAGAAGAAATAATTTCAAAATGTTTTGGTTCATTAATATTTGAAAGAATTTTTGCTATTTTTTTACGTGAAATATAGGTCCATGACCTGTAACACTGATAAAAATTTCCTGAGGATTTGTGAAGTACTTCTGAAATAATAATAAAAAAAAAAATACTTGAAATTTTCATGGTTCCACGTTCAAATAACAATTGTTGGATTGTCTAAGTAAATTTCTTCTTTCAGTTTTACCGAAATTGATATTGTTGTCTATTTTAATTATTTTTTCCTATTAAATATTAGTTACAATTAGTTCGGTTTTATTGACTTTGATTATTTTGTGCATTTAGTCTGTAAATGTCCACGGAACAAATACGTTCTCATTATTATTATTATTATTATTATTATTATTTTTATTTGTGTATATTATCTTTCTTGCTTTGTATCCGGTAGAGCCGGTTCACACTATGGTCCTTAGGCTCTATAGGAGAATTGTCATTTAATTCATAGCATTTTATTAGTATATGGGATGTTCCTAGTAATACTGATCTTTCAACCATAACTTGTTTGTTGATGTTACCTGGGACACTGTTAGTAAAATTGTTTTCCTTTTCTCACGAGGCCCAGAGATCCGATTATTATTCCTAATCTCAGTCTTCATTCCCAAATCATGTTATTCTCGATCTCCAAGTTCATGTATTTGGACAATTTCTCCATAATTTTCATGGATATTTCTCTTTTCAGATGGTTGGTCATCTATGAATAATAAAACTACACTTCCCTGAATTTCTTGTCTTTTTTATGATAAATGGCTTTTTATTTCCCTGTCAGGCTGCCATTGGCATGTCCCAGTGGATTTTACATCGTTATTTTAATTAAACTTATTATTATTATTATTATTATTATTATTATTATTATTAATTTTTTTTTTACATCCGTGTAAATTTCAAATATTTTCATGCATGATTTTTTTGGTTCTTAAGACTGCCTTTATTGATTGATTAAGATCATGGTGAGTTCTACGATAATAAAATATCCTTGATAACAGCAAATTTGAATCAAATTCTCGTTTAATATTTTTTTTTTTGGGGAAATTTAAAAAAATATTGCATTAACAATGTTTTTTTACCAGATGTTACTGCTATTGCAATAAGCATACTTTTTCCTGAAATTTCTTATTTAATTCTGATTATTTTTTTTCTGTTGGCTTTTATTTCCCTATCAGTTTGAATTTGATAACATCCTAGAGGATAGTTACATCGTTATTTTGATTAAGTTATTATTATCATCATTATTATTACGAGAAAAAAAAAACGCGAAAAGTTCACGATTTTCCTATATGAAGTTTTTGATGAATCCTAATTCTTCAGTTATTGATTGAGTAAGCTCATGGTGAGTTCTACGACGATAAAATATCTGTAGAATATTCCTTATCACGTCGTAAAATATTTGAAGTTAACAATTTTAACAAAATATTGCAATAACAATCATAAATATGAATGCAGGTCGTTATTTTAAGAAAATTCAAAAAAAGATTTTTGAAATTTGACAACTTATATAAGAACAATTAAAAAGACGTTAAACACTTCTATGAAACTTTTTTTCATTTTCTCATTTCTTTTTTATAATTTCTTTTCTCCTCTTTTTACGATTAAAATTTGAATAGTCCATTATTTATGAATTATTGACGGTCGTTCGAAAAAAATAAACAAATAGTGGAACATTTCTATTCTATTTAGTTATTTTTTCTCCCAATTTCTAAAAAATGACCGATAAACACTAACGAGGGAATCGCTCAGTGGCTCGGTCTGAGTTCAGTCTTTTCGGACGACCAGCTCAAAGAATTTTAAATCTCTGCCTTCAAGTTTATTACCATAACGAAAAAAAATCAAAAATTAATCTCTTTTTAGGAGGTAACATAAAGAACCCGTTTAAATATTTTTTCAATGGGAAATATCCATTTTTCTTTCCCAATTGCTCTTGAGATCCCAAAAAAATTTGCCTTTTAAATCCAACAATGCCCGCGTTTTTGGGTTGGGGGTTACTAAATATTGTCGCTCAGTTTCGGTCCTTATTCAGTTCTGATTTTTTCTACGACCGGCTGACGGTTTAACTCTCTGCCTTCAATTCATAAAGGAACCGAACGAGGCTACGCCGAATATAATGAGTCTTTTCTTAATAGGTTAAAACCCTGAAACCTATTATATTTAATCAATTTTTATTTTTTGCCCATTTGGTTTTAGATCCCATTTTAAAACGGTCTTATTTTCATGATGATATCGTTGGTGGGGGGTGACTAAATATGTTCATTTATTAAACAGTGGGTCGGTTTTTCAATCAATCGATGCCGACGACCGTTAAATGTCGGATACTAAAAATATCAGCGAAAACAATTAGATTTCTCTGTGTCATTACCTATTATGTCAAGTTCCTAACGTTTTGTAAGTTTTTAAATTTTGATTTTACTTGGTAAATACAAATATCCACTTTAAATCAGTCCATAAACATTGAATTTAACGAAGGGAGGGAGAAGCAAAAATTATAATATAAACATTAACAAAAAGATATGCTAAAAATACATTTTAAATGAGTTAATGACCGAGAAAAGAAAAAAAATTAATTTCATAATATCTTTATTTTTATTATTTGTTTTAATTTTTTTATTTAATAATTCCATATTTTAAAATGGAGATCTCATAATACAATTCAATACTGATTCTTCTTAATATTCGACCTGTTTTTAGTTGTCGCGTTCTCTCGAAGGCTACATTTTGTTCGAATTTTCATTTACCAAAATCCATGCTGTTGTTTCCAGTATCCAGATATGATTGGAATACTGTCATCATCTCGTTGCTTTAAATTTTATTTTGCTTTTAAAATTTTTTTTGATGAATTCGTCTTCTTTTTTCCTTTGTGGATTCTGTAGAAAAATTAAAATAACTTAAATTTTCTTTCAGCCTTGTTTCTAATTGATTGACAATGATCTTTTTTTGTCTGTATTGATATGTCCGTTTAAATATTTTGCGTCAAATTTTGTGCATTTATCATTTAATCATATGGTTAAATAATAATAATAATAAAATAATAAAAATGGAGTTTCAAATCAAATTTGTAGTTGGAGCACTGGATTGGTTGGAAAAATATTGCTAAAATACTTAATGAAAAAATTCCTTGTCAATTTAAAAAAATACAAAAAATGAATGACAAGATAATCCATGCTTCTTGTTTAGGGCTTTATGTACCAAATAAGTTGTTGTTTTTAATTGATCGTTAGAAAATGTCATGATGCTATTTCTAAACCAAACTGAAGGTTTTATCCTTGACTCGCAGGACCAATGTTGTTTTAACTAGGAATTATCAAATCAATATACTAAAATAATGTGTCAGCCCAAAATGCAGATTCTGTGATAAATATCCAGAAACGATTGATCATCTTGTATCAGGTTGTACGGTGTTGGCACCCACTGAATATAAAACCCGACATGACAGAGTGGGCCAATATCTGCACTGGAAAATCTGCAACTTCTACGGGAAGGAAACTGAAAAGAAACTGGTATGAACACCACCCAGACCCGGTTACGGAGATAGGACCTGTTACAATTCTATGGGACTACACAATACACACTGACAGAACAATCAAGGCCAATCGGCCAGATATTGTTATTAAAGACCACAAACAAAACGATGCCTCCTTATTGATATGGCAGTCCCTGCTGACTGCAATGTATCTTTGAAGATATTCAAAAAGTTGTCAAAGTACAAGGACCTTGAAATAGAAATCTCGAAAATGTATCTTTTAGATTTCTTCAAAATTGGAATTTTTTTAAAAAAGGAAAAATTTTTGATACTTAAAATCGCAAACTACCATGGGAATAAAAAGCTTATTTTTTTTGTGGTCTTTTATCGGGTTTGCTTTGATTAAATTATTATTATTTTTTTAAGAGAGTTCACCGTGCCATCGGTTCGATTCAGACACCAAAACGAGGGTTTCATGGGCAAGGGAGTTTATCGTTTTCCCCGCCCCTGGGGTCGGGCCAAAATCCCCTTAACCCCTATAAACGGACGGTTATTTCTCCCCCAACAATTCTGCCCTTCGGGGGAACCTCGCGGGTTTCCCTTTTTGCTCAGAGGCGAAATTGACCGTCAAATCGGACTGGGTTGATTCGGCTACCACCCCCCCCAGGGGGGATGTGGGACAAGGCTGGGTTTTTGGGGTTTTCCCCCGCCCAGGCTGGCAAAAACCTAGGCCCTTAAACAGCGGTTGGTCTTTCTCCCGAAAAACCCCTTCGGC
>CAHIKZ030001514.1:740000-938747 GCA_903632075.3 Acanthosepion pharaonis | reverse complement strand
AAGCCCTGATGAGGAGTTACGTTTATTGGCCAAATATGGACAAAGACATTGAACAGGTAGTGAAAACTTGTAGAGGGTGTCAAATGGCAGCGAAAGCACCGCCAGTAAAATACACACCATGGCCAAAAACAGATGTTCCATGGACCAGACTCCACATAGATTATGCTGGACCCATGAATGGTAATTTTTACTTGATAGTTGTGGATAGCTATTCCAAGTGGCCTGAAATTTTTAAGTGCAAAAGACCAACTGCTTCTGTAACAAAAGATTTTCTTACGGAACTGTTTGGAGTACCAGAAAAAATTGTCGCAGACAATGGAACTCAATTCAAAGGAAGTGAATTTAAGACGTTTTGTAAGACTCTGGGAATTGACCACATCACGACTTCACCGTACCATCCTAGGTCAAATGGACAGGCTGAACGGTTTGTTGATACGTTCAAGACAGCCCTTAAAAAACAAATGGTACTAATACAGATGATGGTAATATACAGCAGTTTTAAGTATATAAAAAAATAACACCAAATCAAAAAACGCAATATCAGGGATGTCTACAGCTGAGCTGATATTTGCTAGAAAAATTAGATCTGTGTTCAATAAGCTGCTGCCGGAAAGAAAAAAAGAGTTACCAGAATAAAACGCATCAGGAAAATATGAAATATTTCAGGCCGGGAGTTAGTTTTTTTAAAAAAATTACAAAAATGGGAAGGAATTTTGGCAAGATGGAATGTTAACTCAAAGAATTGGTAAAATGCTGTACATGATAAGAAGTAAAAAATGGACGCACAAAAGACATTTGAACCAATTAAGGAAAAGAATCATCGAAGAAATAAGTAAAGAAAATGAAGAACCAATGGAGGTATTATATGATTTATTTGATACATCAACTCCACCATTGCCTGAAACAGTTGTCCAAAGGAAAAGAAAAAGAACTAGGGTGGAACGTTTAAGTCCAGATCCCAAAAGGAAAAGATATTAATTCCTCCGGAATTAATCTCAAGGGGGAGGTGTTGTGTAGGAAACCTACCACCCCTCTTGAAGATGAACTTGTCTACAAACAAAGACGTTAAATAGTGGCATGTCAAACGACAGTGTCGGAGAAAGCTGACTTCGACGTTCGTTGAACTCTCTGCGTTGGCAGAGGAACCCGGACGAGGCTTTGCCGAAGGGCAAGGTTTCGTCCGGGGAGGTAGATAGGCCTGAACCCGTCTAATCGGCTTCAAAGGCTATTTTTTTGGCCGAGCCTACGGGCTCGGAGAAACCCACAATAAAACCGGCCTTGTGCCATATTCGTTTCCGTGGGTGAAATGATAAATACCGAGAAGTTCTTGGCCGAGTTAGTTATAGACTACTCAGGCGATTTCTGTATATACCTACTTACCAACCGAATAAACCCCTTTTTATTGTTACGTGTTATTTGGCGTTTGTCTTTATTAACCCCAAATCAACATCATAACAGAAACTCTTGAATTATTTGTTTAATAAATTATAACCATTTCCTAACCAGACAGTTTAAAAAAAAATAACTGGCAATGCATTCCTCCAGTAGAATTCCTTACAGTGCATTTTATAGTGAGCTTATTTTACCGGAATTTCTATATATGTTTAGAGTATTTGTATTTGTCACTATTTGTTTTAGTCATTAAAGGGAATTTATTTTTTCTTGTGTTGGTTTAATAAATCCTACTCGTAATATCAGAGATTGCATAATCAGAGAGAATTAAAACACCGAGCAATGCATCTGTAGTAAATTTATTCACGTTGCATTCCTATAGTAATTTCAACTGGTTTCTATTTGCACTCACTGACCACTTAAGTACACGTGAACAAATTATATTTTTATGCAAATTTCTAATCAGGCTGCAATTTAACGGATATAGTCATTTAAAAATAGTCATTACGATCCTCTATCTTTGATTTCCAGCCAAATGAAAATTAGATAGGAGCTGGAGTCATTACCTGGCGTCTGAGGCGTCCTCCAAAAGGTCGAAGCTTGGGCTTTTGGCAAAACTATAGAAAAATTGTTCAAGCCCTCTCAGCACTTCTTGACAAAATTTTCTACGGTATTACCGCTAAACCCGTTTTAAAACTGACTTTGTGTCACATTCGGTTGCGACTTGGAGGTGCAGAAAAATACACCTGCTGACTTTGATTTCCAGACATTTCGACTATTAAATTGAAAAAAAAAAAAGAAAAAAAGAGGGGTGTTGATGGGACTTAAACAATTTTGTTTTTAGAGCTTGCAGAAAGCCTATATTAATCTTTCAACCTTGTGTGACAGTCTTTTTGTGACGTGGGCGCATGGAAAATACCTTCATTTAATGTATTGGCATTGGACAGAAAGGTATTTTAAGTGACTTTGATCGCGTCATGGTGGTTGGTGCTAGACAAGACAGTATCACTATTTTAAAAAACTGCTGATATACTAGGATTTTCATGCAAAACCGTCTTTCGATTCTATAGTTGGAAAAAGAAGAAAATTCCATTGAGCGGCATTTCTGTGGGCGGAACTATTTTTCTTCCCCCCAGGTATGGGTTAAATAAGAGGAAAAACTGGGATTTCTGGCTTTGGATAGCAATCAGTTTAGAAGAAGAAGAATTCTCAATTCAAAACTTGTCGGTATGTTTCTGAGTCGATGGAAGCTCTTCAGACTTGTTTGGTAGTATATCTAGAGATGGTAACTTAATAAGCAGCCTAGGCCAGGGATATGTCGCTCCTAAAAAAATAAAACAATGATTGAGATTCCTAAGTCACGGGAAGCGCAGTCTGCCGCAGCGAGGATAGGGTCTGGAGGATAAAGTCGGAGGAGAATAGCAACAGTACCTAAAATAACAGGAGGATGCAGATGAGCCTCTCTGAACGCACAACACGTTGAACCCCGAAGTAGAAGCGCTTTAGCAGTAGGCGATCAAGCTTTAATGCCGCTCCTGTCAGATAAGAACAAGGATCTGAGGCAACAATTCACTAAGGATGCCACAAATTGAAAAACTAGAAGAATAAAATACCTTCCTGGTCTGATGAGTCTCAAATTCTGCTGCGACATTCGGATGATCGGGTCAAATTTTGCGTAAACAACTTGAAGGTATTAATTAATTCTGTCTTGTATAATCGATTCTGGCTTCTGGTGGTTTAATAGTATAGAGGATCTTTCTTGGTATACATTAGGACCCTTAGTATTAGTAAAAAAAAAAAAAAATCCGGTGCCTACTTAGTCTTTGTGGATGACTACGTAAGTCAATTTATGACCATAGTGCACCCACCCACATGTCCAGAAAGTGCCTCACTCAACCCTCACATATCATCCAGTTTAAAGAACTCGCCAACGGCAAGATGCTACGCGGAGGTCTAAAATAACGCTTCAAGGATCAGTTGCAAACATTGCTGACACAGCCCAACATCGACCTTGAGACCGAGGAAATTGTTGCTGCAAATAGGGCCATCCAGGGTGGGGTGATCGAAACTTTCGTGTCCAACCGTCAACGTGAAGAGGATCTGCCTGCAATGTGCTGTCAAGAGTGCCTGACTCGACCAACCGCGTTCACTACCTACACTTGTGACTCCTGCTCACGACTCTTCAGGAGAGTATGCTGGGCCATCGCAACCATCCCGGCAAGAGAGGGAAAAAAGGAATAAGAAAGGAGGATGACGATCCCGATGCTCGGATACAAGCGGGTGTCGACGACTTGTAAGTCCCCTCCAACAGAAATCAAAATTAGTGGAATATTGGTTCATGAAACCCAACACTAAATTTTATGTGTTAAAGTGTTGGCACGGTCACTGGATTTCAATCTCAGATAGCACGTTTGGAATGTAGTGGAAAGAGAGATTCGAATCCTGGATGTTCAGCCAATGAATCTAGAAGAATTGCGGCACGCCATAAAAGAGTATGCGCTCAGAGAGTTTCCAGAACATTGTCAAACCCATGTCAAGAAGAATTGAAGAGGTTTTAAAGAGGGTCTAACTAGGTTTTTAGAAGAGTATACCTTATTAAGTGACTGATCGTTGTGTGTACGCTTTTAACATTTTATTGTGTCCCTACGACCATATCACGTTGAAACACCGGTTCTCATATGATCACCGAAGTGACCGTTTCGGAATACCAGGTAAGCTTGCTTGTGGGGTAGTGTCATGGATAACAGCTCGGAATTGGTAGTCGAAGAGCCGAGTCCCAAATACCAGTCCGGTTCGTTATATTCGCTTGCGCGCAAATTGTCCTTGGGAAAGGTATGAATCCACGTCTTCCCCTCAGTTATGGGTTAATTAGTAGAACTAATTAGTATATTAATTATATACTAATTACGTATTAGTACATAAATCATTATTATCTCAGAAAATAATTCTTACAATATCAAAATATTTTCTGGCTTTAAATAACCCGCAAAATAAGCCGTAAATAACAAATCAGTCAAATCCAATATATATAATTATTTAATGATTACGTATACTTATAATGAATGAAAAATCCCAACTGTGACATTACAGTTTATATTTATAATTCAGATTTAACGTTTGAGGAAATATGCACTTCAGTTTCAAAGGAAGCAAGGATTATTTCCATTATCTTCATTTTCCTTACCATATTCAAAACGTTTCGGCCGTTATACGCACCGGCCTTCTTCAGTTGATTTGAATTTCGAACCGAACTCTTTATTTCTAGTTCCACGTGCCATGTCTCTTCCGGATGTCTCAGTTATTTAACTCAACTCTCCAAGATTTTTGGTTCACCATGGCTGTAGCCTGGCATTGAACTCACAACTCTTTGGGTCTAGTCTTTATCCACTGGGTGGCCCAGTGTGGAAACGGTGGAAAACAGATGATTGGAGAGATATTATTTTTCTAATATTATGATCAAGTAACCCGAACTTTCGTGCATCAAACTGTATGACCTTTAAAAACATCTTTTTATATTTATGAGATTTAAACGTGGGATTTCAGCACTCTGACACCAAATAAACCATTTCAATCTATTTCGATTGCTCGCTTAACAATACTACCTAATTTTTCTTTTTTTTTTTTAAACGAATATTATATTCGTTTAAAAAAAGAAAAAAAAAATGAAGAGAGATGGAAAAATGTAATATTTCTTTCTTTCATAGTAATTTATCTTTTGCCCTCGTGATGCCCTCAGGTCGACTTTTCAGTATTCAACGACGGTTTTCGTTTAAAACGTCAATATCATTTGCCGCATAAAACTATTTGTAAGAATAATTTCCCGGGGGTTACTTGCTAAGATAAGGTCAATCAATGATTGAATGGGATCAATATCCTCCAGAACAATATCCAGTGAAAAAAAAGAACTTGGATTTACCGAATGCATTTTAATTTAAAGAATCCCTAGGGTCATGACGTGAGAATATGCCTTAAATCACGTTTGATGATTGATTTTTTTTATTCCCTGTCAAAGAAAATCCACAGAAGAAAGAAGAATTTGAAATGCCAAGCAATCACCAATACCATTATTGGAATATTAATATGAAGATCATCAAAATATAATAGTTCCGATAATTAAATAATTTATCTATCTACCAGAATAAAACCCCTTTATAGATTAATGGTTACTCCAAATGGCAGAAGATATAAATTAAATAACCTCACAGTTTAAATATCAATATTTATAAAAATAAGTTATTAAATCTAAAAATTGTTTGTACAATGTTGATTCTTGGTTTTCATCATACTAACTACTTCATTATAAAATAAACAGATAATATAAATAAAAAATTATTTTATAAAATAGCGACTAAAAGGGATATTCTATTATTACACGATTAGGTGTAAATAATTTTGAGTGAACATTGTTTTATTACCTTGTACTTAATGTGATCAATTATAAAAAACTCAAATTATAATGTATTTCCTGAAAATAAGCTTAACTTCTGAGATGTATTTTACACTAGAAGTTATAGAATCTAAAAAATAAACCTTTTTCCAATAAATATTCCGTTCCTCCTGTCTTTTGATTGGCCCCAGATAGGATCCCTAACCAATAAAATGGCTAATCTCTCAACTAGAAACTTTCGATGCAAACTCGGCTGAGATTGGCAATAGGGACGATATTTTTGAATTTTCCAAACATTTTACTATCGATTCTTGTTAAATAAAACTTGTTTTATTCGAGGTTTGTTCGCTGTGTATTAGTTCGTTACTTATAGAATTCTGGCAACTTTTTATCATTATGATTCAAATTAAAATAAATCTAAATTAATCGAATTAAAAGCACCACCAAATTTCTCATAGAAACACAGAAAACATACTCATACTAACAATATGCCCCTGTATGTGTAATAAATAAATTCTTCATGTTCATGTCCCTTCAGGATGTGTGATCATGGCTCTCCACAACTTTTCTTCCCTTTGTAGCTCTAGGGTAAGGTTTATCTTTTGTCATCTTTTCCTAACCCCTATTGTTCCATGGTTTTCTATCCCTCTTTATTTTCACTATTATGTCTTATTAGTATCAAATTCTCCAAGTTCTTTCATTATGTGCCCGGTAAACCAAAACGTTATTTACTCCTGTCATGTTCAGTCCAGAGTATTCTCTTGTAGAATCACATTTATGTTACTTGAAGCTATCTATCATCTCTGATAAGCTTTATCAACATTGACTGCCAGACAGGATGGCCGATGTTAAAATAAGAGTTCCGTAATGTTTTTTTTTTAATAACGAAATAGTCCTGTTTCATGATATTTAAAATTAGATTTTGAAATCATATTTTTGCTAGTCCAACGTGCCTTCGATTTCAGTATCGCATTTTCTGTCCTCTTTTAATACACTTCCCAGATATTTATATTTTTGTATTTTATTTTGGTGTCTAAAAGCACTAAAAGCTGACCGTCTAAAAAACTCACCACCACAAATGCTAAAATTATCAGTTACCTGGATCAACAAGACCTATCTAATGGGCTTCACAAACCATACTGCAAAGATTTATACAAGCGTAGATATATCAACAGTCTAATAACCATCCTACGGAATAACTTATATTATTCGGTCCAATTTAGACTTTTCCACCAACTCTATCAATAAGCAGATATTTGACAAACATAAAGGCAAGTACGTAGAAGCACTAAAACTTAGTAACCATAAAATTAACCTCGAATTATGAAAATAGCAATAATGACGCCAACCAAACCCAAAAGTCGTAAACGCAGTATTATATGGTTTTAAACCGCCTTCAACATAAAACGTCAAAATTAATATCGAATTTTTTAATTTAATTCACAGGGATCAGTCATTTCCCAACACTTAATGAGATCTTCAACAAAAATAATATCCACTCCAAACTAGTATTTCAACAACCTCCAAAAGCAAGTATCCTCACTAACTAATAACTGCAATTGCGGAAATAGCAAACACTGACTATTAAACGGTAAATGTATATCCAAAGCGTTAGTTTATAAAGCAGAAATGAAACATTGCGACAAGGTTAAGTTTTGCGTGTGCTCATGAAAACAATTGAAATCGCGCATTTACCACCATCAAATATTTGGCAATATCAAATATCGAAACAGCTCCACCATCTCTAAATATTTCTGGAACATGCTAAAAATGCGAGAATAAAAAACCTAATTATCACCTGGGAAACTATTAACGAGGCTAAGTCCTTCAAGGGAAAGGCAATAAATGTAACCACATGTCTCGATGTAAAATTAATAATCCTGAAAATATAAATATCCAAACCGCTGTGTGAGTTAATTAGTACCTGCTTATATAGATTCAGGTTCCTACACAAACATATTGACTCAGATTAATATAGTCTAGCCAGACCAGGCGTCCATATTTGCTAATATTGACATTATTTTAAACTTTTCTTTCTATCTTTATACAACTATTTTAATTTTAGACGATAACGCATTTAACTTTTTTTGTCTTTCCATTTTATCCATTACCTTACCACTATCATATTGAGTTTGGCTACTATTATTTTATTTTTTTGCTTTATTTGTTGTCTCTTTCTTTTGACCCTTTTCGTTTTACTGTCCAGAAACGTTTGTATTTACTCATCTATTTGTATTCATTATTTTATTCAGTTATTCATTTATTTGCTTTATTTATTTATCTATCTACTTATTTGCATATTTATAAGTTCCTAAATATGGCTTTCATTCATTTTATTTTATTTTACATTATCTTACCGTTTTTTATCATCTCATATTTTATTATTTTATTATTACTGTTATACTATTTTTATATTTTTTAGGAATATTAATTATTAATAATATTATTATTAGTAATTTTTTATTGATTACTGGAAAAGTAGAGTTACCTACTTTGATTTTATAAAGTTCTCTATTTGTTAAACAAGAGTCTCTCTAATAGAATTTATATTTTTTTATTTCCGTCCTTATTTTCAATTTTATAATAAATGTTGATTGGGCCGCACTTCAAACTCAAAACCAACTACAATTCATTTAAAGGTTTTAATGTGTTTAGAGAAGATTATATCTTCCTATATAAGGCTCTTTTTAATTTTACTTATTTTTCTTATTTTATTTTAAATCCATTTTCTTTCCATTGACTATGTATTATTATTAGTCGTAGTAGTAAATTATTTTATTGTGCTTTATTTTATATTATTTACAAGGCATATCTGTTCTTGATATCATTAGATTTATCTAGTTTACTAATATTATTATCATAACTCTTTAATTTTTCGGAAAAATTGAGTTGGACCACAATGATTTTCTAACTTCAAAATTTCCATAGGCGGGATTTCAAAACGCATCGTTTTTCCTAATTTGAGAAAATATATTTTATTTCCACCCGTATTTTTTTCACAGTAAATGATAATCTGAGCGTAAATAGTAATTCACAATTAAACTAAAAATTCATATAAATATTTTAACTGCTGTCATATTCCACCCCAACAATAATCCAGACCCCACTTGAAATTTGAAAAAAAAAAAACGTCTCAAACAAAAATATAAATAAAATAAATATTTCCCCAAGTTTCAAATTGTTTCCCCATGAAACTCGGAGTTGTGCAATGCTGCTGGAAAATATTATATATATATATATATATATATATATATATATATATATATATATATATATATATCACAATGTTTTCTTTTTAAGTTGATTTTTTTTATTAACCACTCGACAGCTTCTTTCCGCAATCACTGTTTGGGAGCGACTCCAACAGGATGTTTTCCTGATCATTAAAAAAAAAAAACTTATAATCTTTTAAATTAGTTAACTGTTATCTCCCAGGGTTCTACGCACAAATGGCTCCAAACGTAACCGTTTACCCAAATCCCCGGCCTTGTAAGGGCCATCCCTTTACAAGGGCCGTAAAAAAAGTTCTGATTATTCAAACATCCTTTCCAAATAAAACGGGTTTTCCGTCAGATTCAAAACAATCCTTGTGTCCATCTTTTGTATAAGCAACAAAGTGTTTTAATAGAGAATAGGAATGTAACACCGAAATCTGAAGGCGAATTGAATAAATGTGCCTTCCAGAAAATACAAGGGAACAAAATATCAAGATGTTGACTTTGAATCAGGTAATTAAAGAAAAGGTTTTTGAACATAGAGGTAATATCAACTCCTTATATGGGAGAATACTGTAATTTCAGAAATGATAAAAAGAAGGGAGGTATCAGAAGGATGCTGAGAATGCTATGGACAGAGAATATATGCAAAGAGGAAGTTTTATGAAAATTGAAACAAAACAGACATTTCTAAACAAAATCTGAAAGAGGCAGCTGACATTTTTTTTTTACACATAATGGAAGGTGGTTTGGGAATTTGTCATCGAGATAATTGAAAGTAAAAAAGAGAGCAGCCAAAGGGAATCAGTAATTTTGAGAATTTATGAATCGATGCCGAAACGGAGGTGCATGGATAGTAAAAAAAACAAACAAATGTTACTAAGAGCTACACCAACAGGATGTTGTGAGAGCCATCATCGCGACGTCATATAAAAATGCATTTTTGAGAGTTTAAAATAATAATAAATCGAAAAATAAATTGAATTGAATTGCATTGATTTTGAAAGAGTTATATTAAAGAAAACTTTTATTTAAATTAATTTCTAGAAAATTTTAAAAACATTTTATTTTCAGAATAAATAAAATGCGAATGTTTTTTGTTTTTTTTTAAAATCCTTTTACAAGTTATACATTCAGGATCAGTTACATACTGCAAGAAATAAAAAGATGAAAGAAAGAAAAACATGAATGAAAGAATGAATGAAACTGGAATGTTCCTGCTTAACGTTGGTGCATGTTGATATCTACCCCAACTTTATAGTTTGATGGCTGGACTATTAATTACTTGCAAAGTTTGTCACACCTGGATTATGGTATATGTGCTCCAATGTTTATCGAGCTTCTTCCTGAACAAAATACATTAATATTTTTAAAAACACGAAATTAAGTTTTTAAAATATATATAAAAAAAAGAGAGAAAAGCTAAAAATATATCTGTTTTTTTTGTTTATGTACCCATAAAAAAAAACGTGCCTGTTAACTCATTACAAAATAGATAAAGAATACATATGTTATATTATACACAAGTATGAAGTATTTAAATCGAATTGCTATTGTCTTTTTCATTCAAAAATCATGTTGACATTATTTCCGGATCGAATATTAGAAATACTTTAAAAATTAACTCAACGTTTTGTGTTTACAGAGTAACGATACTATTCATCTGACCTAAAAACCGTATTTGTTATGATCGATGTTTTTTGTTTTTTTCACACGGAAGTCCATTCGCGCTTTAATTGTTTTTCTCCTAAATTAAAAAACGAGGAGACTATTTTCTGTACAGGTTTATACATTTTTTTTATTTTGCGTTTATATATAGCTGCAGTAATATATATCCTGATAAGTAATGTTGATAAAAGGCATTTGTCATATTTTCAAATGAAATAAAGTTCCGTTTCACCATTCATTTTAATCTTGCAAACGTTGCGAATTTCTAACCACAGAAATAAATAAATCAACAGAAAATTTAATTAATAAAACATCCGTCTAAAAATAGGAGAAAATGTTTTTAATGTTAACCAATTTTTTTTTGATAGATATTAAAGTCAAAAGGATCCATTTATTTAAACTTAAACTATTAGAAAACAAAAGTCATATAGTAAGGAAATAATTCAAATTTATTTTAAATACTTGAAGTGAAAATTGAAAATTTATCTGTAATGGAATAAAAATTATTGTTGAGTGCAAGTTTATGTCAACAAATTTATTCTATTTGTTTGGAAACCTATTATCTGATTGCTCTAAAGGAAAGGTTCTATTCTATCATCTTTTTCCTTAAATATGCTTCATAACTTTAATATAAATCAACCAGAATGACAATAATTAATACAAATCCTGGCATACTTGTCTTTTAGTATTTTTTTTTTTTTTATCATTTCATCCCAAGCAAGGAAATAATGCTAAATAGGATGTGGGGATGAAAGAGATTGAGAAGACTTTAGTGAAAGTACAATAAAAGAACAGGATTCAGGAAGACAGGGGATGGTGATTGACATTGCATTTAAATTTTTGAAGATTGTAGGTGGCAGGAAGCAAGAAATTGTGAGAAGTGTGGAAAAAAAACTGCTAGAACAGAACTGATGGTTGCATTTAGCTAGATTTCAACAGTAAAATGGTGAGACCTAATTGCCAATCTAGTAGCATGTTTAAATTCATGCAGTTGAGGTACTAAGGAGGACAGCTTATCAGAACAATTGCCAAGAAAATATTTGTAGAAAAGACAGAGGGAAGCCACATCACATGGGTGAGGAAAGTTTGAAAGTCAAGATACTAGGTCAGGATTGATTACATTACATATCCTTCTTTGAATTTTGTTAAGAATCTTGAATATATAGTAAAGAAATAAAAGACCATATATGGCAGCAGTATTCAATGCACAGATGAATGGTAGATTTATAAATGTGTAAAAGATTCTTTATTTTTTGATATGGAAAAATTGTCTGTTACAACAATATGAACCAACTTTCCTAGTAGTAGACTGAGCAATTGATTCAATATAATCACTTATTGATTCAATATAATGAATATAAGTTTTAAATTATTTCTATCAAATTGCAATATAAACATTGTAATTATATGTAAATTTTGAATTTTTTTATTTTTTTTGATTCAATTGCCAAAAGAAATTTTTTTGTTTTTAATGTAAGATTTTTAAAATTTTGTCTTTTATATTTTATCTGTTGATGAAAAATCACTATGTTTTTACACATTTTTTAAAATTTGGGATAATTGGCATTTCAGTAGTATAATGTACTGTTATTTTATTACTTTTAAAAAATAATTTATTGCAAATTTGTTTAATAAATAATTTGGTAAAATTTTTTTGAAATTTAGTATTATTAAATATTTAATATCAAAAACCTTTTTCTGTAATTTTTTTTTCAATTTGATTTGTAAAATTTAAATTTTATGAATTTTTGTTTTCTATAGATTCATTTTTCTATTTTTTATATCATTAATAAAATATCTTGAAAACTTATTTCTAATGTTTTATGTTAAATTTCCAGTTCATTTATTCTCCAAATATTCTTTGTTTGAAAAGTGTTTTTTAAATGACATAATTTCCTCCCTTATTTTAATATTTGCAATAAAAAAAAAAAATAATAAAAATTAATGGAATATTTTGCAAATTTTTATTAAAAAAATCACCTTTATTATATCCTTTATATTTGAAGCATAATGCTATATTTAGTTTTTATATCCTTTTAAACTGTTTTAATATATTAGTTTTTTAAATTTTAAACAAAAATAAAAAAATTCAGTATTTTGATATAGATTTTATTTATTTTTCATTTTTGGGGGATTTTTTTCATATTGGATCAAAATAGAATAAAAGTAACAATTTAAAAACAGGAATTTACAAAAAATCTTTAATTTTAAATTTCAAAAATTATTCACTTTTGTTTTGCTTGTTTAAATTTTCATTTAACCAATTTTGTGTATAATAAATGGCTGAATTTATTAAAGTGATAGTTAATATTTGAATAAATTCTAATAGTTCAAATCTGTTTTTAGTTCTGAAAAGTCACATAAAAGTTTTTCTTTAAAAAAAAAAAAAAAAAGTCTGAATGAAATTTAAAAAATGAATAAAAGTATTGGATTGAAGAAATCATCAAGTTTTATTTTTTATAAATATGAAGTTAATGTTCAATTTACTTTTATTTTTTTTAGAGGTTTTGAAAAGATGAGAGTTTTTAAAGGAAATAACAGAAAAATTGAGATATCCAGAAAAGGCATTTTTTTCAAATTAGAACAATTTTATCCCAATTGGACAAAATAAAGGGTTCAAATAAAATTCCAATTATATTAAGACTGTTTGAGCCAGAATTATAGAATGGCTAAATATTTATTGTACATGAAAAAAAAAGATGAAGTTTTAAGTTTAAAAACAATGTATATAAATAAATAAAAAAAAAAGTTTTAGGCTTTTGGTAATTTGTTTTGCTTTTCATGGGAATATATCTTGAATTTGGACAGCATATGAGAACAAATTTGAACATGAAAAAAATTGAAAGGTTTTTTTGGAATATAAAAATTATTTTATATTTTTTTTTGAGAAATTTATATTAGAAATACAATTTGACTTTTTTATATTAATGACAGGCCAAATGATATATGTTGGTCTGCACATTAAAAAAATATAATAATAAAAATTTTTTATTTTAAAAACTTTTTTTAATGTATTTAGTTATTTCCATAAAAATAATTTGTTTTTTTTTTTCAACAGTAAATAAAATAAAAAAAAAAAAGTTTTAAAAAAAACTTTTTTTTCAATTGAAGAATTTTTTTTAAAATTAAGATAATGTTTCAATATTAAAATTCAAAATTTTATAATAAATAAAATTTAAATATATTTTTATTTTTTTATAAAAAAATAAATGTATTCCAATTATCTAATTTTTAAATGGTGATAAAAGAAAATTTTTTTGAATTTTTTAAAAAACAAGAATTTATTCTTCAAAAAAAAATTTTCATTTGCAAAATATAAAATTTTTGAATTTATTTTGTGATGAATAAATAATTTGAGAATAATTTTAATTTCAATTATTTTTTTATTTAAACTATAATATTTTTTTTTTTTAATGAAAAAAAACAATTTATATGGCCAATTTAACTTTTTTAATTTGTTAATGTTTTATGATTTCAATAAAAAATTTATTTAACAATGTATTCACAATGTATTTGAATTCATTTGAATAAGGTATGTATTGAAAATTGTTAAAGGATCCAATCATTGCTATTTGTAAAAAATTTTGTTTTAAAATTCCCAGTTTAAATGAAAAATCACATGAAATTCTAGATATTCCAGACATCAGCAATCCAGAATTACAACTTAAAAAATTATTGTTTTAATTGTTCAAATTGTTGCTAATATCATTTATAATTTATAACATATAAAAAAATTACTAAATATTATAAAATATTTGTATTAATGTCCAGGATAAATTTAATATTGATTTAAATTTAAAATTGATAGTTATTTTTGAAATTTACATCTACAAAAATGTTTTTTCTATAATTTTAAATAAAAATAATATATTTTCCAAAATATTATGAATTTTTTTTAATTTCCTTATAGCATTAAAAAATTTTACTGAGTTTTAGAAAAAAATTAAACATCAATATGAACAATAAAAGTATGGAAAAAAAAAATGTTTTTTAAAATATTAAATTTTTTTCAAAAAAAAAAAATTTATATAATTTATATTTTCTTTATTTCAAATTTGAATATTATTGGTTAATGTAAAAATATTTTTGTTGTTATATGATTTGTGTTTGATTTACATTTTAGCTTGATTTTTTTTAATTTTTTAAAAAAATATTTTTATTTTCTGAAAAAATTTTTATTTTTGAATTATTAATATTTTTTTAATAATTTTTCTGTATTTTTTTTGAACTTATATTCATAAAAATTTTTTTATAAGTTTTCTGAATGATGGAACAATGTAAAAATGTTTTGTGTATATTTGTTTTTGTTAATTCTAAATGAATAATAGTCATTTCATATGGGCAGAAAGATTTGAACAAATGTTGTATTGAATGGATTTAAAGATAAAAAATTTGTGATGATTTTTCATTTGTTTTCATTTTAGAATTTTTTGTATCCCCCAAGTCAAAATTGAAAATCATTTATCCCAGTTTTTTGATAAATGAATATAATCTTTTAAATAGGTTTAACAAAAAAATTGACATTGATATGTAGATTTTAAATGCAATGTAAATAGAAGAAAATTTGAACTTTTAATAAATAAATATTTGAATTTTTGTTTGTTTACAAAAATAAATATAAAAACTATTTTTAAAATATGTTTAATAAAGTCCCTTCTTTATATTTTGTGTAAAAACAATTAGTACATTGTTATAAAGTTGAAACATTTAATAAGCATGGCAATTTCAAAAAAATATAAATTCATTATTTTGACAAGTTGATTAATAAATCAAAAAACATTTTTATATGAAAAACAGTATTTGTTTTAATCATCTTTTTTTTAAAAAAATTTTTTTTTGTTCTTATTTTAATAAATTTTTTTTTCCAGATAAAATTAATGTTTAGTATTAGATCAAAATATTAAAATTTTAGTAATGAGGCTTTGCAATATTTATATTTTTTGATTAAATTTAAAAATAAATTTTTTTTGAAGGATGTCTAATGTAATTGAATATATTTAAAAAATGAGTTTGAAAAAAATTTATTCATTTATTTATTTAAATAAAATCAAACACAAAGGATACTTGTATCCCAGAAATGGAATTGATTTGAAATATTTAATATATGTAAATTTTTACATAAATGGTATATATATGTAAATTTATAATAAATATGTGCATATATATATATATATATATATATATATATATACAGGGTGCGATGGATAAATTGTCATCTAAATTATGCAAAAATGAAAATAACACTGACATCTCATTTTAACAGATATATTTTACCAAAATTACACAAAAAATATCTTGAAATACTAAAGAGTAAATCTATTCAATAAAATCACTATTGGCTTCAACCATGGCCTCCAGACAACTTTGGAATCTCCTGCAACTCTTCTGGATGGTCTCCTTGTTTAAGTTGGTGAATGCTGCCATAATCCTTGCCTTCAGTTCATCTTTGGTGTTACAAGGAGTTTTGTTGGTCACTCGCTCAACTGCACCCCACACATAATAATCAAGGTGGTCACAGTCTGGAGAGTTAGGTGGCCAGATGTCAGTGGTGATGTGGTTGCAGAAATTGTCTGACAGCCATGACTGGGTTCTCCTGCTTCTGTGGCACTGTGCAGAGTTCTGTTGTCAGATATAGGGTCTTCTACCAGCCACCCTCTTGACCCAGGGCAGCACTACCCTCTCAAAGTACTTGATGTAGGCCTCCATGTTGAGACTGAGGCCCTGTCACCAACAAATTTGGGAGTTCTTTTCTTATCAGAATGATCACTAGTGAGTTTTCCAAGCTGCCATCCTTTGTAATCACCATTAGACTCATCCAACTCTTTCCAAATCCTCTGCACTGTCCTCAGATTGACACCCAAACACTCTGAAATGTTTGTATTGGAGCTTCCATGCAAATGCCAAGCAGTACAGCATGCCATTTCAAATTTCTGGTGGAGTGAATTGCATCATGGTGCTTTTTTTCTCACAGATGGTGCCCAAACTGACCTACTATACTGTGCAGTTGACAAAATCAAAAAAAAAAAAATGCATGCATGAAAATTAAAAATATAAAATGGCGACAATTTACCCATCATTTCCTATATTATATATATATATATATATATATATATATATTATATATATATATTATATATATATAAATTTACATTTAGAATAATTGTTAAAAAATTATCCATTTAAATTGATATAAATTTAAAAAATAAATAAATTTAATTATATAAAATAATTTTAAAAATTCATATAAAAAATAATAAAATTTTATTTTTGAATTTAATTATAATATAAAGTATTTTAAAAAAATGAAATTTGAATAATTTTATTTTATAAATTTAAATTATATCATTATATAAAATAAATAAAATATAAATTATTTGATATAAATTTGTTAATAAAATATGCTTAACATATATTTCAAAAATATTAAATATATAAATTAAAATAAAAAATAAAATATAAACAAATTTATTTTATCATAAAATGAAAAAATAAAAATTAAGATAAAAAAAAATATTTTATTTTTAAAAAAATTTTATTATAAAATATTTCTATTCAAACAAAATAAAATATATTACAAAAAATAATTAAAACATTCAAATTGAAACTTAATTTGAGGTTTTTTGTATTTATTTGGAAAATAAAAAAATGAAATTCATAAATGATTATCATTTATTTTAATGAATTGGTTTTTCAAATAATTCATTTATTTTTTACATGAAAAAAAATTTTTCTTTTTTAAAATTTTTATAAATTTTAAAAAATTCATATGAGATTTTTTAATTTTTTATATTTAAATATAATTAAAATATATTTATCTTTTTGAATAAAAAAAAAATTAAATTTTAATAAATAGAAAAATTAATTTCATTTAGAGGAATTATATTTAAATTATATATTTTTAATTTTTTAAAATTTTTTTTAATTATCAATTTAAATTTAGATGAAAGTAATTTTTATAAAAATGAATATGTTTAAAAAATAATTTTTAAATTTAAGAAGAAATTTTTTAATAATGAATTTTTAATTTTGAATTTTCATTTTCTAATCAATTATAAAAATTCACAGCATTTCAAAAAAATAAAAATTTGTTTTTAAAAAGATTAAATGATTAAAAAAAATGCTTTGTTCTTTAAATGTTTAAATTATTCACATAAAAAAAAATGGAAAAAAATTTATTTTTAAATATAAAATTTATTTTAAATTTTCAAGCTTGACAAACTAATTAAATTATCCAAAATTTTTTTATTTATAATTATATTAAAAATCCATGAACAAATAAAATTTTTATATCATTTCAATTTTCTGTGATAAATAAATTCCATCATATTTTCCATATTTATTTTTGAATTTTTAAAATATTTTTTTTTAAATTTTCATTCAGCTTTAAATATGTATTTTATAAAAAAATGAAAGTATTAAAAAAAAATGTTCTATTCAAAAAAATTCAATAAAAAAAAATTTTTTTTTTTAAAGTTATTTTTATTTTGAATTCAAATCATTTTTCAAAAATTTTTAAAAATTGAAATTTAAAAAAAATATTAAATTTTTTTAAAAATTTAATTAAAATATTTAAAAAAATGTTATAAAAATTTTTTTTTTTATTGCCAAAATAAATTTTTTTAATAATGAGAACAAAAAATTTATTAATTCTTAATTTTTTTATTTTAATTAATTTGTGAATGTTTATAAATATAACACTTAGTTTAATAATAATTATGCTAAAAATTTTTAAAAATCAAAGGTCAAAAAATAATTCCAATCCATTAAATTTTATTTTTTAATTAATAATTTTGACATTTATTAAATTTTTTTTATTTTATAAAAATTAATATTTTAATTTTTTTTAAATTTTTGTTTTTTTATATAAAAATTTTTTTTTTTTGATTTTTAAATCTTGCAATTTTGTTTTATTTTTTTTTCAAATTTATAAATTTTTATTTTTTTTATAAATAAAAATATTTAAAAATGAAAAATTTTGATTAAATTTTATTTTTGTATATCTTTAAATTTACAATTTAAATTCTATCATTTTTATTTAATTAAAGCAAATTTTTTTTTTTGAATTTTATTTATTTTTAAAAGAATCAAATATAAACTATTTCAATTTTAAAAAGAAAATATAAAATGGAAATTTATTTTTTTCTTTTTTTTTGTTTTTTTTGTTAATTTTAAATTTAAAATAAATTTTTTTTTAATCATTTATGATTCTTCATTTTTAAATATCCATTTTTTAAAATTTATCAAAGTTTTAATTTCATTTTTTTCATGATTCTATTTCTTAAAAATTTTCATTTTATTTATATTAAATTTTTTAAAATCAATATTGAATTATGTCTTTTTAAAAAATTATTTATTTTTTTTTTTTTTAATTAATCTACAATTTTTTGTTTATTTAATAAATTCTTTATATTGTTAAATCCAATTTAAAAATTTAAAATAATTTTTTATGTATTTTGATGAATTTTATTTTTTGTTTTTTTATGTTAAATTTCAGTTTATAAAATCTAATGAAATTTTTTGAATTTAAATATTTTTTTTTTTAAAATTTAATCATGTTTATCTTTTTGAAAAAAAATTTCTTCTATATTAGGATTAATTTCAATTCTGGTCAAATTATTTTAATTAAAATTTTTTTGTATTTCATTTTTTAATAAATCTTGTTGAAATTATATTCCAATATTTTGAATTTTAATATTCTAAATTAAATTTGAATTTTAAAAATTCAATTATTCAAATATTAAAATTTTCTTTTTTTCTTTTCAATGTTTTTTTTTTAAATAAATTAATATTTTCAAAATTTTTATGGCAGAATATAACAAAAAAAAACAAAATTTTTTTGAATTGGGTAATGGTTTTAAAATATATTTTATAAAAAATTTTTAAATAAGAATAATAAAAAAAATTTGTTTTTTTTTTTTGACATTTTTTTAAAATGGAATAAAAATGAGAAAAATTTTAAAAATCCAAGTTATTATTTTGATAAAAAATTTTTTTATTTTTTTATTTTCAGCAATGTATTTTAAAATTAATTTTTTTTTCAATTGTAAAAACAAAAATCTTTTTTGCAATATTTTGAAACCTTTACAATGATCATATTTTTTTCAAAATAATATTTTTTTAAAAATATTTTTTTAAAATGTGTAAAGAATTTAAAGAAATTTTATTTAATTATATAATCAATCCAATCAAACCAATTTTATTGATAATTTCAAAAAAAATTAATATTTTCAAAATACAAAAGGATAATAAAATTGAAACTGAAAGGAATAACAAAAATTGCATATTATGAATAAAACATAATTGACTTTTCAAAATTTTTTATCTTTGAATGGAATGAAAAAAAAATTTAAAATATTTAATTAAAAATTTTTTTTTAAAATTAGAATTTTAAATTGCATTCATTTTTATTTATTTTAATTTTTATTTTTAATTTGAGCTCTGGAAAATTTGAAATTAAAAAATGTTGAATAAAAAAAATCAAATAAAATAATAAATGATTATTTTATCATTCTTTTTATAATTAATTGCTCCTGATTGGATCTTCCAAAAAAAAATTGTTTTTCAATTTACAATTCTAAGAGTAAATGAATTATTTTGATTTTTCATTTAAACGTTAATATCTTACAATTTTTGCTTTCATCATATTTTAATATTGTTTATTTAGAAATATGAATTTTTGAAAATAAAGACAAATATTTGCAAAAAACATCAAAACAACATGGTTTAATTGTATTTGAAAAAAATGTGGGACAAAATACTATAATTATTCTATGTTTTATGGTTAAATAAAATATATGATTTAATTAAACCATTGATTTAATTAAATTTAATTTTCAAAAAATTATTGGAGAAAACATCCAATTTTTTCTTCTTTTTATGAAACATTTGTTTTTTTAAAAAATTTAAATAATGTATATATGAAAATAAATAAATGCCTTTTGATTAATTTTATCAATTTATTTTTTTTCAGTATCTAAAAAAAGAATTTATAAATTTTTTTGATTCAATTTGTTTTGAAAATAATTTTTTTAAATCCCAAAGAAATTTAAATAAATTGCTTGTTTTTTATCATTAAATAAAATGATGATTTCCTATTCAATGGAAAATATAAACAAAAATTTAAAAATATATTTTTCATTATAAATAATAAATGTTACAAATTTTGTTCTAAATTCAAAACAAAATTTAAAGAATAAAAAAGTTTTGTCAATAATTTTATTTTTTGTAAATTCTTAAAAATATAAAAAAAATGAACAAAAAATATGAAACATTTTTTTTAAATAAATGTTATGGAAAAGATGTTTATTCATGCTAAAATTTTTTAAAAAAATTTTTGTTTTATCTAAAATTTTTTTTTTTAGATAAGGATGGTTGCATAATTTTTATTTGCTCTTTGAATTCATTGCTGAGTTTGAAAAAAAGTTGAATCCATTACATTCACTTATGTGCTAATACTGAATGGGAAAGGTATGAATTAATTCTTTTCTCCCCAGCTATGGGTAAATAGGAGTTCAAACTGGGTTCTATAGCCTTGGATGGCAACTGGTCTACTGCAAAAGAAATGTCAACAATTTGCAGGAAAAAAACCCTTGTGGAAATAAATGTTCCTTCAAAGATACATGATCGTATAAATTTATCATGCATGGCAACATAACTCAACTGATTCATAAAGAACATTCAAAAAACCATTTATCTTTTAAAAAATATCCAAATCATCAGACTAGGTTTTTTTTTTATTATTTTGCCATATGATTCAGCCAACTGGCACTGTATGAAAATGTATATATATATAATATATATTTTTTAAATTATCAGGTATATACCCAACCATGCATAAAGAGAAAGCTGAATGTCATGAATTTGCCAACAAAAAATATAATCTTACACATCCATTTGAAAAGTTTTCAAACAAGTGTTCATCATTGGTTTATAAAGATGTAGTTGAATATAAAAATAATAATGGTTTTACAAAAATTTCTGTTAATGTAATGGTCAGAAAATATTGTTCAAACTTATATTTTAAAATCTCAATATTAAATTCTAATTAAAACAATGTACTTTGGAGGCATGTTGGACTAATGGATAGCAGCTTGGACTGAGGAAGTCAAGATCAGAGTTCAAATTCCAGTTGAATCTATTACATTACTTATGTGCTAATACTCTTGAGAAAGGTATAAATCCTCTTCTTTTCCCCCCAGCTATGGGTAAATAACAGGACAAACTAAGTTCTATAGCCTTGGATGGCAACTGGTCTACTGCAGAAAGAAATGGTAACCTACTGTGAGAAAAATCTGCCTCATTAGTCATGTATCGAAAGATACATGATCACCTAAGCATGTATCACATATGGCACATAACTGACTGACTTTTTACTGGAAAACAAAGATTAATTTGTTTTTTATGGTTTATCAAGCTTTTGAAGGTTATTTAAAACCAGAAACATTTTTAGATAGTAAGAATTTCTTTAGAGATAATAATGATTTACTGATACAAGTCCTACTAATTAATCCATAGCTGGTGGGGAGAAGAGATAGATTTATACCTTTCATAAAGGTATTTAACCAACATAACAAACCCAACTAGAACTGAAACTTGACTGTTCAATTTCCAATCACCCTCATATCCAAGCTTACAGCACCTGGTATTCACAAACAGTCGCTCATCTAGCTACTAACTAGATTCAATGTTGCTTAACTTTTGTAATGGTATTTCAACATGATATGGCTGAAAGCCTGGATAACAAAGAGTAAGCTAAGATGACTGTTGTCATCAACAGAAGTCATATTACAAAAATGAGGAAGGATATGATGGTTGTTTAGTAATTACCTTTTTGTTAGCAGTCTATTCAATCACAAATGTTTTATAATGTATTTATATGTTTGCTTATAAACCAATCTGTCTGCATCGGCCTGACAAAGCTGGATGTGGTCCAGAACCTACTTCCTGTGTCATATCCCCTGATGATAAACTAGCCAAGACCAGTTAAGCTCTTGATAGGTAACTCAAAAATATCTGGAGCAACAAAAACCAGTCTACCAAGCCATCATGCTGCCTACCCTTCTATATGTTCTGGGTTATATACTGGCAGAACCTGTGCATATTTGAGTACTTCCATCAAAATTGCCTCTACACCGTTCTAAAAGCTCACTGGAACAACTTAACTAAAACTGAGGTTCTTGATTTTGCCAGGTTCACAAGTGTTGAATCTATGCTACAAAAAATGCAGTTGTGATGAGCTGGCCACATGGCAAGGATAGAATACAACTGTGTCCTACTAGAAAATTGATGTAGAAGTGGGGTGTCCATAAAGAGATACAAAGACTCAGAAAAGGACCCTCATATCCTGTGGATTCCACTGTCTTCAGTGGGAAACAGAAACAGCTGACAGGGAAGTGTGAGATTTGCTGGGCAATCTACCTAGTAGAACAAAGCCATAATAGGCAGTAGAAGAAAACAAGTAGTTTCACAAGGTTACTACTGTGACAAACCCTCTATGAGAGTCCTTTCACCCTTCAAATAAGCAATAGTACCCACCTAATTGCAAGCAGCACAATATAGAAGACTATCCCAAATCATAACTTGAAATCCTTAGTATTTAGTATTGTTTAAGTTATCACTAACATTTTTTGTCAAGATTTACAAACTCTACTCTCCCTACTGTGTGTATATTTACAGAGCTACTACTGTGCATTATATTTTACCAGATTGAAATATATATATAAAAACTTACAGAAAAGATATGCAAAAAACAATATTGCATTTTTATTAAATAAGTATTTGTTATTTTAGTCACTAAGTAGTTTTTTTTTTAAATAGTGGGAGTTTTTCTATGTTAAATAATAAAACTTAATTTTCCCAAAAATTAATGAAAATTTATTTTACTATGCTACACACCCTAGTAAAACCAACTGTATTTTGTACTCCCTTACCTGTTTGCACTTCCCCCTAAAATTTGGTTTCAATCTGTTAATGTATGGTTATTTTAGAGTGTGTGACAGACTTGCAAAAGTCACAGAATTTTATATATAGATCCAAACATTTTAATCTGACATTTATTGTTATAAACATTATATTTAATGGGTACACATATCTGAGTAGACATTCCTGTTTTATTTTGTTTTTTTGCTTACTGCTCTTATTATTATTGGTTCCTGTCAAGAGCTAAATTCTCTTTAATAAAACTTTCGATGTCTAAGCTGGTAGACATTAATTTCACTGTTTAAAAAATCAAGGATGTCTATTCAAACATGTGTACTTACTAAATATAACATTTATAGTAATAAGATATGAGATGCTACTTAAAAGTTCATGAGACTAAAATCACAAGATGACTTTTTTTTTTTTTTACAATAATGTTCACTCTGTACAAGACCCAAGAATCACTCAAGGTAGAGGGTTACAGAGTAAGAGACACAGTTTATGAATATATATATATATATATATATATATATTTTTAGGGAAGATAATAGTCAACAATAGAGAATAAGATTGTAATAATCAGGAAAGTATTCTCTTGGGAGTCGGCTTCACAAAGTAAGTTCTTTGTGGAAAGAAGCTGCTTGAGTGAAACTTAGATCTCACCAATGGAATACAAAAGGTGTGAAGGTTAGAACTGGTGGAACTAAAGAATGTAGTTTGTTTGAACACTTTCTATAGGAAGCACTACTTAATAAAAAAAAATTATAGAAAATGCGGTTCTTTATTTCTTGATAGAGGAAAAGCTTGATCAATTTGTTCAAATGCTATGAACTTTTCAGTCACACATTGGTGGTGCTTGTAACCTCTCATATCTTGGTAAGAATTTAGCTTTAGTTTATAAAAAAAACCATGTACAAGTTGCATTTTAAAGTAGTTAAACAAATATGAATCATGCAAATTTTGGACAAGCAATATCTTCTCTCCAACAAAAAATCATTTCAAATTCTATTTGAAATTTCTATTTAATTTTTTACAAGAGAAAACATCTGCACCTAAATCAAATTCATTTTCTAACATGGATATGCACAATGATTTCAAGAGAGAAGTGCATGCATAGTATCTTCACTGACATTGTTCATAGTATTGTGTACATAAGAAAGTTTTATACAAAGTCAAATGAAATCAAAGCACATATTCAGATTATATGATTTATGTACTTATCAAGATTACATGGTTTTAACAATAAGAATTTTCAAAAAGTGAAAAGCTAGTTACAGTTATCAGTAGAAACATGACCAGCAGAGATTTCATTCAAATCTAGTTGACCTTCTTTTCCATAATCTCTGAAATGGTTAGACAAGATGGCCTGCTTAAGGGTTTTAAGTAGACTATGGTCTCCTTAAAGCCTGATTGTGCTGTATTAAACTAAGCTTAGTACATACCATTTGTAATTTGATCAGGGAACATGAAGTTCCATATATAAATATCCAATTATGCAAATGACATGCAAAGCAACTCAAATAAAAAGAAAACAAAATGATGAGAGAAAACAATTTGATTCATTTCATACAAACAAAGAAGACTAAAATAAGAAGAGATAAAGATGCAAAGTTAAAATAGCTTGAACCAAAATAATTTTATCACACTTAATTCAGCCAGAAATTTGTAATTCAAAGTTTCCTTTGGAGAACACATTATAGTCATAAATGCAAAAAAGGATCTACATATTTAAAATACACATATACACACACATGTGTATATGTGTGTGTCTTTGTAAGTAACACTTTTCTATATTGCCAAAAGAATCTACTACATAGAAATGGAAGGACTCTTCTTGTGACATAATAGAAATATAATTTTCTGTTATTTTAAACTTGACAAATGAGATGCTATAATTTATGTTTTAAATTGTTTCTAGCTGCCAAATTTGTTGTAATTTTCAGATAAATGGACAAGATGAGGGTTGCATCAAAAGTAATGCTTCATGTTTTATTATGTTGGCCCACAATATCAGAGACAAATGTTGGTGGTATGCCAGTAGATGTTGAAGCCTCCTGCCAACAACCCGTAATTTTTTTTGCTTTTTTACAGATAGCATCTAAGAAGCAGTCTCACAAAACAGTCTGACTTAAAAGTGCATATGAAACAGAGGAGTGTCATTGAATTCTTCCTTTGATTTAAAAAAAATTGCATCTATTGAGATTCATTAACATTTGCTGAATGTTTAAAAAGACCAAATAGTGGATGTGGCCACAGGTAGTGAGTAATGCATTTCAACAATGGTGACAGTGATTTGTAGACAAGCAATATTTAGGTCAATGTAAGAGATACCATGCAGGCAACATTTTCTTGACACTGTCATCACTGCTGCGAAAAATAGTGTTATGTCGTCGTATAAAACTCCTTGTACTGTTGTAATTTCTTTGAAAATAAGTAGGTGGTTTTATTAATGAAGTATTCCTCATAATTTTGTAATTGCCTTTTACCTATAAAATATCAAAAACAAATGTTACCTTCATTTTTTTTCCTATTTAATTATTTGGTTTTTCAAATAGAAGAGATTTACAAAATTTATTAGTATTAATATTTACAAGATATGGTTGATGCGAGCACAAATCAACAATTTTTATTCACCTAGTAAAGATCAAAATCCTCCATGCTAACTACAAATGGCAGCTAAGTTGAGCTTGCTAATACAGATGCATGCATGGTAGCATAAGAGAACAAATGAAACCACAATTACCACCACTGAGGCGAAAAAATAAGATAAAATTCTTTTTATTGCCGATACAGAGGATATGAGCAGAATATCTGTTCCTGGGCAAGGGAAGAGACTTGGAGGAAGGTGAGAGTTGGTAGGGCCTGGAGTTTGTATGTGTATGTCAAATTAGTTAAATGAGGTCATTTGGGATAACGTTAACAGCTTGCCTGTTTATTGCGACTCTCCTAGTGTTGTGAGTGGCATTCTTAAAAGCAGATGTTTTTTTTGTTTTTTGCTTTAGCAACAACATTCATGATTAGCTTCTTTTATATCTTTTTATGGTATTTGTTTTATGAGTATGGATGTAATACTTGGAGCCCCTGCATAGCAGATGACTTTTTATATTTAGTTTTGCTTTTTTAGTGTTCACATCTGGCCAAAATGTAAAGTGAATCAGAAAGTGCTCTAATTAAGCAGAATATAATCCTAACCATTGCTTTATGATAGGCAGATTTATAATTGCTTAAGTGTATAGTAGCTTATGTAAATCATTCACTATTTCCTTACACTTTGCTGATCACTACAGTGCTTTGTCCTTTCATTTAATGAACAAGTGTAGTCAATAATCACTCAGTAAAAAAGTAATTAGATTGCTTTTTCCCCTACAACAACCACATTGTAATTATTCTAGTTTAAATGGTCTATCAGCCTGTGATGAGAGAGGTTACATTGAAGGTCTTGAGTTGTCCTTTGTTTTTTCTTGTTCTTCCTTGGGTCTTTCAGAAGACAAAGTTGAATGTGTAAATAAATGACAGGTCAGCTTTTTATTTCTTGTACTTTACTAGAGATAAATACAATGTCTACTAAATCATGCATTTTCTGTTATAATTGAAAAATGCTATAAAATGACCGAAAAGCTACTCAAACAAGAAATAGTAATGATTTTATTAATCTGTAATCTCTAATGGAAACAAAGAGCCTGTATGTGGATAGAGAACAAGTCCAATGATTGAATAAAAATAGAGGAGTAATGTTACAGAATGCAAAAGCCAGGATCATTCAACAAATAATTGGTAAGGTAAGTGCTCATTAATTTTTGTCTTGCTGTGTCCTTTTTACCAATTCTTAGAATGAGGCATTTTGCTGAATTTGTTCAAAGCCTTACATCAGAAGTTAAAAATATCTGAAACTCATTGAAGAGACACAAATACCTCAGTGTGATACAGAGTCTTGATAAAACGAATAGTGGGTTTAAGAAATGGGCAGGGGAGATGGAGTTATTTTAAGCTCACTGATTCCTCAATGGACCAAAGACTGAGGTTGGCTCTACAAAAAATGGATTGCTATAGGTCAATACACTCAAAGGCTGATCTTGAATAGTCTGCAGATGACATGGGAGGCACTAAAGTCTGTGCTTGCAGAGTATTGTGAAGAGACTTTCATATATGTCTTGAGCAGTTATTGAACATTAGACAGAGTAGAAATTAAGAAATCTAATCCTGCAAGAATAGGCTATTAGGATTAGTGGAGAGGGCTTACATGGGATCAGACCTGGGAGATGCAGTAGTAGCATCATAGCTTAAGAACTTTTGCCTGGAGGGTTTAGAAAATGTAAATATTAGGATGGGAGTTTTCCAAGAACAACTGGAGATAAAGAAGGCTGCATGTGAAAAGGCACTGGCAGAAAGTAATCTGAGACTTAGGGTTGGACTGGTAATACATGCTAGGAGAAAGCCCAATGTAAAAGATAACCCCAGGGTAGGAGGGAATACCAGAAAGAGAGGATGTTCCACTTAATATCTATGATAGAAATAGGTATAGTCATGTAAGGAGCCATAAACAACCTGATGAGATATTCAATAGAGGCAGAAGGTTGGTTATCTGCTGGGAATGTGGTGGTGAAGGTCGTATTAGGTGGAGTTGCAAGGAATTGCTTTTGGGAAACTAGGATTGTCCAATTGGAAGGGGCCCACCAGACAGAGAAAGGAATTACTGATATGTGTATTCAACAATATAGGCTCACCCAACTCAATTAGGCTAAGTAGACATTCATATAGGGCTCTGATACACAAGGGAGCAGAAGTATCAGTCATACACAGGAGAGTTTACAACATTCTGCAACCCAAACCTGAAATATTAAAAAAGGTATGTCTACAAACAGTGAACGATTCACCTTTACAGATAGATGAACAGACATGATTACAAGTAAGAATAGGCAGTTAGTTCACACCACAAATTTTACTTAGTGAGAGACTTAAATAGGAATATAATTTTGGGATGGGACTGGCTATAGCAAAATGAGTCTACAATATATTTCGATTTAGGGGTACTACATCTAGGAGATGAGTATGTAACACTAGAAGAAGGGAGGCATATTTCATGCCTAGTTAAGTTAGCTCATCCAGTAACATTAAAGTCCCAGTTTATGTATACATGTATGGTAAAAGTTGGACTACAGGATAATTTAAAAAACTGTTATAATGTTGAACAATTAAAGTTGCTTTTGTCAGTTACCTGTGTGGTGTTTCTATGGCGAGTGCAGTAGTAAGTTGGTGCAACAGGAAGAATACCACTATTCATTATAAGTAATATGAACCAGGCAGTTACATTGAGACAAGGGTGTTTGATATCTAGGCTTAACCAGGTGAAGAATGTAAATATAATATCCCCATAAGAAGCAAAATAACATCACGTTAAAGAGGGAGAATTAAAACATGCAGGGAGAATTGAGGGTACTGATACATAATCTGCTAAAGAAAAATAAGGATTTTTTTGCTAGAAATGACAAAGATTTTGGTAGGATAGATACAGTGAAGATGTGTATCAACACCAACAGGCATGTACCTCTCAAAAAGCATACATATCACACCCCTCTCACACACACAAAAAAGACCTAGCAGATGAAGCTTCAGAGGAAATGTTAGATGCAGGGATTATAGAGAGATCTAGGAGCACCTGGAGTTACCCAGTGGTGCTAGTAGAGAAGCAGTATGGTAGTAAGAGATTCTGTGTAGATTTTAGAGCACTAAATGAAATTACTAAGAGCAATACACACCCACTCCCAGTTATTAATGATATCTTAGCATCTTTAGGCTCAGCTAGGTACTTTTCCAAATTAGATTTGGATGCTGGCAGGTAGAACTACATGAAGGAGAAAAAACTGCATTGATGTGTCATCACGGTTTATTCCACTTTATGTGCCCTGTGTATTTTGGAAATTAATGTCTGCCATTTTACTGGGGAAGGATCAGCACACTCTCTCCTATTTGGAGGATATTTTAGTGTTTTCTGATGCCATAGAACAGCATTTAGAACACATTCAGATGGTTTTCAACAGCTTAAGGAAACACATTTCAAAGCTAAAACTATTAATATTTTAAGTCAGCAACACAGTACTTAGGGAATTCAACCAGATACAAATAAAGTAAAAGCTATACACTCTGTAGCCACTTCCACAACTGTCAGACAGATTCAGGAGTTAGTTCATCGATATGTACTCCTATTGTCAAAGATTTATTCTTGGATTTACTAGTTTAACAGAACTGTTAATTAGATTAACTAGGAAGCATGTGTGTTTTAGGTGAGTTGATAGATGTCAGGAATCATTCAGTAAGTTGAAAGATATGAGGTCTAACATTTCAACTAATGACATAGAGTTTAAAGTAGGAGATTTTGTTATAGAAACCATCATAAATGGAGCAAATTAAATATGAAGTGGAGGCTGTATTATGTAGCAATAAAAAAAATAGTCCAGTATCTTATAAGATCAATGATCAGTTAACTAGCTCGGTAGTTTGGGCCCATCTTGAGCACCTAAAGGCAGTGAATATTAAAGAATGGATAATTCCCACTGATAACAGGCTACTGTAAAGGGCAACCCTAGCTATCCCGATACTCTCTGACAAGTCTGAGAACGACTCCGGTAACAAAGGAAAAAAGTACCTAGAAAAGAAATGGAGATGCCAACATGTCAATTCAGAAGATAAATCAATTATTCCAATGATAGAACATCATATTGGGATGCATCAAAGGAGAGCAGAAAAAATGATATCGCCAAAAGTAATGGTAGAGATACAGATAGCTTCCCAGGTTCAAATAGTAAAGAGGATATGGATGTATGTGTGACTAAAATGGATCAGAATCTTGATAGGTATCAGGGTGATGACACGATGAATGAGAGTTCTGATGAGAACCACAGCAGTAGTCACAATAGTAGTCATTGACACAGAAGAAGGGATAACAATAAACAATCCCCACAAATACAGATATATGATAATTACAGGACTCCGATTCAATGAACCTTTCACCCCTGCAATACTTAGGGAAAAGAAAGGAGAAAGAAAATGCTGAACATCTACATAAAGCTAGTAAGAAGAGTGTGAACTGGGCAACTAGTAGTAGAAGGAAAGACATGTGTAGTATAGACAAAAAGAGTAGGAAAAAGAATAATATAAGAGACTTAGTTAATGCACTTACAAATATGTTTTAATCAGAACTACATTTCTGCTATTTAAGCATAATTGAGCCAGTTTTAAGATATGAAAGCAATCAACCTCAAGTCCACACAAAAAAGTTTGGCATTGACATAGTGGATAGCAGGTATTTCTGACCAGATCACATACACATAGATGGTGAACTGAATACATCTACAAATAATTTCTTGTTTAAAAATAAAAGGGGAATGAACAGTTGTGTTGGTTTGCCAAAGAGCAAATGGAAAGATATTTCAAAATACCCATGCATCTTTGTGCAGACGGACCAAAAAAAAAATAAAAGAAAATATGTAACAGCCACACGTTCAGCTTTGAAAAATTGTATTTTGTGTCTCTGCAACAGGCGTCATAAATAGTGACACACCACCAGATTAATATGGCACAACCCAGCTTAAAAAATCAACTTTGTGGGATACTGAGGAGACCAACATCCGAGATAATCCAGAGGTGATGTTTACACCTTATGTATTTATTCAAGTGTTGGTGGAATGGTAATTGTTATGTTTTCATTGTTGTACAATTCTTTCAAAATTATTTCCTGTTCTGCCATATGCTTGAATGTATGTTTTGTTATGTTGTATAGTATTTCTTTCATTTGACCTGTATACATAATGCTGGTTCTGGAAGCATGGTGAGAGAGGGATGAATAAGCTAGAATTTACACTTGACAATGATTTAAAATATAGATTACTGTATTTTGAAAAAGAAAAAGGGGAGGTAATGTTACAGAATGTAAAGGCCAGGGCCAGGATGGTCAGAATATTCTGACAGTGATGGATTGCTTTTGTCTGCATTTTGAATATAAGTCTAAAATGATGCAAATTCAACAGAGAGCCTCAACAATTTTGTCTATTTGCTATCTCTCCTAATCCTTGTTCTGCCAACCATTTATACAAGTTGATTAGGTAGGTTATGCGCTGCTTACCTTATCTCTGTTACCTTAAGTTTCTTCTTCATCTGTGAGAACGTTGTTCAGTATTCACTGTCATATAGGAGGATCAATATTACATAACAGTTAAGTACTTATTTCTTTGTTTCTACCAATATTTTGAAACTGTTCATCTTACTTATTATAAAACGCAGATTGTGTGTGTGTGTGTCTGTACGTTTATATATTGGATCGGATTTCCTACATTTTTCAACCAATTTCAACAAAACTTCACAGGACTACGTAAAATTACCTTGCGGTGGTTCTAACAGTGCCAAAAATTGGAAAAACACAATTGTTTTTGCACGAAATCAATTTGAAAACACGATTAAGAAGCATCACAAGAATGAAAGGGGGGGACAACTCATATCGAGTTTTACTTATTATAAAACCCAGGTTGTTTGTGTGTGTGTGTTCATTTATATATGGGATTGGATTTCCTACATTTTTCAACCAATTTCAACAAAACTTCACTTTTTGGCAGGTAGTTTCTTATTGTCTTGCACACTTTTTTCTTTATTTTTACATTCAGAATGCTTTAAAAATTCCATTTACAAGACAATTGTTTATAATAAAATTCTATTCAATCAGTAGACTCATCAAACGATTGAAAACAATGTTTTTGTTTGGGTTTGACAAATTCAAGTAAAAAAAAAAAAAAAAAAACTAATTAAGACATGCGTGTCCGTCAACCTTAAACAATAATCTTTGTCAATTTTATTTTCAGTCTTTATGATGGTCGATACTTGATCTATCTCTTACTGTTACATCCCAGGCAACACCGGGCTCTACTGCTAGTTAATGATATATTGAAACATGTCAGTGTGGGTTATTCACTAAACCCTTCTAAAATTGTTTTTTTTTTTTTGAGGTTACACTTCTTACTATGAATAAACTACTGTCTAACTACAAGTGACTACTACTATTTCCACCTTTTAAAACTTGACCTGAGTAGTAGATTGATTTGTTTTTTACAGCTTATGAACCCATTGTGGGTTATTTAAAACCAAAACATATTTCTGGCTGTAGGAGGTCACTTATAGTACCCCCATCTAAGTAGTGACCAACCTGAGTGGTTTTAACATTTTAACACATTTATCACTTAGTTGATGATAATGATTTCTCAAAGTAGTAAAAACAAAAGAAAAAAATGCTTGTGTCTTCATATGTTGTCATTTGGTACTGAGCACTTTCTAACAGAAACCAATGTTAATGAATTGTTTTGAAGATATTTAGATGTAAAATCATGCAGTTTTATATTGTAATTTAGATTAAAACTCTTGAAAAGACATTATGCCAACATATATATTATCAGGAGAATCTGGGTCATCCCTTTACCATTGAAGTCATATATCACTCATCCTTTCTATCATGAAGTTAGTGTTTTCTTTTTAAACTCAGTATCTCCCTATTACCTTTAACTTCTCTAATTTTTCTGCAATTTATTTTTGCATTTTTTATTTTATATGGGATGAGTTGGCATTTTCATTGTCCTTTCCTAGCTTTATCTCTGTTGTTTGTCTAACAAATGGAGCCAATTCACTTTGCTACAGCCACCTATATAGCAAAATCCTTCTGGAGAAGGCCCTGAAATGATGTATAGATTCTAGCTAATGAATGTGTACAATTGGTGGCTGACCTCCAGTATCTGCATGCAAGAACCTATTGAATTTATATAAATATATCTATGTATGCATATGCATGATTTATCACTTTCTTCAAATAGAAATGGCTGAATAGATGAATAGAACTTGATTTTTTTTGCTGTATCTCCAAAGCCAGATTCAATATTAGTAGCTGTTGTCACAAAAAGTGTTGGTTTCATTATCATAATTTATTTGAACAGATTGTGTAGATTCTAAAAAATGCTAGTATAATTAAACCAATAGTTGGTTCAGAAAAGTAACCAAGTCTGTACACATTTTAACTCAAAACAAAGGTCTTCAAAATGAGGTAACAGAAGTGAGATAACTCAATCTATGAGTCTATGAAGTTAGATCAATAAACCTGACATGCGGTTATGAGCTGAATTTTAATCTGCATTTTTTATTGTCTGAGGTTTAAGCTATATGATTAATATGCATTGCTGAATTAAGTGCATTGACAAAAAAGGAGATTATGTTGAAAAATTATGCTTTCTATCATTGTTACAGATTTATTGATTTAACCCTGTAGCTAGTCATATAGTTAAGATTCATTTAAATAAACTGATATATGAAAAGGAGAAATAGTCAAGGGTTCAGTTTTAAATTCTCTGGAAACGTGATAATAAGAACAAAGATGAAGAAAATAGTTAGTATGTTAATAAAAAAAAAAAATCAAGTAAATGAAATTTTACTAAGATTGTAGTATCTTTTATGTGGACCTCTTTTCTGAATCAGAAAAAAAAAAATGAATTGATTTTTTATATTCTTTACAAGAAAAACTGCATATACATTTATCTTATGGATTTACTCCAACGGACAAATGAGAAATATTTCAGAATGTTTTACCAAAAAACATAATGGCTCAATGCAAAGAGGAAAGTAAGATGTACTTGAATAACTGAGCTGAGCCACAAACTATAAAAAATATTAAATCACAAAAAGACATAAGAACATTAAACCACAAAAATAAAATATTAAGCCACAAAAATAAAAAATATTAAATCTGCAAGGCATAAAAATATGCAAGTGATTTTTTGAAACAATTGTACTTGTGATATTATTGATGTACTTGCTAATGGTGACAGATATTACTTGGAGATCATCTTAGAATGTGATATTCAGGTTGGCAAATGCAAATGTTGGCTACAAAATAAAAGGTAATTGATTGTATAATCAAGAGATTCTGCGCTTTATTGATTGATAGGCTGGTGGTTGACAATTAATTAAGGTTATCATGTTTCTATGTTATCATTAATTGATTCAAAAAAATTAATGTGACCATCTTGCATTCCTGGACAGTGTAACAATATGGTGAAACTTTGTTTTAAATAAATACCATTATTATATCATTATTCAAGAGCTGTGTAGTTGAAATTTATTTTCCTATTTTTACCTGATATAAAGTACTATTAGAATATCTAGTCAAAAGCAAAATCCCACTAGTTGGTCTACAGTAAGCAACCACCTATAATCTGAAATATGTTTCTGCTGAAAATAACTCACAATGGGTTGATAATCCATAAAAAACAATCAATCAATCAAAACCACTATTTCGTCATTATGAATAGAAATAATCAGCTACACAAGCAGTTGCTATAGTTATAGTTAACTAATGTTATACTCCTTTAGTAAAGATCTCTTTCTGATTCACAACTACATTTCACTAGCATGATGTCACAAACACCACACACTGCCAGTACCACTATATTCATAACACAACGGGATGTTCTCTACACAACGGCAAAAATTAAAATGAAAAGTGAGGATGTACATTCCTAACTCCACACATATTTCTGGTTGAAATATTCAGGTGTATGTAATTCTATTTCATCCTTTTCAACCAATCCAGAACATTCTCACCCAAACTAGAACTTGAAGCCAAGAGCCAGCACCTGTTAAACCACAGCTATAAACATGGCACACCTTGCCGACAAGAAGTTTGGGTTAACACCTCAACGAAGTCACATCAACTCAACCCTCATTACTACCGACCAACCTACACACATCACCAACATCAATTTTGACCTTGAAGATAGATGGATCAACCCTGACAATGACACTCCACTCATGCTACCAACTTTGTATACCTTGTAAACTCATACTGGTGAATCCTCACCAGATAAGTCCTTTTCACACAACTACTTATGATGTCAGTTATGTGCCATGCGTGATACATGCTTAGGTGATCATGTATCATTCAATACATGACTGACAAGGCAGATTTTTTCCTGCAGTAGGTTGCCATTTCTTTCTGCAGTAGACCAGTTGCCATCCAAGGCTATAGAATCTGGTCTGTCCTGCTATTTACCCATAGCTGATGGGGGAGAAGAAGAGGATTCATACCTTTCCCAAGGTTATTAGCATGTAATGGATCTGACTGGAATTTGAACTCAGCTCTCAGATTTCTCAATCCAAGCTGCTATCCATTACTCCACATCTGAAAATTGGTCATTACATGTGTGTTGAAATTTTAATCCTTGTTTGTTCTTTCCTTTGCAACCATATGCTGGATATAACATTAATATACTATCTCAGATTATTTACCATTTCATGTTTTCTGGATATATGAACTAAATATTTATTGCAATGTAAAGGTTTATTTATTGAATTTTGGTAATATTTATCTGTGCAGTTAGGATGGAAGCTGATTCCAGAATTTCAGATTCATAACTACATTGTGAATTTGGAGCTAATTTAATGGATAAAGAGAAATGTTTAACCACTTAAGAGCTTGAAAAATGTAAAACAACACTGGAAATTGATAAAATGGTTAGCAGGTACTGTTAAACTGTAAAGAAGTTTATTGAAGATCCTGGATGACTTCAATGCTTATCAGTTAAGTTCAATATCCAGGATTTTATCTTGCAAATCTATTTTCAGTTTCCAAAGAGAAATGCTGTTTTGTCAAGCTATGAAAATTTTAGACATTGTTCCAGTGTAAAATAAAAAAAAAAAGCACAAGATATTAATTCCTAAAATAAATGGCTAAACATGTGAGGCTGATCACTAGTCTCTTTCAAAACATTCAACAGGAAAATTGAATGAATTGGCATCACAATATGGGAAGTGATTTTTCAATCATTCACTGATGAATGTCATGCAATCCTTGATGGAACAGTGGCTGAGTGACTACTTGCAGAAACTTGCTTCTCAGGTTGAGATATCAACAAGGCAGCAGTGGTGTGATATTCTGGAGTTGCATCATAGATGTTAAATGGTAGTCTGATAGCAAGTTGCAGATGGTTTTAAGATGATAGCTTAGACATAATTTGATTATTTTTAAGGCATATATAGAGCCATGGTTCAAGAAAAATTCAAATGCTTTCAAGAAGATGAATTTTATATATAATAATGCTTCATCCCATCTGGCTAAGGAAAACCTATGAAACTCTGAATAAAATGTGTCTCAAAGGTATTCCTTTAATAAAGTGACTGACTAGTTTGTACAACCATAACCTGATTGAAAATCAGTGAAGATTTCTGTTCTAGTTTCAGAATATGGAGCATACAATTCACATTAATATTGTCTTTATGAATTTATCATTATTACAATAACACTTTTTTATTTCTTCTTTGCCTTTGTAAGTTTTATGCACATTCTCTATAATTTTTAAATATAATATAATGTTACTTGGAAGTATATGACATTTGGAAAATGTAACTCTCATTCTTGGTGAGCATTCAATGAAATATAATAAGTTTCATATATCATGAGCTCTTAGAAAAAGGTGAAACTATCACAAGAGATCTCTGTTGTCAAGAATAATTGAAGAATGAAAATTTATGGAAAATAAAATGTCCAGATGTTATCGACAGAAAATTAAAAGGCGAACAATGCAAGCCAACTTTCAGTAAAATGAATTCAGAAGATCAAATCATTATGTTTGGAAGATTTACCTCAGCATCTCCATTCACTTGTTTTACCATCTTCAAATTTTCCTTTATTCATATCACTGGAATACCTTAGTGACAAAGCTTTTAAAAGCAGAGAAGAAATTTAGTCACTATCTTTTGGTTCTGAATCCTAAATTCTTTCAGTAAGGAATTCAAGAACTAATTTCATAGCAGGCTTTACTATTCATAACCATAATGATTGTTTTTTTTTTTCTGCATTTCTTAATTTTAAGGTTACTTTAAAAAAAAAGTCTAAACATGGAGGCATTAATATAATTGGTTTGATAGCATTAATGTATTACATCAGTTCATCTTTATAAGTGCATTTTTTATTGTCTATTGGCAGAGCTATCAAAATAGTTTGTATATCTTTAGTTTTGATTACTGAGATTTTACTTGATTGAAAATGTTGAGTAAAGAGAGAATGAAAAGTTGAAAATCAAAGTAACTTACTTCTTCAGTCAAACAAACAATTCATTCTCTGTCTATATCTATTTCTTTTTAATTTCCAATACATTTTATCAAATAAATCATTAGTAAGACATTTACATTATATATAACAGACCTAGTCTATCATTAATGCATTAATTCTTGACCACTGACAATTCTTTTTTTTGTTTTTTTCTCAATGCTTTTCTAAAATAAAATCATTTACAATATATTTCTTTAAAAGAATTAGTAATGCATTTACATTATATTTATCCAAGCCTTATTCTGACAGTTCTTTTTTTTCTTGATTCATACAGTTCTGAAACTTTGCTGAAATAATTTTTAGCTTCAGTCATTAATGTGTGAATATTTACTTTTTTTTTTATAAAGATATTGAGCCTGTACAAGGACCAAGAGCCACTCGAGGTAGAGGGTTACAGAGTAAGAGGTATCACCCTAAGCAAGTAGATAATGCTACCAAGACCCAAGGGGGCCACCAGAAGCGGAAGAGAAGGAAAAAACATTAGAGGGAACTAGAAACTCACTCCTAAAATAGAAAACAAGGTATAAACCTCTACTCTTGTTCAAATAAATAATAAATAAAAGTTCAGAGGTTTAGGCAGAGACATTAGAAGTGTTGGCTGAAGTAGACTTTAAAAAGGACCAGAAACCCTATCCTAAACAGGAAACAAGGGATAAACTTCTACTCCTGTTCAAAAAAACCAGGGAGGAGTACAAATCAGATGATAGGCAAATCTTTGCTTTTGCAGAAAATTACTGAGGATAAGTGGATGGATAGTTAAGTAATGGCTTTGTCAGTTATGATAATAAAACTTGAAATTTTTGCATATACAGGGTGCGATGGGTAAATTGTCATCTAAATTACATAAAAAATGAAAATAATACTGACATCTCATTTTAACAGATATATTTACCAAAATTACATAAAAATATCTTCAAATATTAAAGAGTAAATTTATTCAGTAAAATCAACATTGGCTTCAACCACAGCCTTCAGATGACTTAGGAATCTCCTACAACTCTTCTGGACAGTCTCCTTGTTTAAGTTGCCTTCAGTTCATCTTTGATGTTACAAGGAGTTTTGTTGGTCTCTTACTCAACTGTGCCCCACACATAATAATCATGAGGGTTGCAGTCTGGGGAGTTAGGTGGCCAGATGTAAAGGGTGATGTGGTCTTCAAAATTGTCTGACAGCCATGACTGTGTTCTCCTGCTTGTGTGGCATGGTGCAGAATCCTGTTGTCAGACATAGGGTCTTGACCCAGGGCAGCACTACCTTCTCAAGGCTCTTGATGTAGTCCTCCATGTTGAGTCCGTGGCCCTCACCAACAAATTTGGGAGTTCTTTTCTTACTATTCAATAATGAAATTGAATGAAAGTTATTTGCTTAATATAGGGGTGCATCAATAAAATTGTTGAAAAATAAATATTTCTTGTTTGAAATAAATGCTTTTTTCTAATCATTTAGTTATTGATTAATTTATTTATACATGTAAATCTGATAGGTACATTACCAGCTAAGTTAAAAAGTAAAAACTAACATTTGTTTACTTTTATATATGTTTTATCAACCTTTACAGGGCTTATGGCCATATCATGTTGAAACTCTGGTTCACTGATGTTGAGCAACATTGAGCCTGGTCAGTACCTAGATAGGTAATGACTTTGGAATACCATATCCTGTAAAGTTGGATGTGTTGGTGATGTAATGGATAATGATGCAGAATATTTATCTCCAACTGTTTTGATTGTCAAGAAATATATATGTATATATATATATAATAAGAATTTGTAGGTCTACAAATATTTGAAATTTATATGAGTATCAAATCTTATTTTAATTATGAATATTATTCCTTAATTAGGCTATTCAGTTTTACTTTTTTTTTTAACAAATGTTGTTGTGAATTGATTACACTTTCTCGTTGTTTTGATAATTATTAAAGATTATTTTGAACAGAATAACAAAATGGCTACATCATGTTGGAACACTGGTTTCTGTACAGTCACCAAAGTTACATTGAACCTGATCAATACCTTGATGTTTGACCACTTAGGAATACTAGCTTGGATATGTGGGATAATGGCTCAAAATTACCAGTGAGCTGAGTTTCAGTTCCAGTTGGGTTCATTATTGGTAAGGTATGAATTCACCTCTTCTCTCCTCAGCTATGGGTTAATTAGTAAAATTTGTATCACTAAAATCATTATCCCTGCAAAAAATAATTCTTATAATCTTAAAAAATATTTTCTGGATTTAAATGACCTGCAAATGGTTGATAAGCCATAGAAAATAAATCAATCAATCTTTCACAATCACGAGGTTCATAAACCTCTAGAGTCATAAGGGCACCACATGCACAGTATCTGTGGTGTTTCCTAAGAAAGCCCAACCCTCTCCAGGTTGGTCTTGAATTCAGTTTTTCCTTCTCCTAGACTGGTTGCCACCCAAGGCTATAAGACCCAATCTGTCCTGATATTTACCCATAGAAGAGAAGAGATGGATTCATACCTTTCCTCAGGATATTAGCACATAATTGAATGTAATAAACTCAACTGGAATTCAAACCCATTTCTCTGGTTCCTCAATCTGAGTCTCTATCCATTACTCTACTGTGACTTTACAAAAATTATATGTTTAACATTATAATGTAACATCCATCAAAAATGCATCAATTCATAAATGTATAAAATTTTTGGCTTCTGAATAATTAAGCCACAGAGACCATAAAATATTGTAGATTCAAATTATTTTAATTCTGAAATAAGAAACTTAACATTTTTAAATAGTGTAAAATATATAGTAAAACTTGTCATGAATTCTGTTCTAAAATTTAAATAAAAATAACCTAATATTTCAAGTTTCTCTTTCTGATTCACAGTATAAGTATAAATATTTATTTTTCTGTATTTAATACATCTTATTTTTTCCATATATAATGCATCTTTTTTTTTTCTTCTTCTATGTGTCATGCCTTTTCAGGGCATTGACAATCATGGCTATGTACAATTTTCTATCTTTTGCAGCTCCAAGTAAAGTTTGTCTTTTTGCTATCTCTCATAAACCCTGTTCTGCTTTTCCAATAAGTTTCTCTTTTCAGTTACCATATTTGATGATAAATAAGATCAGCTTTCTTTTTCTTCAAGAACAATGGCACAAAAATTATCAAAAATGGCTTATATATGAAGTTAAGGCATACCAGATGTTATAAACTAATAATATTTGTAGCTAACCAAACCCCATAATACTGTTATTAAATATAAATAGAACATCTTATATGCTATCAAATATGTATCAAGAGTTATATCATCAGAAAATCTTCTCTGTGCCATGTCCCTTTAGGACATTGGCAATCATATCTTGAAAAATCTTGTTATCCTCTGTTGCTCTTCACAATGATGTTTTTTTTTACTATATTTTCCTCTCCCTCCTCTGCTATCCATTTGTACAAGATCATTAAGTAGGTTACTCACTGTTTCCCTTCATCCCTCTTGCTTCCACTATGTCCTGTAAGTCTCAAATTTTCCAAACCTTCTTTCTTCATTATGTGTTCCAGAAACTTCTACTATCTCTTTCTGATTCACAGTATAAGTATAAATATTTATTTTTCTGTATTTAATACATCTTATTTTTTCCATATATAATGCATCTTTTTTCTTCTTCTTCTTCTATGTGTCATGCCTTTTCAGGGCATTGACAATCATGACTATGCATAATTTTCTATCTTTTGCAGCTCCAAGTAAAGTTTGTCTTTTTGTTATCTCTCATAAACCCTGTTCTGCTATTCATTTACACAAGCTCGTTAGGTAGATTAATTGCTGTTTTCCTCTGTCTATCTAGCCTTCTCTGTCTTGTGTGTGACCAATTTTATAAGCCCTTTTTTCTTGTTATGTACTTTAGAAAATTTCAACTCCTGCACTTTGATTTGAAGTATCAGTGTCCTTTTTGTTTCTATTTTCCTTAAACTTTCCTCATTCCATCCATGGTATTCTCAGCAATGTCCAAGAGAGATAGAAAAGTTTAAATTTCCATTAGTTAATTATTAGTTAAAAATTAATTATTTTGCTCAGTTATTAGTTTTATAATTTCTTAAATGACACATTCACTTATTGTTAGATTATTTTTTAAATTTACTCTCTGTAGATAGAATGGGCATTTATTAACAGGATAAATAATGTGAATATTCTCTGAGAAGCATAGTGATATAATCAGGTATTGAAGGTCCTTGATGGGGCTACAAGAGTTACAGTTACTAATAAAATTTCATGTACAATAGCAGTAAAAGCTGTAAAAGAAGCAAGAATTGTAAGAACTACTCAGTCATTATACAAATAATTGATGTTTGATGGTTGTATAGACTTGATGATTCAGACTTAGTCAGACTTAACTTTTATTACAATCAAGTACTCTCTGTTGCTATTACCAAATTCTACACTTTCTCAGTAAGAATCAACTTCTATTACAGTTGAGTATTATCATTTGCCACTACCAAACTCTACAAGACTGACATATCACAATAGATTTAGAATATTGTCTAACCTTTGCAGGCGAGTAAGCATTCAGCATTCTGATTTTGTCATCAGTTAATTCAAAGAAATGTTCACATTGTTAAATTGTTTCTTTTTTGGAAAATGTCAACTGGGTGCATCAACACAAGCTTGAAAACTCTGAAAGTATTTGAGAGGAATGTCAAAGACATGACTATAAAACCAATATATTTACTATCATTCAGATGCCAATATTTTACAAGCAACTTTATCTTGACATTCCTGATTAAATTCAGATTTCTAACAATACCAAAGAGGAAAAAGACTTCAAGATCAGATAGAGGCTATATGTTCATGAATCTAGCAGTATTATACAGTGATAGAAGACCAAGAAAACCTGATTATGTCTTGAGATATTACTGGGATGTTCTGGGTTAGTATGAAGGCTTTGTTGTATGTACTGCTGCTGTTTTCAGATATGCAAAAATAGAATTGTGGTGCTGATAATTGATGCCTAAGCTTTGTATAGCAATGAGCATGTTAGATTGGGGAATGTTTGTATCCTACTTTTTTGACATTCTTATATATAATTTCCTGTTGAAGTTACAAGGTTTTATCACTAATGTTAGCAAACCAGAATAAACTTGGATTGTCAAAAAGACAAAAGTGGGAATATATAGATAAATTTCAAGACCAAACAGAAACAACATCTGTATGTTTCTGGCCATCCATGATGGTAAACCAACAAAGCTTAGTAATGATGTTTCAACTCCAAAAGTATGCCTGATATCCAGGTTTCCATCTGATGAAGTGTTTGTTGAAAATACTGTTTCTGTTTTTGCAGCAGTAGTTTTTAAATTATTATCATTATTATTATTATTATTATTTAGACAGCTTCATATATTTTTGATTTGCCATTCAATATGAAATAATTTATTTTGACCCTTTCATGTTTATGACTTCTTGCCAGAAATGTGGTTACAAATTAAAGATTATGTTTGGTTATCACTGACACTCATTAAAGAACATAGCATTTGGTTATGGCAACATTTCTGGCATTTCGCCTTTATGTTGTACAGATATATTTCAAATCGAATATCAAAGTAAGTCCTTTTTCTTATTTAAGTATATGGTTAATTTTTCTTCAATTTCAGCATGCCTGTGAGTACCACACAATTGCTAATGAAAAAAAAACTAATGGAATTGCTTTATAGTGGTTTTATTTTTGCTGATTGATAAAAATTGAGTAGATTTTCACTTTCAATCTCTTAACTCACTCTAATGGCATTATAATTTTATGAATGTAAAAAAAAGAAAGTTACATTTGAAACTGTAATACTAACTGGATTTATCTCAAAGCATGGCATTTTATATTAGTATAGTACACCAGTTAAAAAAAATAGAGTTAAACTTCTGATATAGATCAAGATATTTTCTTATTTTATGTGCATGTAGTGGAAGGATTATTTGTCCTGGTTTTGAAATAAAACTTCATTCCTTAAAGTTAATTTTGGTATAGAACCAGATCAAATCAGCATTTGAAACTTAAACCTCTTAGCATTGAGTCCTCTTCTATTGTAGCCAAACAAACAAACACAATTAGTGTTATTGCTCTTAATAAGTTTTCCCATAACAGGGTTAAAAGATAAAAGATTTTCATTAACCTAAAACTCGAGTTATTTTTTTAAATAACCTCATCAGGTCTAGACTCTCATATAAATGTCATACATGGCACCAAATGATTCAGAAAATCTAAACTGTCAAGTGTATACAACTGCTTTCTCAGATCAATGATCAAAAATGGCTTCAAGTGAAAAAAGCCTGTTGGTAATAATGGACTATCTTTCTTCAAACTTTATAGACTGGCATTACAGACTCACAAACAAAGAACTGTACTGAATAACAGAAACCACCTCAGTTGTGGACTTTCAACAACAGCAACAACTAAAATGGATAGCACATGTAACTTGAAAAAAAATAATGCAAGATGTTAACATTCCACACTACTTTAAACAAAAATTTAGGAAGGAAGCCCCTATGAATGCTGTTGGCTACTAGACAATAGCTTAGTGGATTAAAGTGTTGGTTCGTGAATACAGTGACACAATAATTGTGAGTTCAATCTCTGCACTGGGCAGTGTGTTCTTGGTTTCAGTGGAAATGGGTGAGCAATAACTGATCTGTACTAAAAATGAGAACTAGACAATATCCATAGACATAGGCAGTGGCATGAGAACAGTCTCCATAGATTAAATAAAGGATTCAGTTCAGAAATTTCCTGTAGGTTACCCAGATCGATATACACCTGATGGAGGCCAAAAGGCACAACAGCTGAAACATTGTGATAGCAACCACAAAGATGACAACAATAGTCTGAATATAAATAGTGTAACTACCTTTTTTGCCAATGCATTGAATTCACTGGTGAATATTAATCACAAAGATTGAACATTATACAGTGAAATTTTCAGATTTAACTACATGTTGGCTTTCTGACCTATTGATGCACTTATATATATATATATATATATATATATATATATAATGGAAAGAGCTATAGACATTGTGGACATACAAAATTAAAACTACATGGTAATTGTCAGTTTCATACCTCAAGCAATCTTCAGACCATACCTCATCTACAGGTTTGTGATGGAATGAGGTTGAGAACATTGGCAGAAATTGAATTCAACATTAAGAAGGAGTAAATTTCAAAATGGAGGGATATTTTTATGTATTTTCATATAACAAATAACATGGTTCACAAAAAAGAGAACATATACTAGTGTGTACACATATAGCTAGGAAGAGTAAAAAAAATATTTAAAGGGTAGTAGTATTTTAAATATTGATCAGAATCTAACAGAATAATAGGATAAGGAACAAATAGGAAATGTTTATAAGTCTAACATGTTTCACTTTTATTAAAGCTTCATCAGAAAATGACATATGGAGAAAAAGGAAGAAAGAGAAAAAATTCTGGTATTTTAAAGTTTTGCTTGTTTTTCATTGGTTAAGCACACTTCTCGGGCATTTGTCATATAGGGGTGTATGATTAGATCCTATCAAATTTGAATAAGATGCCATTACTCAGCTAAGTGCAGTAGTTATGGAAGAGTGGTTTGCTCAAGTGCTTATTTATTCACTCTTCTTCTCAGCTTTTGCATCATGTCAGTAATGAAAGAATTTGTGAAGATACCTAGCAATGTGGCATAGAATAGGGTAACAGGGAATTCAAGTCCTCCCCAAGAACATTCAAGTAGAATGGGGCTCACTGGTTCCATTATGTAAACTAACTTCTGTCTCTGTTAATGTAAATTATTGTTATTCTTTACAAATTACTGGTGTTGGGTCACTGGTATTTATTGTATCATTGATCTGTTAATTGAGGAATGAATTATAATATGATGTTTAAATAAACAAATCCACATATTTATATAAATATTTCTTGAAGTATTGTAGTGTATTATAACTGACTTTTACCAATAATAATAATGATAATAATAATAATACCAATATAGACTTATAGTAATAATATAGACTTACCAACACACTTATAAATATATACCAATAATAATACTTTGGTACTCAGTACCCATCTCATTGCTTCATTGCTGATAGCAGAATGAGCAAATTACAAATCTAAATGTTTTGTTTATTTAAAATGTTAAAATATATTCACTTGAAATGTGGAAGGAGTCATAAAAATGACATCAAAGGGCCTGAGACTTTTCTATTAGTCAAACAAAAAGGAGAATTAGTCCGAGTGACAAAGATGTCCATTTCTATTTCATGAAAATTCTGCTTGTATGTACATTTACATGTGCATATGTATATTTTAATTTAATGAAAGAACTAAAGATATTTTTCCAAAATTTAAAAAAAAATTTTTTAAATAATTCTCTTTAAAAAAAATATTACAATCCCAAAATATATTTTGACTTTAAATAACCTACAAAAGGTTGATAAGCCATAAAAAACAAATCAATCAAATCAAATCATAAGAAAGGTTTGTGAAAAGATAAAAAATACTCTCTCCTTGTCCAAACAAAACCAGAAATCCTATCCATGAACCTGTATAGACCCCCTCATCTGTATTATTTATTTAATTTATATATCATGTTTCCATTAGAGAACTGAATTAATTTCATCTTACCTTCATCTTTTTGTCCCTGAGATATTTCCTGTTTACCAAACTCCACAACCAATTAAGAAACAATTCCTTTAAAGTAAGCTAAAATTTTTTGAATATTTTTTCATTTAGTTTAGTGTTTGCTGTTGCAATTACTACTGTAAAGTTTGTATGTTCTTAAGAATTTGCATTCTCTAGAAATGGTAGCCAGCACGGATTTAATACGTCATAGACTGGAATTTGTAAATTAGTGCCAAGTATTTTTATTTTTGCTGCTGCTCCTATAACTAGAAATGGCTTATAAACTAACAGCAATGAAAGCTTGTAAAACTGTATCACTGGTCAGGTTGGTAAATATCTTGCAAAGTTGTTTGCTGCATCAGCCTTCCAAAGATCCTGTTAATGTATTTCATTTATTACAAATACTTAGAATGTACACAGATAAAAGTTCTTCAAATTCTAAGCTCATTAGCTTTGTTTTCTTTTGACAATCAAGATCTTGAGTTGGTATAACACAATTAATATTGTCTATACTTTTGAGGAGAGTCCTTATCATTTCAACAGTTGGGATTATTGAATTCATTCTTTGTGTTTTTTATTTTTTAAGATATCAGATTTTACTATGCAAATTAATTCTCTTGCATTAAAATTTGTATTATAATCAACTGAGTTCAAATTCCAGTCAGGCTCATTACATTCACTTATGTGCAAATACCCTTGGGTATAAAATCCACCTCCCTCAACTATGGGTTAAATAGTAGGGCTTGTATCTAGAAATATCATTGTTATTTCAAAAGAATTGTTCATGTAATATCCACTTGCAAAAAAAAATTATTCTTATAATCCAAAATGTTTTGACTTTAAATAATCCACAAAGTGTTGATAAGGTAAAAAACAAATCAATCAATATAACCAACTGATAGTCGTAAAATTTCCAGGATATATTTATATTGATATGATAAATAGACTATGTTGATAATATCTGTTTTTATTAGAAATATTTACAATCACTTATTTGATGATGTGAGATTTTATTACGCAGCTCCAGGGTTGTTCATAATTTTGTAAATAAATATTATATATATAGTTATTGATATTTAGTTTTTAATTTCATATATATATATATATATATATATATATATATATATATACCATCAGTTAAAAAAAGTAAAATATAAGCTCAAATGAGAAACAAGATATTATAATTTTATTAAGTGATAGGAAAGTAACAGTGGAAATTGCAAAACCATTAAATGGAGATCATAAAGAAATTAAAAAAAAAAAAAAATTGCAAACTATGGCAATAGAAGAAAAGAATATCACAAAAAAATGTGAAAAATTTTAAAAGAATAATAAGCAAGAAAATTGGATTGATCAGCAAGAAAATATTCGAAGGATTGTAAAAATAAACAGAGAGAAAAAATGCAGAATATATTAAAAACATTGGCTTAAGACATAAAAAGCAACTGAACTGCCACCTTTAAGTAAACATCACAAAGAGAAATCTGTAAATTGGTAAATAAGGTACATAGAAACTGATAGCTCAACAGTGATTTTTAAGGATGAATAGTTTTATCAGGAGCCTAGTGAATTTAAATACTAGACTTTCAGTGTAATACATAATTTCATTCTTGATAAATTTCTGTAGGATGTAAAGTTTGGATAAAAAATATCATGAAGTTGCTAATGAAATAAATTGAAAGATTTCCAAAATTTTACTTGAAGTGTTACATGTTTTACCCCCAAATAGCATCATCTAAAAATATATCTTTTTTTATAGGCAACAAGGGGTAAATGTGCATAATGAAGGGACACCCAAAGTCTATTAGCCCAGTGACCTCTTAATGCCTAAATCCAATCCTGATCTTACGGTTCAGCTAGAGGTTGGCTCCTTTATGGAAATAGTCAACAACATGATTAAAATACAATAGGAGTGGTGCAGTAATATTCTGGGCTAGGATTGTGGACAGTCAAATTATAGATCCCTTCAAATTTGATAATTCTATGAAGATAAATGTTGAGAATTTCTTGGACAAAATAATTTTTGAGTGGTATATGTTACAACCAAGAACATTCAAGCTAAAGAGTTGATTCCTTCACATTTTTCAAAACTGACTGTTGCTCACCTTGTCAAAAAAAAGTGTGGTCCATCATTAAAATAGATATATATAAGAAAGGTAAACAATGTTCAAGCTAAGAAGATATCTGAAAAGTAATAAAAATTTCAACAAGTCCTATTAAAGTTGAAGTAGAAAATTTAAAATCAAGGGTTAAAAGACTGATGAAGGTTATGGAATAAAAAACCTATATTAACATGCAAAATAATAAATACGCGAATTTCTGGATACTCTTGCCATAGGTAGCTCCAGTCTATGAGAATCCAAACCCTTCTTAAGAATAGGGCAAACAGGGCTCTTTAGCCTTGGTAAGATAAACAGTTTAGAAGAAGGATAACTCTGAATTCAGAACCTGTCTGACCCTTGATGGGATCCGTCAGGCTATCTTGTCCTAGAGATACTCAGTACAGTAGATGTGGTGCTTCAAGAACCCTAATGGGTTATAGCACTCAAGATTATGATGAATAAAAATATAGATTTGCTTAATAAAATCTTATTAAAATTTGTAATAAAGATAGATATTATAAACTGAAACTCACATGATACATTGCTTATATAAATATATCCTGAAAATTTTACTGACATTGTTTGATTAATAGCAATATTATTGTGAAAAAAATTGACTTGTATATAATAAAATCTGACATCATACATAGCCTATGTTTCCTTATGAATTGCACACTTGAAAAGATTGTAAAATAGATTTGCTGAAGTATTGTAATGACAGAAGCAATACAAAAAATACGATCAATGCTTCAAAGAGCTTTTGCAACACAAGTAATATTTAAGATGGATTACATAAAATATTCTGGAATATTTATAGAAAGCATTGCTTAGTTTCAATTTGAACCAAATTTGACTATAAAATTATGATTTTCAGTCATCAAATGCATTAAATATTGTTAGCTTCATTTTGATCTAGTAAAAGTTCTCTGTGGCTTGACTTAAAGGAAAAAGCTATTTAAATAAAATTAGCAAATTACAGAGTTTGCCTTCAATAAAAAAAATGTATAAGACATCATGACATGCATTCTTTACATCTTGAACTCTCAAATGTTCAGCTTTTGTGCCTAATTAAATCTTTCTTTTTTTGGAAAAGAGTGATCATTAGAGTCTAGAAAATCTGGTATAATATATATATATATATATATATATATATATATATATATATATATAATAACTATGGGCACCTCTCCATGGTGTAATCGTTGGAAAGCTTGTCTTGCTAGATCAATTACGTCTGGGTAATGAGTTCAATCCTCATTGGGTGCCCCATATTTTCGGCCTTGTGCCACATCTATGCCGCACTTAGAAAATCACAATATATAATAGCTGGCCACATGTATTCGAGGATACATATATATATATATACACACACACAAAAATTTTGAAGAAACTGTTTAAAGTAATATATATTAACAAGAACCATTTAAATATATATATATATATATATATATATATATATATTATTACTTCAAATGTTATAGTGGATACTATTTATTGGAAATAGATACCCTATTTTATTTATTAAACAACTTTCACTGCATCTCTTTTGGCTGCACATTCGAGAGATGTTAGTAACAAAAAATGCAAATGTTTTCCTTGAATGTGCAGGCCAATATAATTTATAAATTAAAATGGTGCATCTATTTCAAATACAGAGTATCCACTATAATAACATTTGAAGTAATAAAAATGTCAGATTAAAAATAAATCCATTAATTCTTATATATATATATATATATATGTGTGTGTGTGTGTGTGTGTGTGTGTGTGTGACCAAATTGGTTCATGAGATGGTGTGAATAAAATAATACTTACCACATATTTAGTTACATGATGTGACTGCATGAAGACATTACATATTATTAATCATGGGACCAAGTAAGAACAAATCATGAATCACATGACTAATTAAGAGTAATGTCATGGTGAATATGGATAACATATATAAATTGACTAGCAGGCATTCATGTTCAGACAAGAAGAAGCAAAAAGAGCAGCATTCATATTGGTGATAGGAGAGCATTCACACAATATTTGCTTGTTTCTTTCTTTAAATGCTTGGTGCTTTAAGGCATGTTGAGTGTAGTGCTTGAAGCATAGTGACAGAAATGATCAAACCACTTCACAAAATAAAGCTTATCTCTTATTGATCCAGGCAATTTGAAATAAGGAAGCCTTGTGCTTTGTTCGATCAAAATGATTTTAAACAAGAAACCTCGTCCATTTTTGATTTCTCCTCCAAACAAAATCAAGAGCTATCAGAGTACAATGCAGTTGCAAAGTTACTTAAATATGGATGTAATTTTCTAACAGCATATATAAACTACTATCTCTCTCTCTCTCTCTCTCTATATATATATATATATATATATATATATATATATATATACACACACTATAATTCAAAAGTTTGAAGCCACCCCCAGGATTATTATGGAATGAACTTGATAGAAGAGAAAAAAAAATGGAGATCGAAGAGTCAATGAAAAAAGAATGAAATCAAATATCAACCTTATGCTTTGAGAAACGTTTGCAATAAATGCCAAAAATTTGTGTTGCAGTAATCAAGGCTAAAGGAGGATATTTTGACAAGAGCAAAATTTAATCATAGAAAGCTTTTTTTCTTTTTGTCATAATAAAATTTCTAATAAAAAATCATGTCTCGCTTTTCTTAACTATGTATAATAAGTTTCTCTTATTTAAAGTATAAAACAATTACATTTGGCTCCAATTTAAAAAATTACCAGGGGTGGCCTCAAACTTTTGAACTGTAGTGGGTGTGTGTGTATATATATATATATATATATTTTTTTTTCTTGCCTCAAATCTGAGCTAAGCAATGTTTTCTATAAATATTCCAGAGAATGAATGTCTTTATCATGCAATCCATCTTAAATATTATTGGTGATGCAAGAGCTCTTTGAATTATTGATTACATTCTTTGTGCTGTTGTGTCTCTTGTTCAGCAAATCCATTCTACAATTTTTTCAAGGGTACAATTTATAAGAAAAAAAAGGCTATGCACAATGTTAGATTTTATTATACAAGCCAATTTTTCACAATCTTCTTCAGGATGTAGGCGATCATGGCTCTCCACAATTTACTGTCCTTTATAGCTCCTTATAAATTTTGTCTTTTTGTTATCTCTCCTAAAACTTGTCCCACCATCCATTTACCTGAGCTTGCTAGATAGATTATGCATTGTTTTCCTTTATCCCTCTTGCCTTTAATCACTTCTTCATTATGTGCCTTAAAAAATTAAACTCACTTTTTCTGATGTTATATATAAGTATGCTTTTTGTTTCCATTTTCTCTAAAACTTTGTTGTTGCTCACATATTCAGTACATGGTATTCTCAGCATCCTTCAGTAGAACCACATTTCTGTTGTTTCAAGTCACCTCTTCATCTGGGAGGAGATTGTCTAGCATTCACTGCCATATAGTAGGACTGATATTACATAGCAGTTTAGTATTCTGTTCTTTGTTTCTAACAAAATTTTTACATTTCTTGATACTTAGCCTTTGGAAGTCATCTTTCACTATCCTAATGTACCTTTGGATTTCAGTGTCATACTCTCTGTTCCCTGTTAAAATACTTCCCAGATATTTAAATTGTTTGATTTTGGTTGAACTGTTCCTTTATCTAACAACCATGCATTCTCTCATTTTGCAGTTGATGTTTAATCCTTTCTTTTGCTTTCCTTCACTAGGAGTTTCCTTTCTTTGTCTGCTATCAACACTGTGTCATCTACATATCTGATGTTGTTAAAGATTGTGGTTGCTAATAGTAAATCCTAGTAGGACTTATTTCTCTCAGAATTGCCTCAATGTATAGGTTGAATAACTGATGAGAAGACACACCCTTGTCTTATACCCCTTTCTATTTTTGTATATTTACTGAATTCATTTTCTACCCATATGCAAGTGGTTTGCTGCCAGTATAGGTTCTGTATTATTCTAATATTCTTCCTAGATATGTCAAGGTTACTTAGCAGTTCCAACAGTTCATTGTGGTGTACTTTATCAAATGCTTTTGCATAATCTATAAAACATAAATATACATCCTTTTAAATTCGTATTGCTCTTTCTGATATCATTCTGAGCATAAATATTGCATTACTTCTTCCAGTGAAAATTGCTAACAAACACCTAATGTTGGCAAAAGTTTCAGGATATACTTCTATAATTATAACTTCTTGTAATATTGGCCTGAGAAGACAATCTTAGTATGTGACACAATTAGAAAGAGCTTGACAATTGTACAAGTCAATATAACAAAAGGTTTGGCTTTGTTCAGCTACTGATCACACCATATTGCATACTCTCACTCCTATAAACTTTAACTAAGGTCTCTATAGCATGTCTCCACTGCAGTATCACATATAGGTTGGCTTGCTGGGTGTTGAAAAAAATCACAAAATGCCCCTCAGTAGACCCCATAGTCTCCTGAAACTGACAGATGCCTACATAATATATTTATGTGGACATAGGAATTGATGGTGCATGATGGCTGTCAATTTCACACTTCATTGTGATCTTCAGACCACACGCCATATATATATATATATATATATATATTAGTTGCGCTTTTGCAGCTACTCTTTGTGAGATTATAAACAACATGCAAGAAAGTATTTCAGAGAAGACAGTTGAAAGCAGGAGTAAAGTGAAGTAACTTTTTCCTTTGGCCAAATTCCTAAACCTGTTGTTAGTACTTTATATATAGTTAAGTATGTATATTTATATAGATGGTGTAAATGAATATTCATTTTCTGTTTTTAAACTGTTCTGACTCTTAAACTATTTATATCTGATTTACATGAAACCAGAATTAAAATTAAGGAAACTGTAGGTTTTTAGAAGTTCATTTTCTTTACTTCATTGCACTATGCAGTCATTTCTTTGTTTGAGAGATTTGCATACACCATGAAATGATATTGAGAGATTTGCATACACCATGAAATGATATTGAGAGATTTGTATATGCCATGAAATGATACTGAGAGATTTCCATAAAACGGGGAATGGTATTGGGAGATTTGCATATACCACAAAATTATATTGAGAGATTTGTATATGCTGTGAAAAGGAATTGTGAGATTTATTTGCATATACCATAAAATGGTAGTGAGAGATTTGCATATGCTATGAAATCATATTGAGAGAGAGGCATATGCCATGAAATGACATTGAGAGATTTGCATATGTCATGAAATGGTAGTGAGGGATTTATATATGCTGTTCACAGTTATTAGTGAAATTGTTAAATTAGTTTGATAGGTTTAAATATTATTTTGGTAATCATTTATTTCATAGGAAAAAAGAAAATAATACTGAACTGTTATGTAATATCAGTCCTCATTGTAGTAAATGCTGGACAATCTCCTCACGGATGAAGAAGTGACTTGAAGCAACAGAAATGTGGTTCTACAGAAGAATGCTGAAAATACCATGTACCAAACATGTGAGCAATGACAAAGTTTTAGAAAAATGGAAACAAAAAAGACATTTATGTTTAACATCAGAAAGAGAGAGTTGAAATTTCTAGGGCACATAATGAGGAAAAGAGGACTTGGAAAATTTGATACTCACTGAATAGATTGAAGGCATGAGGGATAGAGGAAAACAATGTATAACCTACCTAGCAAGCTTGAGTAAATGGATTGTGAAACAAAGTTTAGGAGAGATAACAAGAAGACAAGATTTATTAAGAGCTACAAAGGACAGAAAACTGTGGAGAGCCATGATCTCCAACATCCTGAAAGGATACAACACAAAGAAGAAAATTTTCAAAATATACTATTAAAAATGTCAACATCAATTATCCCTTTACTCCTAAACTGTTAGCAAAATGTTCAGGTTTTTACCTCTTTAAGGGCTGAAAATGGCTTTATTTGAAAAAACTAAGTAAAATATTTTAAAAGCCATAAAAACTATTTATAAAACTCACAAATGACGAGATCTGATATGAATAATAAAATGATTATTTTGCAAAAAGCTTAATTTTTAAAGCTGAATATGGAAATATAGTTATCTTCATTAAGCAAAAACTGCTAAGTTGGACAAGATTGATAAAACCACATTCCAGGGGTTATCCTATTGCACTCGAAGTTGAAGTCGATCCCTCATAATTCCAGCATCCCACTGAGGAAGTGTCAATGTAGATGAGAAATTTTTGCTATTAATTTTATGTCTACATCCTTACTTTAAACCCAGCTATACCCTATATTTAATTCAAATAGTTATACTGATAAATACCAAATCACATTTATTATGTGTAGCTTTACTGGGTCATACTTTCCAAACAGCACCTCTCCTGTTACACTTAAAAGGGAAGAGACATCCCAATGGAGAAGTGCTGAGGGAGTCGATCAATTTTGCTACCAATCCCATGTGTATGGAATTCCTGCTTTAAATACAGTGTTGTGCCATATTTCACTTGTGTGGGTGTGATGATAAATACCAAACTGCACTTGTTTGACGTTGCAGTTTTTTTTTTTTTTAATATTTGCACATATACACATGCACACAACCATACTCTTGTCATAATCTAGAATACTCTAACTGTATCCTCTATAGAGGGATAAGACCTGCCCAAAAATGGGCCATCTACCAAGTAAATGCTTATTGATGCAAATATAAACAACCATTATTTACCTATCCCTGAAACAATTAACAGTTTGTAGACATAAATATAAACAACCAATACAGCCTCTCCTCACTTACAGACTTACAGGTTTAATGACCACTCAGACTTATGACTTGTCCTATGAACCATCACCGGTAATTTATGATATGATACACTGTAGGTATCTTCATGAGATCACTGAAAAATGAGCATAGCATGATAAAAAATGTCCTTAAACTTGATGAAAACAAAATTTTATCGTCAAAAGATTTATATTACTATATTAAAATAGTAATATAAACCTTTTGATGATAAAATATATAAATAAAACTCAAAGTCTGTGTACATGCTACAATCTTTTACATTTTAATTTAATGTAAGTTTCTACCTGTTTAAAAAACATTTTCAAGTCAGCTGGGTGCATTGATAGGATATGCAAGTAACTCAGGAGAAACATTTGCCAATACTTGTCTAAGCCTATTTACCTCATATTTATTGATATTTTTGATATTTTAGACTTCTTGCTTTGTCCACCTTAAATAACAGAAAATATTCTTCTTCTACTTCTTATATGTGCCAAGTCCTCTCAGGACATTGACGATCACGGCTCTCCACAATTTCCTGTCCTTTGTAGCTCTTAATAAAATTTGTCTTTTTGTTATCTCTCCTAAGCCTTGTTCTGCCATCCATTTATTCAAATTCACTAGGTTGGTTATGTGTTGTTTTCCTCTATCCCCTTCAATCTGTCCTGTGAGTCATCTTTCCTGTTTCTTAATACTTTGTTCAGTTTTTGAAAGGCATCTTTCATTATCCTAGTGCACCTTCAGATTTCAGTGTCGCATTTTCCATTCTCTGTTAAAACACTTCCCAGATATTTAAATTGTTGTAGTTGTTTGATTTTGGTATCTCCAATTTGTAATTTGCTTGCTAAACTGTTTCTTTTGCTAACAACTATACATTCTGTCTTCTTGCAAAAAAAAAAAAAGGGTGCAACATTTTAATCCTCTTATAAGTTTACATAAGATGTGCAATTGATTGATTTGTTTTTTTTTAATGGTTTTACAACATTTTGCAGGTTATTTAAAGCAAGAAAATATTTTTTAGGTTGAAGGAATTTTTTTTTTTTTTTAATGATTTTATTGATATAATTGCAACTAATTAACCCATAACTGGGGGAGAAGGGTATTTGCACATAAAGTGAATGTAATGAACCTAACTGGATTTGGAACTTGGCTCTCCATTTTCCAATTCTGAGCTGTTATCAATTACACTACTCGCATTCCAAGCTTACAGCACCTGATATTTCTTAGTGGTCATCCATCTAGATATTAACCAGGCTTGATGTTGCTTAACTTTGGTGATTGTACAAAATTAGTGTTTCAACAATTATTGGGGTGAGAGATGAAACTGATGTACTGAGTTCAAATTCTGGCTTAGCCTGTTGTGTTCACTTTTGCACAAATGCCCTTGGGAAAGACATGAATCCATCTCTTCTCCAATTAGCTATGGATTAAATAGCAGAGTCCCTTAAAAATTATATAAATTGACATTCCTATAATCTTTTCCATTGTCAGATATTTTGACAAAAATATTTTTGTCTGGTATGTCACTTTGGTTGAAGAAAAGATTGTATGATTGAGCACTTGGGAAAATCACTCTCCCATAGCTACTACCAAGAAAGTGATAGCTATAAATTTTTTTTGCATATTGTCATCTCTGACAGGGGCCAGAAAACATGTACATGCTAAGTTATGCTTAGAAAATCACCAGAAGATATGTAGATGTATGTAGATAGATATGATTCATTGATTTGTTTTTATCATCCTTTTTGTGGTTATCTAAAGCCAAAACACTTTTGGATTGTAAGAATGTTTTTGAGATAATGATTTTCTGATGCAAGTTTTTCTTTTTAACCTATACCTGAATGTATGTATTTTATTATTATTAATTTTTCACAGAAATCATAGTGAAATATATGAAGTCATTTTACCAAATTTTTATCTGCCATGGTTCATACATAAACCACTTATTTTGTATTTGCCAGATATGAACCAAGCATGTAACCATATATATATGTGTGTATGTGTGTGAATGTGTAAATATATAGCATCATATACATGGTGACATGTGAATATATGCCAAAATTTAGTAGTGCTAAATTTACTATCGTAACTTTTTGCTTAAATATTAAAAATTCTTACTCCAGAAAAAAGTCATATACACTATATGTAGAAAGAGGTTTTGAAATATTTATATGACCAGATAAATTTCTTCCATTACAGCTTGTATTTTGCTTTTAGTATCTATTTTTTTAATGAACGTGATACAAATCTTTATAGAAATAAGCTATTGCAAAAGAATTTTAGGCAGAATCACTAACAGAGGATATTATAAAATTGTTGGACAGTCATTTCTGTATCATGTCTAGGTGCTTTAAAGAGCTAAAAAAATATCCTCTCAAAGTATTACTCACTGTTGAAAGAACTTACTTGACTCTGCTCAAGAAAACTGAACAGCACCAGATAATTTTTTCAGGAGGTGCAACATTGAAACAAAAATGTATTCTTAAATGAAAGATGCACACATATCATTTTTTTATTATCCCCCAATTATCTGTTTCCATGCCCCTTCATTTTATAACAGTGGCAAGACCATGTTAATATGACTGATAAAACATGAATGGTTTGTATACTTCACAAAAGAAAACACAAAAGTGTGGCCTATAATTTTGAGCAATTATAACCACACATACAAACCAAGTGGAGTATGAACTGTTAATACTATCTTTTGTTGAAGTAGTGCTGTTTATGGGATAGTGTGCTAGATACTAAGGAGACTACTTGAGATGAGACTGGAAACCATATATTAGGATGAGTCATTTTTTTAAAAAAAATACCCAAACTCTTGATAATGGTAATATTAGCTATTTCCTTATGAGGAAACTGTAGTGAACACATAAATGAATGGCCTTGAAAACAAACCCATATCATGTGCACCATTTTCCAAGGAAAAAGTGTAAAAGCCAGCCAGAAAAAGAATACAAGAAGTGCTTACCTGAGTAAACAACATTCCACATGTTGGCCTGAACAAAAGGAAAATGACACACATGGCCTGCATAAACTCTCATTGTCAACATGAGTCTCAAAGGAAATGTAAATTCTGAATGAGATTTGTGTTGCACTATACAATTTAGGTTCTATAAAACAGTTAACAATTGCAATTGGAGAGTTTGTCTCTGAGTCGTTGAGTGGAGGATGAGTTCTTGAGATGTGTGACTACTGGATTAAATATCCCACACATAAAATTTTACTAATTCTGCTATTTAGCATTGATTGACTGAGCAGCCAGCACTACCTTTGGTTAAAATTTATAAAATCGTTCTATTAAAATATTTTTCAGGAAAATAAGTTTCTCAAGTCCAGTAACTGTTATCAATCTCTCCAGTATTGATGGGGGTTTTCTTCTTAACCTTTTGTTTAAATTAGTGTGAAATGTCACTATCTTGATTATGCCATTATTTTCTCTTTGAGTTATATGTGATATTGATTTTCCTGGCTACTGTTGTTAAAAATCCTCAAATGATGTAGTTTCTGTTATTTGATATAGTCCTTTGAGATTCTGTAGCACTAGTCCACAGGCTTAATTTGGTCAAAGCCAGTTTTAATCATTGATCTGAGAAAGTTGTATACAGCTGAATTTAGATATTTCTGAATGAATTGGATGCCATGTATGACATTCATATTCTTAACTTGATCTGACAATGATATTTAAGAACATGACATGAGTTTTTAGGTTAATGTTTTGGTTTTGTAGTAATTTGTGTTGTGTGAAAATACCCTTAGAATAGCTTATTTCATGTTTAATTTCCTTATCTTCTATACTAAATTTATTATAACTAATACATACATCCAAATTTGAAGTGTTTAACATTTACTAATTCCATATCCTTAATTTTATGATGGATTCAATGTATGTTTTGTCACTACTTTCATTCCAAATCATAGTTTCTGTTTTAGAAAGGTTTAACTTGGATATATATATATATATATATATATATATATATATATAGAGAGAGAGAGACAAACCTCTCATCAGCAGACTAATAGGGGGGGATGTGCGGTCCATTAAAGCCAATTGTCCATAGATGGGAAGGGTTTATTTTGGAGTTATAAAACCACTATAATAACTACCAATAACTATAATCATAATGCAACTACTATAAACATGTATGTATGGCATAAATAAATATATACTTAATAGATATATTAATCAAAATAACAAAAATAATAATTTTCTCACAGCTACTTTCTTATGCACATGTTAATGTATCATACATTACATACTGTAGACTTGTCTTTGCTTACAATTGAAAGGCCAGTCACCACTGCCAAGCGGTCACTTTGAGAACTAATACAACTCATTCTGCTAAGCCCGCAAATTTTGAAATACATTGCTGATGATCTGGAAGGTTTTTTTCCTGCATAACTTTTTTTTTATTTTGCATGCAGATTTTGTCCATTGCATCCAAAGAGGGCTGTTGATGAGTGGTTTGTCTGTATGTATATATATATATATATATATATACACACTACATATTTTCTAATATTTCAAAAACCATCCAATCAATTCACACAAAATTTTCACACAATGTTGGCAACACTGACCTGCGTGATCACTGGAATTTTCGTACTGATCTGCGCAATGTAAACAAACTGGCGCCATATTTGTTATCAGCATGGTGATTTGAGCATGCCAAATTATTAGAAAAGTGTAAGAATTTAGTGAAAGATGGGCTGTAAAAGCAGTTTAAGTGATGCTGAAAAAAAAACTATCACCTCAGAACTCTCAAAAGGTAAATCTACCCTAGAAATTTTTAAAATGATAGGGAGGTGTCATCAAGTGAAAAAGTTCACCGCCGACCCTACATAGAAATGCAAAAAAATCACAGATAAAGGCAAGCCGAGGGTTATTTCATTCGTTTTTTGAAATATTAGAAAAAAGTTATCTTGATAATAATTTGGCACGCAGTGTATATATAACGAATACCAAAAAGTGCTCAGATATTCTGATTCATATCAGGCATATAAGTATAATCAGGCACTGATAGGGTACTCAGTGGGTATTAAATGCTTGGTCTATGAAAAAAACCTTCTCATCCTTGCTCTACAAGAAGGATTTCGACTGTGGTTATTAAACTCACTTTAGTCAGTTATAAATACATATATAATTGGGCACCCAAAGAGGATCAAACTCACTACACCAGTGAATTTGTCTGTGATCCATAATTGCTAACCATTGCACTGTACCAATCCATAAATACATCTTTTGTATTTTTTATCTGCATTTCTGACATGATATACATTGATTCTTGTGGATCATTTTCCTCACCTTTGTTGTCTCTGTCATAACATTTCAGCTCCACTGTTTCCTTACTTTGAATCAAGAGTTATATTTAATATTGCTGGAAAGTTATCAAATACAACAGACACTTGAGAAAAGCCAGAGGATAAAAAAACTGAAATGTCATAATAGGAACCACATGGATACAGCAAATTCAAAAGAATCAGTGTATAAAATATTCTACATTATTAATATTTACTAAGCTAATGTATAGTATTTTCAGTGATGACTTGAACTTGCTGCAGTAGAAATGATCTGTTGTTAAACTAGCTTGCTAAGCACTACTCAACATTAAAATGCTCTATATATTTATAGGATGAGCAGGTGGCACAATAGTTGCTGGATCAGAATGAGAAATCAGTGATCTGAGTTCAAATTCCAGTCAAGTTCATTCTATTCACTTTCATGCGAATACTTATTTATTGACTTAGCCTCATCAATAAGTCTGTAACCTAATAACTAAAAACATTTTTTATAAAAAATATCTAGTTTAAAACTTTTTTTCTCACTACACTTAGCACTTCTTCATAGATTTCATTAATCAAACATATATTTAATAATTAAACCATATATATATATATATATATATATGGTTAAAGTTGTGTGTATATATATATATATATATATATATATATATATATATGGTTAAAGTTGTGTGTATATATATATATATATGGTTCAAAGTTGTATGTATATACATATATATAGTTAAAGTTGTTGTGTGTATATATATATATATATATATATATATATATATATAGTTCAAGTTGTATGTATATACATATATATGGTTTAAAATTGTGTATATATATATATATATATATATATATATATATATATATATATATATATATATATATATATATATATGGAGTGTATTGGGGCAGTAGATCATAATTCAAACATATATTGTTCAATATAACAGACAATGAATGTCTATTATGTTTGATCATGAGCCATTCTAAACTTCATATAGTTGCTTTCATTTTGGGAGAAAATAAAGACAAAAACTATCCAACATTTTGATGTTTTTTAATTATGCTGTTCCTTGATCTAAGCTTTCAGCTCACATGAGCCATCTTCAGAGTGGATATATCAACATTTAAACAAAGATATTCACCATCAAAGATGCTATTCTGTTACATTGACATAGAAGATTGCTATGCAATGATAACAGTTATAGAATTGCAGATGCAGGTAATAAATTAGGGAAGTGGTTCTATGACATTGTACCACATGAGGGAATGAAATATTAACAACAGGACCATAGGTTTAGATGCAGTTTAATGTGTTGTGACTTGTTTGAAATGTAATTTTGTTGAGTGTGGGTTGCTTAGTTTTAATGTAGATGGCTTCCAATATCTGAAGGTTCTTATTACTGTGTGTATGTGTGAGTATTATTGTGTAATCAACTAATATCTGTCTAATATTATGTACATGGCTATGTTATTCTAAGAAATGTTGTTTAATAGAACTAAGTTCAGAAAGGTGACGGGTAAGTCTATGGGAGTAAAACCAATATATGTAGCAGGTTTATTATTACTATCAGAGATACAATCTCTGAATGGGCATATAAATTGATACACTATATTGGTTTTTTGTAGAGGATTTAGTTGTGTGGTTGTATGGTTTTTAGAGACTATGAGGTCAATTGTTTTTAATCTTTTTATAATATATGATGAGTTTAATTTGTTTATTATTATTAATGGGTTTAACATTTCTACCTATTATGTTTTTGAGTGTTGTTTTATGTTTTTAATTATTGTGCATTTGGTTACAATAGTATAAGTTAAGAGTATTATGTTTATTTTGGTGTACACTATTATGGTTACAATTATTATTAATATTATCAATTTTGTTAGTGGTATTAATAAGTTTATTGAGATACATTTTTATTTGTTGATCAATGATGGAATTAGGGAATCCATTAACAAGTGTTTGTTTAATGTTATGTAATTCTTTATAGAATATGCTTTTGGAAGATATCATTTGTGTACATTAGATTAAGTTTTTGCCTGATTTTTCAATTTCCCCTTGTGTTACAGCCTTAAGGTATCCCTGAAGAAGGCAGGCGTGTACAACAGCCAAAACACCATGAATATGGCAATAAAGATGAGGACAACGGTCCAACTAAAGTAAATAGTGTATTCACATCATTCACAAAACACCAACTAGCAGTTTTCATACATCTCTTTTTCCAAGTCTAACAAAATCTTCTCCTGTGCTATATCAGTGGATTATTTTTAAATATTCATTTGGCTATTTCTTTGTTTCAAATCTGTTCAACCAGGCTTATCAAAATCTATTTTCAGTACCCAGTTTTATTCAACCCAGAGAGAAATATGAAATCTAATAAGTTCTCTGGTTGCTGTTGAATATTTTTCTTTGATTGATTTTTTTTCTCCAATCTAGTTTACTCAAGCAAGGGTGAATTACTTTATACAACTGTTCGAAATGGTTAACAATGCAGGTACTAGTTGTGAATATGTTGCATAAAGCAAACAAAGACTTGGCAAAATTGAAATCCAAGAGAGTTGACTTAGGCAACCTTAAAATATGAAGGTTCTTGCATATTCTGATGCTATTTATGCCAATCTGAAAAATGGGTCTTCCCAGGGTGATATGATTACTTTTATTTGAAGTGAAAACAAAAATGTAGTACCAATCAATTGGCAGTCTAAAAGTTGGATAGAATAACTAAATATCCTTTGGTATCAAAGATTTTAGTATTGAGTGAGGATGAAGACAGTGGATTTTTAATTGCTTCTTTGCTACAAGAGATTTTTGGACTGAACATATTACCACCAGTTCAATGTTATATAGACAATGCATCACTAATAAATGTTTTAGAAACCTCAAGCATTGTTAATGACAAAGATTAAGAGAGACAACATCAGAGGCTGAAGTGAAAGTGGGTGGACAGTAAACTTCGGTTTACAGTTTCCTTAACAAAGAGAGGTACCTCTACATTGAAATTACTACAAGTAGTTGAAACCTCAAATCTTAAAAAAAATTAATAAATAATTTATTTCTCAACTTTACAGATGTTGATATTTTAGTAGGTACCACCAAAAAAAAAATAAATAAAAAAACAATGCTTAATGTTTAAAATGAATTTTAAAAATAATATAGCTTTCTTGAAGCTTTTGTTTTAGTTTTAATTTTAAGCAAATAGATTAAATTGAATCCTCAATAAGCAAAATAATTTGCTGTATTTCAAAAACTAATTTAAAACTATTTAAATTGACTGGAAGGAGTTTTTTTTTTTTTTTTGCTAAAATTGTTGATTAATGCCCTTTTTAGTTGTCTTTCATTGCAATGTAATTCTCTTTATTAAAAAATAAAATATACTTTTCTGAAACTTTATTTGAGGAATACTAGCTGATTTAAAGTACAATTAATCTGATTTGAAACAACTATTATTTACTTTAAGTTTAAAATATCATAAAAATACATTTTTTTAACCTCACAGTAGCTGTTTATTTAAAACAATTCACGGGTTTGACAGATTGATAGTTATCTAATGTTGTTCTGTGGGGGCTTTAAAAAAGTAATTGAATTAACATGAGTGCCTTTTACATATAACTTTTAAGTATTCAATAATTTAAAATAAATATTCTCTGTAATTTAATGTTTTATTGAATTTTAAATATTTTGGGCTGTAAATTTATTATAGTTATCACTATTTTCTGATAATGTCATGTATGGTCAACTGTATATAGAAAATTGGCACATCTAGATACATAAAAAAATTCAAAATTCTTTTTAAAATATTGGCATGTGATGATTTGTACTAAGCTTTTCAATTTATGATTAGAAAATATAGTTTTCACTTAATTAATGCAAAATTTTAAAAGATAAAATATATTTAAAACTTAAGGTATTCTAATTAAAATATAAAAAGAAATTAAAACAAATCTGATAAAAATTCATTATTCATTAAAAATATTTTTTAGGACAATAGTGTCCTTAATATATCTTATTTATAAAAACAGTTAAAAGCTTTTCTAATTAAATAATGTCTTAGTTTGATTGCATTTTTTTATTTTATGATTCAAAGCAGATTTTTGGGAGAGTATCTGTTTGAAAAAACAAACTTTTAACTAACATAAATAAGAAGAGGCAGAAAATTTAATTTCTGGAAATTTCATTAATTAAGTAAGATGGGTAGCAGATGTAAAAAAAATATTTCTACCAAGATTTTCTAAACAAAATGTGTTTTTTTTTTCATGAAAATGTCACTAAAGTTTTCTATGCTAATCTTTGCTGAAGCAAGAAAAACAAGATTTTTTAGCAAAATTTCAAACATGCAAAAAAGAATTAAAAAATTTACTAAAATAATAAAAAATACTTTGGTCTTTCCTCTTAATAGCATAAACATTTTGACAATAAAAGTTTGTTTTTATCAAGTTTGTAGCCTTTTTCATCATGCTATGCTCTTTTTGAGCAAATTTTCAGAGGTACCTATATTTTGGTTAATTCTATTTATTTTTGAAAAAAAAGGATTGGGAATTGAATGCAGATAGAAAAGATGAGCAGCATCTGTTGAGTGAACTCCAGTTACACACTTGGACATCAGTGATGCAAAAGTTTACATTTTTGGGGAAGTAATTTTATTCATAAGAATTCATAACATTATTATTCAGTCACCAAAGAATTTTACTGACTTTCTGTTGCCTTTCAACCTCTTTCAGGTGAACTGTGTATTCCATCAGAATAGAATGACTTGAATTTTGATTCACTGAATTCTTTAAGAATTTTTATATCTTAAACTTGTTGGAACTGCTAACAGGACAAGGAGTGTGGCATGGATCAAAACAAGTGATTGTCTGAAAATGACAGGTCTGCGAAATACACTAGATGTGGAAAATCTTCCCATCCCAGCTTCATGGTTTGTTATATAGCACTTACAACTTGTGGTATGTTATTTGGTAACAAAATCACTGATCTACTTACTTGATCAGAAAAGAGTATTTTCTATTTAAATGTGTCATTCAAATGAGTTGACTGATTCTGCCAGTTCATGTGTTCTTTTTGTTGTATTTAAATTCATCAGTTTCTGAGATCTTCAAGAGTATACTTGAGCCTCCAACTCAATCTCTCTTTTTTTTTAATCTTTGATTTGCAAACTTTTTACATGTACTTGGACCTACAACAACATTGGTTTCAATGATCCATTGCCCAGATTCTACTACACTTTCTACCAGTAACAGTAAACACTTAGACAGTAAATATTTTTATTCAGCCATGACTTAAGAGTAAATAAAGTAAAATTATCACTTTTTTGCAAGTATGATTTTGTTTTTCACATTGTTTTTTACAATTGTTCTAATACAAGGCCCAAAGGTCTCTTAAGGTAGATGGTCACTGATTGAGATTGTTGTAAGGGTGTAAAGAAAGTGCATATCATGAGGATATATAGGATAAATATCAGTTGATCCAAGACTTGAAGAGCCCAGATTGTAATTGTCAGGGAAGCCTTCTCTCAGGAGTTGGTTTTGCAAAAATGGCAGTTCTGGGGAAGAAGCTGTCTGATCTAAAGGAACAAAACAGAATGAGGATGATTTGAGATTCTGTACATGGTATGTCAGGTATTAGCTGTAAAGGTCTGAACTACTGGAACTAAAGAACATTTGCTATAGTAATAGTGATAGTATAGCAAGAGGCTAGCAATGTTCTGTCTGTGGGAAAGGGGTTGCAAGGTGGAAAATAATTCATCATTCACAAGGCCATATAATTGCTTTTCCAATTTGTCAATGCTGAACCATGAGGATTTGAGAGTACCAGCCCAGATATAACAGTAATATTCTATTTTTAGTCTGATCTGACTCTTAAAAATAGAGCATAGTAGTAGGATTCAGATACTTTCTAGAATGGGACAAGGAACCAACCATTCTTCCAGTATTTTTAATGATTAACTACTTGACTTAATAACTGAGAAGACTTTTCCTGAGATTTCATAGCTGAAGAGTTTGTGTAGCAACCCCTATGCCACACCTTATCAAAAGCCTTAGAGATATCTAAGGCACTCACTCTCAAGATGTATTCAAGCATTTCACTGATTTTATCAGCAGTGGATCTAGATGAGTAAAAATCATACTGTTTGTCACTTGGTTATTCCTATTGAAGTGACCAGCAACTTTCTTGTTGATGATAGCTTCAAAAAGTGTGTTGATGACACCAAGGAGGCTGATGAGATGATATTGTGATGAGAATGAGCATTCACTCACATTCTAGTAAATGGCATTCAGCTGACACTTTCTTGGGAAACATTTCTCCTTCAGACGATGGTTAAACATTGCCAAAACTGGAGATAGCTCTGGACTAAGGTTCTTAAGAACAACCATGAGGATTTTACCTAGACCAGTAGCCTATGTTAAGATTGATGTCAAAATCTGATTGATGTAAAAACATACTCAGATGTACCATTTCATAGGACAATCTACCAATACACCAAACCTAATTGGGCAGACCAGTCAAGGTTTTTGATAAGGCTGGAAACTTACTGAACTCAGAGAGAGAGTTATCATAAAACTTGTGCTCTATAAGATGAGGAAATTCAAGTAAAAAATAGCCCTTATCATCTAACATGGAGTTAGAGGCAAAGTTCATTGCAAAGGGATAAGCCTCATTTGATGAGGATGAGATAACCACAGGGCCATTTATAATGGAATACACTGACTGTTTTCCTGTATTGACAATTGTGTTTCTAATTTTCCATAATTTGTGGAATCTAGGTTTTTTGTTTTCAACTTTGACTTGGGCTGTCTGCACATAGCTGCTCTTTGCATTTTTCAGGACTCTTTTGCAATGATTGCATGCTGTTCTGAATGAGGCAAGAATTTTGCTACACCATTCCCTCTGATAGAAATGGTAGTAGTGATTACGGTGATCTATAGCTGTGGCACATTCAGGCATGAACCAAGTCAAGCTATATGTGATGAAAAAGAAACAAGTCCGTCGCAGAATACATGTGACGCGCTGTCGCTTGGGTTGACGAGGTAAGTCGCTATAAGAGTTTTGCTGACGACTTTTTGGCAATCCCTCCCCGGCAGATCGCACACAAAACACGAACTTTTTTCCGGGGTACTTGATTATCTCATTCACTACACTTTTGTTGGTATTTTTTGTGAAGGATAAAACCTTTGAAAAAGAATCCATTTAGGGTGGCTGTTCTCGAAAGTTCATTTTTAAAGAAAGCTGAGAGAAGATGCTTCTGCAATTTGAAGCTGTCTCAATCAGTGTTAGTATATTGGTAGATTGTTCTATGAAATTGCACATCTGTGGATGCATTTGGTTTGACATCAATCTTGACATACATCAATGTGTGGTCTGAAATGTCCAAGAGTGGAACATTGGTCATAGAATGAGGTGAGGAAAATGTCTAAAAGATTAGCAAGATGCTCAGTTATATAGGGAACATGATTAGGCTTATCCACAGTCTGGGCCAGCTTGTAAGTGATAGAGAAGTCCTGACAATATTTCTCTTCATCATCATTTATGTTTGCATGAACTAACCACTCCTTGTAGTGAATATTGAAATCACCACAAATATGAATGGTAGCTGAGAGCTGATTGGAGAAGATAACATCAATCTTCTCTGCTATTCTGTCAAACATTGCAATACTATCATCCTGAAGGTGATAAATAGTGAAGACAATGGACATGCGATGAACAAAGGCCATCTAAAAGCACATGAATGGGAAATCAGGGTCCTCTTTTTTGGGGTCTCTGCCACAGGAAGACTCATCCTTTATATAAGCTCCAAGCTCATGGCCATGTCAATTTAAAGGGTCATCTTTTGTGATTAGGTGCAAGTAACCCATGGATTGTGAATTCTTGAACTGAAATATAATGGTTCAGTCCAGTTTCAGATATTAACATGAGGTCAGGTTAAACCTCTTTAAGTATACATATCATATATTATTATTATTATTATTCTCTTATGTGTTGTGTCAACTCAGAGTATGAGTTATCATGGTTCTCCATGTCTTCCTGTCCTTTGTAGCTCTAAGCAACATTTGTCCCTTTCCTATCCATTTCAGTCTTTGCACTACCATCCATCTACATAAACTTGTTAGGTTATTTACTTTTTCCTTCTATCCTTTATGCCTGTGAGTGTGTCATGTGAGTGTTAAATTCTCTAAACCTAGATAATTTAACACAGGACATATTGAAGGCAAGAGAAACAGGATGAAACAATGTCTGTAACCTAATAAGTTTGTGTGAATGGATGGCCAAACAGAGACAAAAAGAGATGGTAAAGGGTAAAAAATTTCAGCAACAAAAGAGAGGAAGTCGTAGAGAGCCATGATCACCCAAGTCCTGGTATATAAAAACACTATCTAGATTGGTGGGACAAGGAACAGGGTAGTTTATGTCTATGCTTTCCTGAATTATATTTATACAAAAGAATACTTATGACAGCAAAATCAAAAGCTATTTTATTTCTTTTGCTTCAGTTTTTGGATTGCCTGCAATTAATATGTATAGATAACTTCAACTTGGTCAAGCCGTACAATTCTTGTATGCTACAGCTATGTAATCTATTCCTAAATCAAATTGTTCTCATCATATCAAAGGATAGAAGAGACCAGAAAAGCTTTCTATCGAGACAGTTTTGCCATTGAAAAGAGATTTCACTATCAAAAGATCAATAACATTTTGTTTCAATGTTTGAAAGTATTATTTTTAACAGAATTGCTTGTACTTAATGAACCCTGGTCAAACAATATTTAATCCTTGTGTTTACAAATATTAATGTCATTAATTTGAAGATATTAGTTATATCAACTCTTATTTGACTACCAAACATTCAGCTTGATCAGTCATTATGCGATAATATCATTTTCAATTTTTGATCCTCACCAAAAAATTATCTCAGTTTTATGTATGTACATGTTAATAGGACTTTCTACAATAAAACTAATATATATATATATATATATATATATATATATATATATATATATATATATATATATATATATATATATGCTGGTTACTTTTTTAAAAATAATTTCTACATAACTACTTATAACTATATTTAAATTTCTTAATTTAACTGCCAAAAGTATATTTTAGCAAAAGCCAAATTATCCATAATGTTGTAGTTAAATTTTCCAATCAGTATGTCTGTTAGAGCAAGAAAAAAGAAACTAGAATTTAAAGGAAAGAAATTGAAAAAAAAAGTCATGAAATAAAACTATTCTCATTGTTTACAGATTAATTTTTTTTTTTTTACAAAGTCTTTGTTAGTACATTTTATAGTCTTCTACCGGTGATTTTTAACAACTTATTCATTTATACTAAGTATTTTTCTGTTGTAATAAAACAACTTTCTATAACTTCAATTCCTGGTTTTCTTTGTTTTCTTTCTTTTTTGATTTCATGTCTGCTATGATAAATTTGCTGCAGAAAGGATGGCGTACTAATTTTTCCTTTTCTTTCTCTTTGTATGCAAGCCTCAATTAGTTTTCTGGTCTCTCCCATGAACCACTCTGCATTATGGGATATCATAGAACTAGATCAACAGCAAAAATCCATTACAGACAAATTTACCATGCAAAGAACCAGATCAATGCCCCACTCCTCTTTCACCCAACAGAAAATGACAAATATGAGAGCAAGAAAAAATACAAAAGTGGATATCAACAATTCATCTCGGATAAAAGCTGTTAATGAAATCAAGCTGTTGACACTTTATCATGATTTTTATTTAAAAAACTCATGATACTACTACTACCACCAGAACCTCTCAAATGACATTCATCTGTTCCACACAGATGATGCTGTTGTTGTAAATGTGCATGGTTGGTTTATGTGGCTTGTTGCTATATTCTTTGAAGTTATATATATATATATATATATATACACTAATAGCAAAAATGCATCAATCTTGATGATTACCATATAGAAAAGTAGCATAGTTGTACTGGTAACATAAGCATCATGTTTCGTTTGAATAGTAATAATTATATTGGATTAGTAAATGTTTATGCCATATTTTTCAGACATCAGTTATAAGAGTTAGTTATCTGGTTCATAAAATTTGTTAGCTGAATAAACTAATGAGCGAGTTATTTCTCTATAAGTAAAATATTTGGTAACATCTAATTGGAAGGACAATAATTGGAGATTATTATTATTATTATTATTATTACACTTGAATATATTTTTTAATTTTTTAAAATCATTTTGCATTAATGTCACTAAAATGCAAGAAGTTGCTGATAACAAAAAAGAACAATAAAATAACAGGATTCAGAGAAACAGAAGATGGTGATTGATGTTGCATTCAAATTTTTGAATATTGTAGTTGACAGAAAAGCAAGAAGCCAGAAGAGAGTTCCACAGGCAAGAAGTGCAAGAAAAGAAACTAGACAGATTCATCTTTCGATTTTGCCAATAATGTTGAGAAATATAGCAGGAACACCAAACCAGATATCGCAGCTAGATTCAGTGTTTGGATGAATGGTAGATTTATAAATGTCCAAGATAGATTCTGGCAAAAACAGTTGTTAGGCACAACACAGTGAATCAACTTTGCTAGCAGCAGACCTAGCAATAGATTCAATATAATCTTTCCACTTCATGTCAGTGGAAAATGTGAGATCGAGAAGTGAGTTGCTCTCCTGGAGGTTGGCATCAGCCATGCTGATGGAAGGAAAAACTGATTCTCTAAGATGACTAAAAAAGATAGTGATTTCATTTTGGCGGTATTAAAATTTACATTTCTTGCCCCAGTTAATAACACTACTATAATCTATTGAATTAAAAAGTGTTAAAGGAAAATTATTATTATAATTATGAAATATGAATACCATGATATAGTGTACTAACAATGTTGATCTAATAATGTCAATATATAGGAGATCTAATATCATTCAATTGAATGGTTGTTACTTTCTGGAAGGTTGAGTGGGTGAAAATTTGGCTTTGTAAAAATATTCAACTTGTCCACAAGGGAAAAAAAGAAGATAAGATGTAAATCCAAAATGTTATATTTCAATAATTGTTAATGTGTTTTACAGAAATAATTTCTCTTTTTTTAAGTCAGTATATTCTTATGAAGACAATTTTGTACAACAGAAAATAAACAAGAAAAAGGAAGATTTCTTTGTTTCCCCTTACTATATCAACTCAGACTGTTACATCTCTGCTACTCTCATGCTAGTAGTAGACACAAAATGCACATGAATATTCGACAGAAAAATGCTCAGCTCAATTTGTATGTGTTACTTGAAGAGTATGAAATTAATAATAATTTAATAACTATATATGCTAAAAAGTTGAAACTTTGCAGATTAATAATTTGATATAGGCTTTAAATGTTGTGTAACTTTTATCTTTCTCCATAAATTATAAGTTAATTAAATTTTCAGTTGGTATCCACTCAGTAGGGATATGTATCTTAGTACTTTTCGATAAGAAGTCTTTTTTTTTTTAAATTGTTTAATTAATAGAATATGTCCACTATAATTTGAATATCTAATTTCTTTGTTTTATCAAATCATAATCTATAGAGATTTTTTGAAGTTTTCTTCACAAACATTACAAGCTCACTATAAAATTATAAATCACTTTGTTTAATCTGTAAAACCAAGATAAATTAACATGAAACAAAAATTGAAAATAAAGTCATCTTTTTGAAATTAAATAAATATGTAAAATGTCTTGTAAATTAAAAAAAAATGGGGCTTGGAACAAAGATGCAGTTGTTAAGAAATTACAATTCTTTGCAACTTGAGAGTGAAACAAACCACTGAAATAAAGAAACAGTTTTTGTAAGCTATTTAAGGAAGACATTTCATTCAGAAACTTCATCACATCTTTATTGTTCACATGAGAGCATTGCATTTCTCTTTGCACAACTAGGACATTCTATTCTACTTCCACAGAGTCAAATCACCCTCATTTCCTCTATATTCAAAATGTAAGGTAAAAGTTTAACGTTTTCCCAAGGTTAACATCTTCAAGTCTAGGGTCAATTATTATCTTCTCTTCCTCCCAACTCTTTCATTCATATCACATGCCTTATTCATCATAACCATTTTATCAGTAACCCTCTACTTTAAGTGGCTCTAAAGCCTTGTTTTGGGTGAACTTTAATATATAAAATAAACAAACTTCACACTGTTTTGTAATTGTCTTAAACAGCTATTAACACTTGTAACACTCAAACTGATTTCTTACAACAATACCAAATCATTTGGAAGAATAGTTTTAATGTTTGACCCCATAACAGTAAGCTAATTCATTGTTATTTAAAATAGTGAACTCATTCAATCCTTAAGTGAGCACTCCAAGTTTGGGTATTGTATTGACAAGGGTTTAAAAGGTCTTCCTTCCTGAAATAGAATCAGCCTAATTTTTGAATTCAGAATCTGTATTGATCTTTGCCTTTGGCAAAAGCACAAACATTCAAGGAGAAGAGAACAAAATATGGCGTCTAATAGCTTCTCAACATATCACATCAGTTGAATTGAAGTGACTTCATTCACCATTTGATAAAGACCTCAGAGAAATCAGAAACAGTTCATCAGTTAAATCAACCATACTGTCAATCAGAAAGGTTAAACACCTTTATTTAATACCACACAAACTAGTCCACCATATTTATATAACAATATATAAACATGTAGTGTATATAGATTAGTATATAAACATACACATATTTATATAACAGTAAACTAATCAATGCAGGATGAGGCAAAAGTAGCATACCATAGGAGTTAATTAACTATGTTTAAAATGTTTAATTTATTTTGATAAGTCCTGTTGATTGGCCACCAATGTCACCAGACCACACACCATTGGATTTTTTCATTGGGGTCTTTTGAAATCAGTTGTTTATCAGACACACCCAAGAAATATTGAAGAACTTAAAGAAGGATTAAATATGAATGCAGTAAAATAAAAGAGGAAACTCTCTGACATATTAATAAATCATGCAAGCATAGAATTGAAATGAGTTTTGACAAAGGAGGACATTTTGGACAGCACATATAACAATTAAATAACTAATAAATAAAACTTTCATGTGTAATTATACTTTTAATAATTTATCCCTATTGTGCATGACTTTTACTTCACCCTTATATCTGTGTGTTCATATTGGGTTTTTATTTTGCTAAAATGTTCACTCAATACAAGACCCAAGAGCCACTCAAGGTAGAAGATTACTGAACAACTGTTGTATAGATGTAAGAGCTGGAAGTAAATGCAGATTATGAGAATATGTAGGAAGATAATGGTTGAACCTAGACTTAAAGAGATTAAGATTGTAATGATTGGGAAATCATCCTGTTGAGAGTTTGTTCCACAAAGTTACTGTTCTTGGGAAGAAGCTGTCTAAGTGGAATTTGCTTCTTATCAATGGAATATAAAGGGAATGAGGATGATACAACTCTGTGTATGTGGTATGGTGAGTCCTAACTGTAAAGGTCTGAACTAGTGGAACTAAAGAATGTAGCTCATCTGAACATTTTCCATGGAAATAGCAATAGAATAGCAATTAACTTGCAATGTTTTGTCTTTGGGAAAGTGGGTGTAGGGTTGAATTAATTCATTACCCACAGGGCTGTTTATATACTTTTGAAATCTGCCAAGGCTGAAAAGTGAGGACTGATATTGGTTATCTTTAGTTGAGATTTCCATTGAGACTTCCTGATATAAACTTCAACACAATGTCACTTATTTTAAAATATCTAAGGTATGTTGACCAAATCACAGACATCACGAAATGAACTGATGATCTCTTTTAACTTCAATATATAATATTGTCTGTGAAAAATTGTGTATATCACTGTTCTGTTTATTATTTGATTGTTATCTATTTTTATTTGATATGATTTGCTCTATTAAAACTACTTTGTAATTAATGACTTAGGTTTATTTTGATGCTGCCTATTACCCAGCTAAGACCAAATTGTTTCATCTATTTCTTTTGACTCTCTCTCCTGAATTTTGCATGTTCTTGTTTTTCTCTCCAATTTGCTTCAAGGAAAGAAACTGAAATCACTTTTCAAAATATATTATTTATATGTAAATGCTTTCTGAGAATTTTCTAGCAACATTTAGTCTTAAAAATGACTTTTTATAATTAGTTTGTGTATTAAATTTTATATTAGAAATATGGTCATGTGAAAATCTCCAACATCTAAAGTTCAAGTTTTCAGACAGAAGATAGGAATTCAGAAGCTTAAAATAAATAAATAAGAACAAGATAATGAAAGAATTAACAATTAACTTGCAGCTAACTTGGTTAGTCAAAAATAGTTTATAAAGCACCAAAGTTTCTCCCATAATACAAAAAGTTGATTAGTGAAAATTATATTAGAAAATGCACCAGAGCTGCAAGGTGACATTATTTGGTTCTGTTGATTCTGTGGATTGAAGCAAAAGGTTTAGTTTGGTTTGTTTTGTGGCATATCAACCCATTGGGCCATTTAATGCATTTTCTTAACAAAGCCTTGTATTTAAAAAGTAACAATAATTATTTTAAATAGTAAAACTGCTATTGTTATATTTTTTTAATTATATTTTTGAAATCAGTTTAATTTTTTTTAGAAACTGGAATATGTAAAGTGAATCAGTATTTTGAAAAACAGTTCTTTTAAGTTTGTTGTTTGGTAGTATTTTAAACAGACTGAATTAAAATTAGTTTGTCAGTAGTTTGTCAGTAGTTTGTCAGTATGTGTTTTATGGTGAATGGCTCTTAGCATGCCACACATACTGGAGGATCTTAGCTTTTTAGGATATACAAATGGGTTATGGTAGTATGTTGAATATGAATCCTGGATATAATCACTTCTCTTCTAGTTTGGTGTTTCTGATTTTCCTTTTGTACAATTTGTTGTTTGGGCAGGAGTTCCATAGATTCTGCCACTCCTCCCTCATTGATTGTTGGTTTCACATCTGTATATAGGATTTTGGTATTTAAGGCGTCTGATGTGTTTTTTATAGTAGAAGCTTTTCTTCATGCAGAATTTGCTTTATCATTTCCTGTGATACCAATATGTACTTCCTGTATGGTTTTATCATGTATTCAATAATAATAATAATGAAATTGACACATTACTGAATAAAGTTTCCTTAGAATTTTATTTAATATAAATTCTACTTTACTAGCTAATGATAATTCAAAAGCTGGTGAATTTTAAATTTTAGGTAAAACCATCTCTAAAAAATTTGGATGTTATGCAATAATAGGTTAAATAGTTTCAGTAACCTAGCTTAGAGGATTAAACTAAAGAAAAGAAACTTACTAATTAATAAATCCTCAAGCTTTTGACTTATAGCATATATATATGTGTGTGTGTGTGTGTGTGTGTGTGTGTGTGTGTGTGCATAGAATCTGAACAAAAGTGGAGAAATGAGACAGTGGAAAGTTTTCTTTCATTATAACCTGAATTTGTCAACACAGAAATGCAAAATATGTTGTCATTAAAAACCTTTTCCACTTTGTCTCATTTTTCACCCCCTATATATATATATATATATATAGTATCAATCAAAATAGTAGAACAACTAATTCAAATGCATTTGTAGGGATACAGAAGGTGATTATCTTCCTCTGGTGGTGATAAATCACATGGGTCACATGATGGCTGCTTAGTGATGTCACTCAATACAGTGATGAAAATAGCAGTCAATTTCAGTTTGTTTACAGCAGCTAAACTGTAAGGTTACTTTCTTTAGACTGCTCCTCCCCTATGGCCTGGACAGAGGCCAAATCTGCCTCCCACACAGCTTACATGTCTATGGTCCAGTTTCCCTTTGGGAATATATCTTAACCAGATATAAAAAGAAACTCCAGATTGTAGTCCTCAATTTGAGAAAATCCAAGACTTGCTGTTTCGCATTCTGGATATATGTCCTCGCCTGGGACATAGATGAATCTGGAGTCCTAAACATGGCTTCTCCAGACATAGGAGTATCTACATATTATATGTTAGACCCTTCTTTTTTGTTTCTCCTTACACTATGCTCACATAGTGTAGATATATGTGATATATTATTCTCTGCATGCAATACTTGTATATATAGTTTTGTGTATGCTTTATTAGTATAAAAGTTTCTCTAAGATCAAAGCATATTTGTTATTCTTTTTCCTTTCATCCATTCTGTTCTGTCTATGAACTACAGTGTTATTATATCACAGATGTAATAATGTCCATAATGGGGGAAATACAAATGGGAGAATAAATCTTTCTTCCCTAGCTCACTCCAGTTATATATTTCTTATTAATAATAATTGGTACAGGATCTTGGAATTTATATAAATCTGAGCTCTTGGTATATACTTCATGTACAAAAAGTTTTTATCAAATGTGGTGATGGAAAAAAATTATCATTATTTTATTAAGCTGGATAAATATTAAAGTTTAAGTTACTTTTCTGTATGCACTGGGTCGATAATTTTGTGGAATTTTTTCAATGCATCATTTAAAATGTGTGTTATTATGCTACCTTCACCTAGTACTTTTCCACATTTTGAAATAATTTGTTCTATCTGTTACATCTCTCACAGGTGAATGTTGGCAGTATTTTTATTTTCAAAGCATGCAGATTTGCATAGTACTACTTGGGTATTTTTGACATCTTGTCTCTACATTCAGGATTTTTCTCCATTACTGTCTTTCAATGTAAGCAAATATTGTTTATCTATGTAATCTACACATCAAGCATGTTTTAAGCTTTTTCCTTTACTGATAGCTTTTTTTGACTCTTCAAGATTTTGTCATGATTCAATAAGAAGCAAATTAATTTAAGAAAAACTTTTAAGCATGAGACTGCTCTATTATATACAATTAAGAAAAGTAATGATGATCTGAATAATATAAGTTTCAAAGACACTCATTTGAAGGTGTAAGAGATAAACAAAACTGCAAACAGAATTCAGTGGCTCACTGTCAAGCATGATTATTGGCCCCATATAGAGCTCATTCACAGGAGTTTGGTAAAGAGTTTCAGTCTTTTCATATTAATCTTCAAGTTGAATTTTGTTGAAGCTCTTTGGAAGTGATAATGTGACGAGGTCAGCATCATCAGCATAAAGCAGGTCCTGGATAACCTTTTCGAAACATTTTGTGTTGGTGGGGAGACAGGCCAGATTGAAGAGGTTGCCATTCAGCCTGAAGCACAGGTATACTCCCTTGTGAGCACACCCCAACATGCAAGTCAGGACTGCAGCAAGGAAGAGTGTAAAAAATGTTTACACCAGTACTCAGCCTTGTTTGACCCTATGTGAAACCAGAAATTCAGATCCTCCAATTGATACAGTGGCATTTATACCATCAATCTCCACAAAAATATCTGGGCAGTCATATGGGCATATGTTGTAGAGTGGTTTCATAGTGGAGGCTTGTATTTGTACTAAGTCGGTCCTAAAATAGGTTCGACGTACAAAATGTTAGGAACTTGATATAACAGGTAATGACGCAGAGAAATCTAGTTGGGGTCACTGATACTTTAGTATCTGACTAACAGTCGTCCGACATCGACTGACTGAACAACTCGCTGAGCGACTTAGCGACTCCTGCTTATTATAGGTGGGAGAGTCTATTAACTATAGAATAGGTGTGTTCCACTATAACAGCATAAGAGTTTCCATAGCATCTCTCTCTTGACTGTGTCAAAAGCTATAGGGAAGTCAAAAAAGACTATGTAGAGAAGTCAATGTTGTTCATTGGCCTTTTCTTGCAGTTATCATAATGTAAAAGTCATGCCCACAGTGGAGTCGTTAGAATGAAATCCCCACTGGCTTTCAGGAAGAACCTATTCTAATAGACATTTCTGGAGGTGACCATGAAGAATTTTGGCTAACAGTTTACCCTCAATAGCAAGAAGGGAGATTCCACAATGGTTTCCAAAGTTAGCACAATCACCTTTTTGTTTGTAGATCATGATGATATGTGCATCCTTGAAAAGTTGGTGCAGCTCTCATTGCTCCTACCACATGTTAAAGAAGGCAAGTATCTTCTTGACTTCCATATTGGTATATAAGCTGCCATATAGGAGAACTGATATTACATAAATTTATATATATATATATATATATATATATATATATATATATATACAGAGAGAGAGATCATATTTATCTGAATACCCCTTGTGTGATATAAGGCTGAGTTTAAAGTTTCCAGCCCCCTCAGTACTTCCCTTTTTGCGGAATACTTCAGGCATCAGGTAATAATGCTAGCCCCCCTCTGAAAGGAAAAATATTACTTGGAGAGATGGAACTCCTGGGACTGAGGTTATATTCTTCGTTTTATGCCTCAGAGCCCAAAGGCCAAATAGCAGTAAATATATATATCAGAATATATACTGATAAAAAAGAACAAAAGGAGAGAAATTTATTTCAAATTATGGAATCAAATTATTATTGTAATTATCTGTCTTATCATCTAAATAAATTGAGTCATGTTTTCTATGACCAGAAGTGAGTTCCTGAAAGCTTCATACAACCATATGCAATTTTTTTTTTTTTACTGTTATTATAAAATATACTTCAGCCATACAACACAAATGTTTTATACTCTTAATTGAAAGTTTTACTATCACAAGTTAAATGTCATTTAATGGAACAATTATGATATAGGAGACTGAAGTAGTATTTTGGGAAGGGTTACATACCATTGGGAGGTCAATAATTGGAGCTTATTATTGCTACACTTGAAGATTCTTACAAGTAAATTTATTACATATATGTTTTTGAGTATCAAATTAATGCCAAGCAGTTATAAATCATAGAAGACAAAAGAATTTAATGCAGTGACAGTATACTATAACTTTTTGAATTAAGAAATTATTAACGAAGTAATATTATTGGAAGATATGATATGCAAGTTGATATATCGGACTAATCAGTGGGTAATTGAATGACAAAATTGGAAAAAAAAACTCCTATATAACGGGTTTCATCCTTAGAAGTCTTGTTCAAAGAAATTCCTTCTAAGGACAAGATTTATTCTATAGAATTTTTTTCTTCTATCATTCAGTTACTAATAATATTATTATAATTAAAAAATATGAATACAATAATACAGTGTTCTTACAGCATTGATCTAATAATGCTGAAAATCATATAGGAGATCCTATACCATTCATCTAGGCTTACGACCATAAAGTGTTGAAGCACTGGTTACTGTATGATTACCGAAGTTAAGCAACACTGAGCCTGATCAATACCAAGATGGGTGACCACTTGGGAATACCAGTTGCTGTAAGCTAGGATGTGTGGGTGGTAATATGAAAGTTCTAATTTCAGTTGGGTTTGTTATATTCACTTATGTGCAAATACTCTTGGAAAAGGTATGAATCCAGTTCTTCTCCCTCCAGTTATGGGGTAATTAGTAAGACTTGTATCACTAAATCATTATTATCTCCCCACCACCAAATTCTTAACTATAAATATTTTCTGGCTTTAAATAACCTGCAAAGGTTTAAGAAGTCACAGAAAATGAATCAGTTAATATACTCTTCAATTAAATGGTAGCTGTTATTAGCTTTTATAGCTTAATTAGTAAGGTACTGTCCAGTTTGAAAAAACTTTCAAAAATAAAGTATAGGGGTTCAATTCTTATAGGAAGCTTATTCTTTATTTCTTACCCATGCTACTTACATGACCTGAGCATTTTGAAAAAAAAGTGTATCCAAATGAAATGAATTAAAAATTACATAAAGATTAATAACACTCAATACTTTATTTACATGCAGACTATTGTCTTCATGTTTGTATTTGAAGGCAAGTTCTCCACTCAGGAATGTCCCATAGGACAATGGCTTAGTGGATTGAAGCATTTGTTTATGAATTTGTATCCTAGTATTTGTGAGTTCAATCCCTTGAACTCGGAGAAAACAGAGTGAACAATAATTGAGCAGTACTAAATAAGAACTGGTCAAGACATACCTAGACATGGTCAACAGAATGAGAACAGTCTAAACCTGAAAGAAAGGGTTCAGTTTGAAACTCTTTAATGGTTAACTAGATTGACAAACACCTGATGAAGGCCGAAGGGCACAATTACTATTTGTGATAATAAAAACAGTAGTCTTCATGTAAATAATATAATGTTAACTCATCCCAAAACTTCAAACAGAAATGTTTTATAAGTTGAAGGGAACCAAAAATGAATATTTATGTGGAGTAATGGATAATGGCTCGAATTGAGGAACTGGAGAGCTGAGTTTGAATTCCAGTCAAATCCATTACATTCACTTATGTGCTTGGGAAAGGTATGAATCCTCCTCTTCTCCTCTTAGCTATGAGTAAATAGCAGGACAGACTGGCTTCTATAGCCTTGGATGGCAACTGGTCTACCACAGCAAGAAATGGCAACCTACTGCGGGAAAAAATCTGCTTCATCAGTCATGTATTGAAAAATACATGATCACCTAAGTGTGTATCATGTATAGCACATAACTGATTTAACTGATGAGTTCCCTGACAAAATTCTAAACTCAAAATTTATATGTAGATGGATTTTATATATTTATGTACACAACCAGGTGTAACAAAAAAACAAAAGACTAATAACCTTTTTGTCATTATGGCATCCTGTGGGTAAAGAGTGAAAAAAAAAGAAAGAGTTTGCCTTTTCCTTTTATACTACTTTATACAATGCCACCTAGCAGTCATTAGGAAAGGTCACATGACAGACAAGGTGGGCTAAACCCACAAACCCACCAAATTTTAATCTCCACATGAGTACATAATTTATATATGTCACACTGATACAAGACACTGCCCAAGAGTTTTGGGAAACTTAAAAGCATGAAATGGTTTCCTCAAAGCAAGGAAAATCTAACAGAATATGAGGTTCTTTATTTCTTCATAGAGTGATTTTGAGAAATATATAAAATGTCCAGAGAGATATAGGAAATACTTGACACATGAAGAGAGTAAGCAATCTGTTGCAATTCCAAAAAATTTTGAATAGCACCTTGTTCACTGCTGAGCTGAATTGTTTAATTATTTGCTTATGTAGCAGTAAAATTCCCACACTAGTTCTCATGAGATAATTACATTGAGTTTTAAGGTTTTTCAGTTCTAGACATTGGCATGAATTGCATTCATTTACAATCTTCTCTTTTCTTTTCTCTCCATATACACATACACACTCATACAGGAAAAAAATAAGAACATGAACTTAACAAATATATAGATATGTGTGTGTGCATGTATATATATATATATATATATATATATATATATATATATATATATATATATTTTGTTCATCCTCCACATGAGAATTTGACCTTGACTCTGAATCACTGGTGGGGGGTGCAGAGATGATTATGAATCCGATCTTCACCCTGAAAAATCTGTTGCAGTTGTAACATGGGATACTGGGGGATGAACCAGGCTGAGAGGCAAAGCCCTCTTGATATTTCCCTTTTTGATGTCTCTGTTCTTTGCCCCTGATTTTTTTCTCTTCAAAATCAGACACTCCAGACCTTACAAGAGAGCACCAAATGGCATGGTCCTCTGCAGACTCTTCCCAGACAGAATGGGGAATGCCACAATGCTTGATAGACTCCTTCAGCATGTCTTTGTAATGTTTCTTAGGTCTGCTGAGTGAGCACTTGCCTGTGGATAGCTCACCATAGAGCAGTCTCTTTGGGAGGTGACATTCGTCCATATGGTGTGTGTGGCCAAGCCCACCAGAGCTGATAGCACAGCAGGATGGCACAGATGCTCTCCATCCCAGCACACTGGAGTACTTCAGTGTCTGGGACTGTCCTGTCATTTGACATGGAGCAGGGTCCTGAGGCATCTAATGTGGATGACATCAAGCTGTTTAGCCTGCTATCTGTAGACTGTCCATGTCTCACACACATAGAGCAGACATTGTAGGACTATTGCTCTGTACATTTTGAGCTTAGTGTTAAGGCTCAGTCCTTGTCACTCCCAGACTTTATTTTCAGTCTGCTGAAGGCCACACTGGCTCTGGCAATTTTGTAAGCCACTTCCTCATTGATGTTTGTAGAGCATGACAGAGTGCTACCAAGGTAGATGAACTTGTCTACAGCTCCTAGTCTCTAGCATCTACTTCACTACATCATTGTTAGTAGGCAGGATGTGAGGGTCACAGGGACCATGTGTGGTACTGAATTCTGGATGAACCACTGTCTGCTGATCTCCAAGATGAACCTCTGTATCACATCACCAAAGAAGCCACAAGGCATCAGAGTGCCCAAGCGATTGAACATCTCAAAGCTAAAGAATGACCTGGTCAAATAAAAACTGATAGAGGAATTGGACAACAAGCTAGCACCACCCAACACAGACCCGTACATTGATGTAGAGGCAGAATGGGCTCATTTCTGTGTTACTGTTTATACTGCCACCTTGTAAGTTGTGAGACCCATCACCCACATGCACTAGAACTGGTTCTTTGACAACAACAGTTGTATCCAGACTCTACTGGAGGAGAAACACCAACTTCACCAAATACACACACACACACATATATATAGTTTGTGCATTCGGATAACAGATAATAACTGCTTCAAGTGCACACTTGTCTGGAAAAATCATATACAATTTTTAAGGAATGCTAAAGTTAACTCTATATTGAGAAAATTATTTGTATACAAACACTTTCTCAGATTGATGATTAAAAATGGCTTTGAGCAAATGAAGCCTGTAGGTCTTAGTGAGAACCATCTTTCTTTAAACCTTGTGGATTAGTATTACAAAATCACAAAGAACTCTACCAAATAACAGAAACTATAACACTTGAGGAATTTCAACAGCAGCAACAACTAAAATGGATAGTAAAATGTTATGAAGATAGCCCCCATCAATACTAGAAAAATCAATAACAGTTAATGAACTTTTTGCTGAAAATTTTTAAATAAAAAGATTTTATAAATTTCAACCAGCAGTATCACCAGCTGTTCAGTCAATAAATGTTGAATATTTCAATATAAGGAAACAGCTAATATTACCATTACCATTCATACCTAGTTACTTATCTATATAATATATAATGCTTTTTATATCTCATCCAAAAGATTGACCAATTTTCTTCTTTCCACCTGCACAAGGATAAAGACTTGAGCTCTTGTAAATGTTTCTTCAGGCAAATAAAAAAAGCACAAACAATTAAGAACAAAGAAGAAAAAAAGATATTGCGAAAAATGAGAGAATGAAAAATTGATATTAAATGATGTAGAAATTAGAATGGCCATATATACATATAGAGAGATCCATGACATAATGCCAAGGGATTTGGAATGGGTTATTTATTTACATCATTTTATTCTTGTCTTATTTTGTTTAAGTGTGAAGCCATAACTGTGCATCTGATGCAATGCACAAACTTCGCAGGCAAATATAGAAGTGGTAAATGGAAAAAAATGAAAGATCAATACTGTCTTAAGATGGACCAAAGCTGTATCGATAGAGAAATAATTTTCAAGAGCATACTCTTTGAATTTATTACAACTTTCTCAGTATTATTTACACTATTTACATGTAGACTATTGTCCTCATTTCTGTTGTTGTTATCACAATAATCCATATATAAATAGTATAAATAATGATAAATCCTCATTCCAGAAATTCAGATGGAAATTTCTTAGCAATATTCTCTCTCTTTTGTTTTACTATTTTATTATTATTATCTAGTTTTCATCTTGTCTATCATTATATTGACTTTTGTTTTTTTTTGCCATGTCTTCATATTATATTAATTGGTTTGTTCTTTGATCACTCTCAGGTGACATACACTTTACAAATACATGGTTAGAGCAAGAACCTATTATGTAAGAGATCTGACTTTCAAACTTTTATGCTGAGTCAGTAATACTTTTAGATATTTGCAGAGAAGAAAAAATAATTGTATAAAAGTTAATCTATAATAGATTTTCAAAATCTTCATATTTCCACTTACACATACTAGATTTGTTGAAAGACTGGTGCAACACACTAAGTAAATAATGGTATCAACTTATATTCTAAATGTAGGACTGCAAACTTTATAGAAGAAAGAAAATTCTAACTTAAAAGGAAATTAGTGAGCACCTCCCACTTTTTTTAAGTTAGTCAACTTCCTTCCAAAGTCTGGAAGATCTATCTGTAAAAAATACTGACTGAATTATATTTATTGATTTGTTTTGATGCAAGGGACATTTATTCACAGACATAAAGAAGCACTCAAAATTCACACATACAAAAAATATTGTATCTGATGTCAATATAAGACTCACTAATTTTTTTGTAAGTATTAGAATTCCATACATTTATAATAAACTAACAATAAGAAAATTGTTTTGAACCAGGCCAATAGGAAAAAGAAGTGGTGGTGTTTTTAACTAATATTAATAGGAAAGCTACTAGAGCACCACTCTGCTCTGAGTGTGTATGTAAGTGCAAGTATATATATATATATATATATATATATATATATATATATATATATATATAATATTTATTCAAAGATCACTACAAAAGTTGCAATTTTGTTTCTATACTTGGAAATATATAATGTGTGTGTGTCTGTGATAGAACAAAGCACATAATGACTAAGAGTTTGAGCATGCTTGCCTTATTCCAAAATATTTATCATACCAGATTGTGTACTTACTCCTAGAAATTGTAACTAAGGTCTGCTGAACTTATTTGCTGTATAAGCCACAGGTGGACCAGGTGTCTGTAATAGAGAATTACTAGCCTCCCTGGCAAATGCCTGAGCTTGAAAATGAGTATCCAGACATATATATATATATATATATATATATATATATATATATATATATATATATATATATATATCAAAAAAAATTATAATTTATATATCAGTGGTGACTATAAGTCATCAATGTTTGTCGGGCTCGTTATGATCTTTAACAAAATATGCTATCAGTGTGTATATATATATATATATATCAGTGGCAACTCTGGTGGTCGGGTTTGTCGTGCTAAGCCCGAATGAGTCAACATTCAACTATATCTATTTCAAAGCAACAAAAATATTTCATCATGCGTTGTTTTCATTCTTGACTTCAGATAGATCCAAAATTGTTTTAACTCCATGCCTCCAGATATTGGCTGAAATACATTTCACTGATATTGTTCATAAGAAAAAAGTAAGTAAAAAAAAGAATGAAATGAAATTAACATGACTAGTCAGGCTATGTGGATCTGAGTCCTCGATTTCACTGTCATGTTTGTCTTGCCTTGACATAACACTTTTGCTTTCATTACTTTCAAGCTTACTGTACATTTCTTTATCACTATTATGTTGCAATTTAACTTGGTCTCCATGTGCTAATATCCCCTTACCATTTTTTCTATTATCATAATATTCTGTCCACTTTGCATTATGATCTTGTCTTTTGTAGCTTATATTCACTATTCTTTTTATACCACAGTTTTTCATTGGTGGTATAAGACATGGTCAATGGGGCTCTAATTTGTCAACCTGTGAGTGCAGACAGACATTTTGATCTTCCAGCATGTGGTATTGTTCTATAGCTTAGCCAAAATCTAGGCAGAAATGTTTCTATCTTTTCTTTCCATTGTACACATCTTCAATTTGTTTTTTATAGTTTTCACCATTCTTTCTGCTAATCTGTTTCATTGTAGATGATACAGTGGGGTTTTATACGGCTTGCATTCAATTTTGTTCAACCATTGGCATAGTTCTTGATCAGAGAATTCTGGGATGTTGTCAGATACTAGTGTTTTCAGAATTCCATTTCTTGAAATTATGATCCTTAACATTTGTTTCACAGTCAAACATCTTTTGTTGGAAGCCTGTATTACTTCTGGCCAGGCGTCTACCAGTATTAGTAATAATCCCACTCCATTAACATGGGCATGATCCATGTGTACTTTGACCCAAGATTGGGACTCTTTAGAACATGTATATGTTTTTGTCAGTCTAAATTTTCTTCTTTCAATGCATGTTTTACACCTTTTTATGTATTCTTCTACATCTGTAGAATAGCCTGGCCACCATGCCTCTAGCTTTAATTTGCTTTGCATAGACATTATTCTGCAATGAACATCGTCATGTATACTTTTTATAACTTTGCTCCTTTGTGTTGCTGGCAGAACCACTACATCTCCATTACTAATTACACCTGGTTTACTTGTGTCCCCCTTCTTTAAAGTGCCTTTCTATCCATGAGCACTTATTTTACTTATTATATTTTATCCTGAACAATATACTGTTCAATGTGGGATCTTGCTTCATATCCTCAGCTAAATTGTCTATTGACAAAATATCGGTTTTGACCCAGTGTAAGAAAGTATCTTCGAATTTTTCCTCCTCACTTTCAGATGTAATGAACCTCAATCTCAACAGAGCGTCTACATGGTATTACTTTTCATGTACTCAATATCAAAGTCAAACATCATTAACATTAAGTTTTTCTTAGAATTCTAGAAGACATTATTTTATGAAGTTCCTTCCTAGGATTAAATATGAATTCTAAAGGTCTTTGGTCAGATCTTAGTAAGAATTTCTTTCTAATCAGAAACTGATATGCTCTACTTGTCATCCATATTATGGTCAATGCTTCTTTCTCAATATCGGAGTAGTTCACTTTGGCTTTTGAGAATATTCTTAAAAGATACATAATAGGATGACTATCCTGAACTAATATTCTCAAAATTGAATGTTCACTTGTGTCATTTATTGCTACTATTTCCTTTCTAGGGTTGAATATTTTTACTAATGGTTTCTTTGCCAAAGCAACCTTTAAATTTTCATATGCCACTTGTTCTTTTTTTCCAAATAAATTCCACATTCTTTTTTCTTAAAGCATCCAAAGTTATGTCAATTTGGAGTATCACTTTACATATCATCTGAAGAAATTTACAAGTCCTAAGAAAGATTCCAATTCTTTTTTTATTCTTAGGTACTTCAACTTTTAATATTTTGACAATTAATAATTGGTTTGGTGATATGTCTTTGTTAAATATGGAATACTAGCAGTATGGCCCAGTGTTGCCCTTACTTGATTCAAAAATCGTACAACTCATACAGCAGTTGCTATCACTTGACTTAAAATATTTTTGCCCTTCCTTGCCTTTAAAGGAGTACCCTTTGCTGTGCTGATGTTGCTACATGCCTTACTTCTTGCCTATCTCACACTGCGAATTTTTTCTAAGCTCTATACTAAACATTAAATCTGTTACGAAAAAAGAACTAAACAAAATGAACACAAAACGATCAGTTTTAAAAAAGGACTCGTAACTGGAAAAACCGAATAAAAAAAGAATGTTAACAACAAATACTTTTGCACACCCAACCCAGTTCTGCGGAATCAGAATCAAAGTTGAGTTTAAGCATGCGAATAAGCCAATTGGAGTAAAGTGCCATGCAGATTTAAATTTTTCCCACTTGTGACGAATGCAGCTATTGATTTTTTTTGCATGCTAGCATGCTAGTTAACATTCGTATCAGTCAGCTGTTGGCTCTCATGCTGGCCAATAGAATCTTCCTGCCTATTCATGGCAGCCAGCTATAGGCTCTCACTCTGGGCAGTACAAAATGGCCGCAAACTACATGAAAACTGCCATAGAAGCATGAAAAAATTGATTATTTCCACTATCAATGGGAGTTGGGAAATGCAAAGTCAGTCTTGGCCTTCCCACTAACTTGTAAATTTTGGTGCAAATCTGTCGAAAATTGCAGCCGTGCATTCGTTACACACACACACACACACACACACATTCTGCCTTTTATAGATAGAAGATGAAGCAGTGGATCTCAGAAATTTGATAATAGTGTTGCTTTACTATGAAATTTCAAGCACACACACACACACACACATCCTGCCTTTTATAGATAGAGATCTGAAAAATGATATTTTTTTAGTGTTATGCACACATTTTTTTTCATTAATTGTTAATCCAGCATTTTTACTTATTCAAAACCATATTGTTTTTCAATTTTAGTTCTTTGCCAATAGTAGCACCAACACAAATGCCATCCTAGTAGCATATTGTATTTTTTTATATCGCTACCAGTAACCTATAACTCTATAACCCTTTGAAAATTGCACTCACAGTTTTAATTCCATACGGCATTCTTTTCCATCTTAATAAGCCTATTGGCGTGTTTATTGTTGTGACTTTTTAAAGTCTTTATCAATAGGTATTCGATGATATACCAACTTTAGATCAATTTTAGAGAAGGTTTTCCTCCCCGCAAGGGAGTTCAAAGCCCATTCTACATTGGGGATAGGATATGAGTCTGCACATATTTTGTGGTTTACACCTATTTTGTAGTCACCCTAAATGCACAGATCCCCATCCTCCTAATTACTAACAGAGATGCCCATTTTCTCCCACCTGGCAGAACTCATTCAAGTAGATCTTGTTCCAGTAATTTTTTTGGTTTTCAACAACTATTGGTAGTAGATGAGACATTTTCCTTTAGTCTTAACTTTGTTTCATAGATTTTAATATTCCAGTTTTTTCTGCCTTGACTTTGTTTACTAATTTTGTCATATTTATGTTCAATACATCATTTCCTATTAGACCATGATTCTTTTCACAGTTTGCCATGATAATTTGTAATACATCAAACTTATTTTTTAGTTTCACATAGGCTTCAAAATAGCCTTAATGTTCTATCATGGATCCATCAAACTGATTCAATTGGACAAGTCTTTTGTTAATCTTGGTTCTTCTAATTTCTTCCAGAAATTTCTGGGAATCAACATCACATCAACTCCTGTATCTAGTTGCATGTCCAATGAAACATTACTGATTTTAATTTTTAATAGCCCTTACTCATTTTTTTTTCAATGAAAAGATGTCCATACTTATTTCCTCTTCATTTTGTTAGACTGTTTCCTTTTGGATTTAAAATTTAAAATGATTCATTTTGAAACACTTTTCACATATCTTTTTAATATGCCAGGCATTTTTGTTTTTCTCTTTGATGTTGATAACCACAAAAAGTACACATTATTCTGTCTTTTTCTTTATCACATATGTGTCCATTTCCTCTACCAGTTCCATAACTTTTGTTTTATTAAATTTTCAAATCAATTCTTGTTGCTGAACAAATTCAATACACTGTTCTACTAACAACTTTCCCAGTTGTAAATGCATTGGAGTCCTTGGCTGATATTCCTCATTTTGAAAGTCATTTATCTATTTCATTTGAATCAAATCATCTTCAATTGAGTAGTTTTCCAATCTCAGTTTCTCAAATTCTCAATATTTAGCAGCCTGTTTCAAATGAAAAACATATTCAATAACTGGTTCATTCACTTTTTGAGAAATGTTCATGAACTTAGCTCACTCTGTATTCAATAGTTTTTCTTGAGTGCTATATTTCTCACTTTTAGTTGACTTATATCATCAAACATCATTTCCTCCAACTGTTTTGGGCATGCTATTGCGAATAATTTTATAACAGCCTCACAACCAGCAGTTGCCAAGAAGAGATCAGTTATCTGGTTTGCTTCCACAACTGATTTCAAATCCTTCATCTTTTTTGTTCTCGTTTTAGCTGCTATAATCCTAAGCCATGCTTGTGCATACTCGTAATTATCTAATGATAATTGTTTGCTTGGTTCTTTAGATATCAGCAATGCCATTGTAATTTAGTGTTACTGACTCACAGGAAGTAGTAAGCACTCAACTGCCCATGGGTAATAGCCATAGCTATTTATAGTCTTTGTGGTTTCCTATGTAAATGAGTCACCTCAATGGCAAAGGCATTTTTCTATTATATACTAATAAAATTCTATGGATTTTGAAAGTTGAAAAACCTGAATTGACATCTTTCTTTCACTAAGAAAACATTTAAGCATTCAAAACAAATGATAACCTGGTGTATATGAACAATGAAGTAAAATTCCACAGCCTTATGATTTTCTTTTTTGTTTGTTTTACTGAGAGATATCTTGCAATAGTTTTTCTTTTCACCAAAGCTATGAATTTCTAGTATATATCATTGTTACCCATGAGTTGTTGGCAATGAAGGTCTACAGACATAGTTTCTCCAGAATCCAGTATTTTCTAGTAGACAGTGTTTGTTATGTTTCATCAGATACATATCAAAAACCTTCTGTGGATGAAACCCTAGTTTTGGTTTTAAGATCAATTTAACACTATTTTTAACATTTGTTAACGTACAATGTTATTTTAGAACTTTTCATCCATAATATAGAATGTTGCACTCAATTTTAATTTCTGTTGGGTCTCATGTTCACTCGAGACCTCAAGTGGAACTCATATATATGGTCTATTGCTCAAGATGCACTGGAAAAATGGTTAGCTCATTTTATTGCTCCAGAAAGTATCTGATTCCATCAATCATGCTCTATTTTTACAAGACTCGGTTTAGACCAAAAATGCATTATTGCTGCTAAAGCTGGACTGGAGATGCTCAATCATCACTTTGCAGCTTTGATAAAGTTCAAAATCATATGCAATCTTGTGGGGGAAGACATTTTCTACTCTTAAGCCTGTTTTCCACAGACACAATGTCATAAGCCTATCGCTATTTCCATAGTAAATGTTCAGATAAGGTCCATTCTTTAGTTCCACCAAACCTTTACTGCTAGGACACACTATACTACTTTTATAGAATTGAATTAGTTATTTATTCTGTAATCAAAATGTAAGGAAAAAAATTCCACTCAGTTTTTTTTCCCAAGAACTATCATTTTGTGCAACAGACTGCTTATCTGAGTTTCAAGTCATGGGTCAATTGTCATCTATCTTACTTATATTCATAATCTTCACTTCAAACCTCCTTTATTCATATCATACACCTCATTCCTCATAAACGTTTTAATTGTAACCCTCTACCTTTAGTGACACTTGAGCCTTGTATTGGGTGAACAAAAGTATAAAAAAAGAAATTCTCTGATGAAAAATTAATTGAGAAATGTATCTCAAATTTTTTCTAATTTGCTGGAGATATTTAAGTATAGTTGAACATAATGCATTGTACTTTGATAAAACTCTGCTTCATGAGATGCTTTTTAAAAATCATGATCCAAAATCTTTGGTGCCTAGAGTTTGGCTAATCAGAACAATTATTGGCATGCATCTAAGTATGTACCCTATGCAAATATTCTTCATTTTCTATCTTGTATCATTGCCTTTATGGAATTTATACAGCATGCAATGGTAAACATGATACTCAGTAAAGTTTTTGTATCATGTATTATTAAATATTAACATAATATATACATAGCTTAATACAACACATGTTAAAATAAAACTATTTCTAATTGTTTAATATATAACTCGGATATCATAATAGTTTGTTAACTTCAAATTTGCTTGTTTTAAATGCAGTATTTTTGCATTATATGTGTATATATACTTATATGCATATGCACAAGCATCTATGCTTGCAAATATATATGTGTGTGATTGATTTGTTTTTTATGACTTATCAACCCTTTGCAGGTTATTTGAAGCCATAATATATTTTTAGATTGTAAGAATTCATTGGAGATAATAATGATTTACCACACTTGATTCAGCTTTCCAATCCCAAGCTGTTATCCATTACAAGCTTACAGCACCTGACATTCTCAAGAGGTAACCCATCTAAGTACTGACCAGGCTTGATGTTGCTTAACCGGGGCTTGTACAAGAACCAGCATTTCAATGTGATATGGCCATAAGCCAAATATATGTGTGTTTATGTGCATAGGTGCATTCACACACACACACACACACACACACACACACATTTAGCTGATTGATGTTATATTCAGCATCTTGACTACAGTATTTTGTAGATTAACCTTTTGATAATTGTTATGTTCACTCATATATATATATATATATTTCTAGAAAGTAACTCATTTGAAAACATTCTACCTCCAAACTCTTCCTATTTCAGATACATAAACTCACTACTAATATATCCACAAAGTACTAATTTAACAGATCTTGTCAACCAACTGAACAACATTGAACCTACAATAGACTTTGCCTTTGAAACGGAAACCAACACACTCTAACCTTCTTAGATATCATGTTACACAAAAACAATAATAAACTTGATGTTTATAGAAAAGCCACCAACAAAAATGACATGTTCAGCTTCTATTCAAACTGCTCCTCTAAAATTAAATCTGGTATAATTATAGGTTTCTATTTAAGAGCATTAAGTATTTGCAGCCCTCAATATTTACCCAAAGAAGAAACATACATAGAAAACACATTCAAAAACCTACAATATGCATATCACTTCATCTACAACACAAGAAGAAAGGCATACAAAATATACAACCACAACAAAAATAACAACATCATCCATAATAATGAATTATACAAAAACAGATACATAATACTACTGACCAATTCCATAACATCCATTATCCAGAACAACCTATCCCATCTAAACAACATCCAAATAATCACAACCACTTCCAAAACTATTATGGATATAATCAGATCTAAAAACACCCATAACAATATTTCAGAAGCAGGCATATATAAAATAAATTGTCAGAACTGTCCCTCACAATACATTGGATAAACATGCAGAAATTTTAAAAATATTATCTATGAACACAAAAGGGGCCTCTTAAATAACAATTTGACAAATGCACTGGTCATACATCAAAATAAATTCAACCACAATTTTGATTTTAAAAATTCTAAACTCAGAAGGAAAATCCTTGAGAGTGCTGCTATTGAATATTATCCAAATATTAATCTATGCCCTGTTTTTTCCTAATCTCATTTTTCCTAACAGAATCACTACTCTCCCAAGCCAACATACACAACAAATATATCAAGAAATCAGAAGAAAATGGTTGAAACCATCTTCATAATAATCCAAACAATATTTCTACATATCAAAAATTCTCTTCAAACATAAAAAGTAAATGTTGTAATTTTTCAGTTGACCCAATGAATATATATGAACATTTCTAAATTCATAACATTTTGTTTTTTGTTTATAGATACTTTGTTCGGATAAATTCATTTTGTTTTTTGCCTTGAAAAAGTCCGCAAGGAATAAGACGCATCAACTAAAACTAATATACAGTTTTCCTATTGTCTTTTCCTTTGTACATATTGTCTTTTTCAACAGATTAATGCTGATAATTTTATATATATATATATATTTATTTATATATATATATATATATATACACATTGTATGCAAAAATATACTCCTATAATAGCTTCATATCTACAAAGCACATACAAATATTTGTTATTTATATAAACAGTGTCTGTACTTGCTTATATATAGGATGAATGGAGGGTGCAATAGGTAAATTGTGACCATTTTATATTTTTAATTTCATACGTGTGTATTATTTGTTTTTGATTTTGTTGACTGCACAGTATAGTAGGGTCAGTTGGACACCGTCTGTGAAAAAAGGAGCACCATGACACAATTCACTCTGCCAGAAATTTGGAAATGGCATGCTGTACGGCTTGGCATTCATGTTGGAAGCTCCAATAAGAACATTTCAGAGAGTTTGGGTATCAATATGAGGAAAATGCAGAGGTTTTGGAAAGAGTTGAATGAGTCTAATAATGATTACAAAGGTGTTTGGAGTGATCACTACTGTTGGTGATGTTATGCCTCCATTCATCTTCCCACAGGGCCTCAGACTTGATGTGGTGGCCTACATTGTGCCTTGAGAAGGTAATGCTGCCCTTGGTCAAGAGAGTGGCTGCTGGAAGACCCTATGACTAGCAACAGGACTCTGCATCATGCTACACAAGCAGAAGAATCCAGTCATGGCTGTCAGACAATTTATGTGACCACATCACCCCTTAACTTCCCAGACTGTCGATTATTATGTGTGGGGCACAGTTGAGTGAGAGACCAATAAGACTCCTTGTAACACCAAAGATGAACTGAAGGCAAGAATTATAGCAGCATTCACCAATTTAAACAAAAAAAATGTCCAGAAGAGTTGCAGGAGATTCTAAACTTGTCTGGAGGATGTGGTTGGAGCCCATAGTGATTTTATTGAATAAATTTACTCTTTTCTATTTCAAGATATTTTTGTGTAATTTTGTTAAATATATCTGTTAAAATAAGATGTCAGTGTTATTTTCCTTTTTATGTAATTTAGATGATAATTTATTTATTGCACTCTGTATATGTGGATAATTTGATAAAGATCAAACATGGCACTTATCAGATTCGTTACTGCTACAACTTTCAGCATTAGCCAACAGCAGTACTTACAGTGTTTTCAGGGACTATTTCTGTAACTCATGTGATATGAAAGTAGATGTTCACACTGCATGAGCTGATTTGCATTCTTTAATGCAGTTTTTGTTGCAAAATATTTGCCATAAAGAAGATAGAAATAATCAAGAAGTGATGATAGCAACAAGTAAAGTAGTAAATAAAAACAATAATTATCTGCTTGTAACTAACTTGTTGTCTATGAATGAATAAGATCTGTCTTAAAGTGTAATATTAAAGTGACTTTCTATCAAGTATACATAACAATTGATATATTTCTTTGTAATATATGAACAAACACTGAAATTTTAGAATATCAGCTATATTTTTTTATTAAATACTGATTACTTACATGTATCTCCCTTTGGAGAGAAATCTGTGTCATTTTGGTTTAATCAGAAATACTAAAATATATGTGCAGTTATATTCGTATTTGTCTCATCATTTTCTACTTTGACAAGACAATATCAAAATGACTGATGCTAGAGCATTACACAGGGTGGTTTATGGTTCAGATTCATTCCCAAAACAGAAGAAAAATTATTGATATTTAGTAACCAGAATTTGAACCTGCTCTATTAGAAGCAGAAAGAAACACTTGAAATTTCTCAGGAACATAATGAGGAAAGGGGGCTTGGAGAATTTAACACTTAGAGGATATATTGAAGGCAGGAGAGAGGAAAGCAGTGAATAACCTACCTAATAAGCTTGTGTAAATAGTTGGAGGAGGCATGGTGGAGTAATGGATAGTGGCTCTGATTGAGAAATCGGAGAGCCAAGTTCGAATTCCAGTCAAATACATTGCATTCTATTACATGCTAATACCTTTGAGAAAGGTATGAATACTCTTCTTCTCCCCCACCAGCTATGAATAAATAGCAGGACACACCAGGTTCTATAGCTTTGGATGGCAACTGGTCTACTGCAGAAAGAAATGGCAACCTAATGTGGGAAAAAATCTGCCTCGTCAGTCATGTATCGAAAGATACATGATCGCTTAAGTGTGTATCTCACGTGGCACATAACTGAACAGAAATAGTCGGCAGGACAGGGATTAGAAGAGATAGCACAATGACAAACATTATAAAGAGGTACAAAGTATAGAAAGTTGTGGAAAGCCATGATCACACACATCCTTAAAAGACACAGTCCATAGAAGAAGATTCTTTAGAGACTAAAATTCAAAATATCACTTTTTCTAGTTATTACCTTTTATATTTTTATATTTTGCAATGGTTTACATCTCAGACTTGCAGATTCTTTTATTCTTTTGTTTTTCTTCTAATCAACTTTTTCACATGCCTAAACTCTTGTCATCTTCAATAACAAATTTATCAATCTTCCAGTTTTATTACATCCCACCTTACCCAGACAACTCAGTAAATATCTAGAGGTGGGTAAACTCAGACTTTTTATAATTAAGTTGGATTGTTTGTTCTTTGTATCATTGACTATATAAATGTATTTGACTACATATAATACATTTTTTTCACATTTCTATTCTGTTTATTATATTAATTTATTACTATTTTTTAATTTATTTATATTAATTATATTTATTCTTATTTCTAGTTTCCATGATTTTCTGTTTAATAATTTTTTTTTCTAAGGCCTGAAGTAAATAAAGTTATTAAACATACTGAGAGTTTTTTTTTTAAGGAAAGTGAGAAGAAAGTACTAAACATCAATTGCAAGAAGACTGAATGCACGCTTGTTAGCAACAGGAACAATCCAACATATAAATTACAAATTGGAGATACCAAAATGAAACAAGTACAACAATTTAAGTATCTAGGAAGTGTTTTAACAGAGAATGAAAAGTGTCACACTGAAATTTGAAGGTGCATTAGGATAGCCAAAGATGCATTCCAAAAGCTAAGTAAAGTATTAAGAAATAGAAAACTCTTGTTAGAAACAAAGAAAAGTGAACTGTTACATAATCTCAGTCCTCCCATATGACAGTGAATGCTGGACAATTTCCTCGTGTATGAAGAAGAGACTTGAAGCATCAGAAAAGTGGTCCTACAGAAGGATGCTGAGAATATCATGGACTGAACATGTGAGCAACCGTGATGTTTTAGAGAAAATGAAAACAAAAAGGATGCTTAACATCAGAAAGAGAGAGTTGAAATTTCTAAGGTAATGAAGAAAGAGGGCTTGGAAAATTTGATACTCACAGATTGAAGGCAAGAGGAAAACAAAGCATAACCTACTTAGCAAGCTTGAGTAAATGGATGGCAGAACAATGTTTAGGAGAGATAACAAAAAACCAAAATTCATTAAGAACTATAAAGAACAGGAAATTGTGGAGAGCCATGATCACCTCTATCCTGAAGGGACATGCCATAGAAGAAGAGTGGTGCTTATGAACACATTCATTTGTATCTCAGATACTGAGGGATTTCCTGGAATTTTCTTAATGTGTATATCAGTATTATTTTTAATCATTCATAGTGTTCTATTATTATTGGAATTATGGTTGTATTTTTCTTATTATTTCAGTATTTTCTCAGATAAGATCTTAATAGGTTTAGATGCCATGTAATTTTACCTTAAGTGTTCATCACTTTTCAGATTATTCTTGCCATTCCTAAGAGGTTTAATTTCTGCAACAGTTCAAATGGCAATCAATGCCAGTTTTCTTTTTCTGACTCTATTCTGTCAGTGACCATACCAATTGCACTAATGTGTCATTGTCAAGGCAATACCTATAAAAGGCCTGGCAGACATGTGACTATGGTCCTTGACTGGGAGCAGACATGTAGAGACCTAAATTAGAATTTAGTCTTTATAAAAAGAAACATTTTTTTACTCTTGGATTAACTTGAGTTTATTATTTAAGAAAAGAAACCAAAGTAAATATAAGGTTCATTTATTTTATTTTCTTTGAACTTACAGCATCTTAACTTTATTGTTAAAGAAAAAATATTTTGATGTGAAATTGACAAAAAATTGTCATTAAAATTTTTATCAGAAATTTTTTTTCTCTATGGCATTGTCCTTTACAACAATGAACATATTGATTATAAAAATTATTTTTTTTGTAACATGTATTTTAAAAATATATGTTTCATTTTAATTTTACTGTCCTTTATAAATATAAAACAAAAATGTAACTTTTTGCACTGCTAAATTAATGAAAAATATTATTTATCACAGAAAGTTAATGTCATAATTAAATTCATTAAATTTAATCTGTTCTTTAAAATATATTGCAAAAATGTAAGTGAAGAAAATACAGTCCTGTATAACTGAACTATTTTAAACTCTGAAATTCACATTTATTAATAATTTTGTCACATAAAGTTAATATTTTTCTTTATAACAATGAACATAGTGAGTATAAAAAATTATTTTTATGAATAATTTTTGTTTTTTCTCACTTTTTTTAAGTATTATTCTTATTATATTTTATAACAGTGAAAATGTTATTGAAAAATTTCATTTGGAAAGAATTAAATTACTCCTTCAATTAAATGTTGATATTAGAGAATACAACTTTACCAAGGCCATAATAGCTCAAAATGTGGATATTTGTTGAATGAAATGTCATGCTAAACATTTGATAACTTACCAGACCTTTACCCTAGGATACTTAAAGATGTGAAAATGTCATTTCTGTACATAGCAGGCTATGTTACAAGAAAAGATTGTCCTACCAAAAAAGAAATATTTAATACAAATATAACATTTTCTTTTCAGGAAGATGAAAATCTTTTGAAAGAAATAGATTATGGTAATTTAAAAATTTTACAGGATGCCACAGTAAAGTGGGTGTTTTTCTGATTTATAATATTTGATGTAACTAAACTGAAAATTTAAGGAATTTGACAAAAATCTTGATATTTGTTCCTGAAATGAATCATTTAATATAAAAATAAATTATGGCATTATATTGTCAAATATATTTTTCAAAAATTGTTTGTTTGATTCTCTTTCTTTGAAATTATCTTTATAAAATGTTTATATAATTATTATTATGACTTAATATTAAAATTTATATTTTTTTCAACTAGTAAATCTATATTCATGAAACTACATTAAAAATGACATCCATTCAGAGAAACATCTACCAGATAATTTTTATTTTTTCACCTTTTTACATATAATGAATTGGTTAACTCAGCAAATTATCCTGTTAACTGTGTTCCTATTAATGCAAATTGATTTAATTATTATTAAATCTATGTGTACTTGTAATATCTATTATTGTATCATAGTGAAATCAGTATTTTCTTCATCTTCTGTAAAACAAAAGCAAACACCTGTAGATGTAACAAAAATCACAGAATAAAATTTACAAAAATTATCCAAATTATTACTTGTCTGAGATTTATTACATCTTTTTCTATTATTTTCAGACTTAATTGATATATCATTTTTCTAAAATGTTGAACTTGCTTTCTAAATTTATTATACAATTATATTTTCTATGCTTTTAATCAATTGATATAAACTGACTCATTATTTCTGTAATATCATCTAAAATCTTGAATAAAATGATTCTTTTTGTACATTTAGTTGGTAAAAGAGGCTAGTTTTCTTCTTAGTACATTTGTGTTTATGGAAATAAGTCAGTAATTGTTAACAGTTATAAGATGCTTCCTAATATGTATAGTTACTTGATATTACTAACAAGTTCCTGAAAATGTTCTCTGTAATTTAGGTCTCTGCATGTCCACCCCTAGTTGTGGATCTCAGTTGCATGGCTGCCAGGCCTGTTATAAGTATTGCCTTGGTCATAGTCAATTACTTCCTCTTCTTCCTTTTACTCTATCTTTGTATCAAAAGGGCACAATGAATTAATGATTAACCTTTCTTTTTCTATTTTAACTTCACCAATATGTCTAGTTTATTTTGCTCCAGTTTTTTTCTGTTTATATTGAAAAATCCCACAAAATCTTGCATGTTTCCAACTTGATAACTCAGGTTTATAGATGTCCTATTCCTTTTTTCACTGAAAACGCCACTTCTCACACAACTTCCAAAAAATGTTTATTATTATAATTATTATTTATGTTATATTTATTATTATTAATTTACATTATATTCATATGATATTCATTATTATACATTTATTTTTTAGTTTTACATTATTCTTATTGTATCTATTAATTTATTATTTATAATGTTTTTATTTTAATAGTTATTTGTCATCTTCAATAACTAACAAATCTATCAATCTTACAGTTTCATTGTCTCTTGCTTCCAAAGACAAAATAACTCATCTTTGCAAATTGTCAAGTTTAATGCCACCAGATATCTTAGCAAATTATCAGTTTAGTTTCACGGGCAACTCATCTTACAATAGTGTGTTCTTTTTCACAAGCTGGCAACATTTTGTGCAAAGAAAGAAAATTTGCATATTTACTTTGGGGATATGAAAACTAGTATACTTTTGCACATCTTTGTATCTGATGTGTTGAAGTTTTAAAATATTTCATACACATTTATATTATTAAAATATTTAAACACATTTATGTATATATTGTATTCTGTTGTACATATTATATAGTTGATTTGTATAAAAACAAACATGCAATGAAAGCTTTCTATTTTCATCTGTTTTGCAACTAAATTTTCAACACAGGAATTATATAAAAAATTATACTTGGCAATGATGAACTGACCCAGACAACTAAAAAACATTTACTGAAAAAAATAAATAGAGATAAATAAGCAAAGTCATCTTATAATTAAATAAGACAATTCACACTTTATTTCATTAACTATGGAAAAAGAGACATTTTTTAGACAGAAAAATGTGTCCCCCAGTCTAAGCTCCAAGGAAAGGTATATATATTAAACTATATATGGAGTTATAAATTTATGCACAATCTTACATTCATTCCTAGAGCAATTATCTTATTCTTTCTATGATTAAAAAGTTTTTAAATACTCTTTTTTTTTAAAAAAAAAAAGAATAAGAACATATATATTATATTGATTCCAATTACCATAGGAATGATTACAAAAACAGCCCCTCCCCAAATTTATAGACAAAAGGTAAAAATGCTGGGACTTCTCCCAAGCCAATAAGAAAGACCACTTCTCGGTTTCATCTGTCATATTTTTGTTCTTTGTTGTCTTAAATTCAGAACACTGTGATCACTTGTTTGTACCCCTTTTGTGTGTTAACATCATTCTTAATTTGTAAAACTTTTTGCCTTATTACTGCTGCTTTGCCTTCTGTCTTGTATATATTACTTGCTTAGTATTATTTTTGCCCTGTCCTTTTCTTTTTTTTTTATTGTGTATTGCAAAGTATGTCAGTTCTGTTTGTTGAGCATTTCTGCCAATTACATTTAACCATGGCTAATTACTGTATATACTAAATTATTTTTATGTCAATGATTGAATTCAGAACTTTAATTATAACAATAACAAATTATGGTCACACAAACCAAAATTATATCTTCTATATCATGAACATACTAGTGTACCCATGCTATCAAAAATGAGAGCAATTGTTAGAAAGTTTTAATAGTGAGATGCAATGAAACAAGTCTTAAAACAATTTATTGAGATTCAATAAAGCAGAGATGATGAATTCAAAACTAATATAAAGGCAAATGAACCATTTAATTAATCTGTTCTTTTTATATTTTTCGGACATTCAGTGGTATCTATGATTCATTGATTATTCCTGGTATTATATAAATTGCTTTTTGTTCAGTATCTTTTCATGTTAAAAATTTGATGTATTTAATATAACAGTGAAATGAAAGTATCTCTTGGAAGAAAATGATTAGCAACAGAACAACAAAGACAGCAACAAAAAAGCCTCTTTCAAGACCAAGTTGAAGCAAGATGATCACTTAATAGACAAAGTTATCTGAGTGCCTCACATAAAAGGCTTGAACAAATAAGACTACAATCTAAGAAATGTAGGAGTAAAGAAACTGATTAGTTAAACAGTTCATTTTGCTTGGAAACTAATTTTGCCTAAATGTAGATAAATGTTCTATTTTTATAGATTATTAATCTGCATTTGAGCAAAACAACTAACTTAAATTTATTTACCTTCCTTCCCACTACAGACAGGACAGGAAATATATAAATAAATACACATTGATAATTATTATATGGTTTGATGAGATCTATTTGAAAAGTATTCAGTCATTTTGAATATTTCAAGAACTGGGTGCACAGTTTTGACATAACTTGGTAACCAATTCAGTAGATTTAGTGAAATGTTGAAACCTTGTTGAAGATTATAAATGTTGTTAATGTGCAGATTTTCATGCAAAATTTGTTTTACAGTTTGTTTTTTTTTATCAATAGAGATTATTTTTGCAATCTTTCTAATGCTGAGTTATTGATTATTTTGAACAATTTGTTAAATTTTTGCAACATTTTCATTGGTTCTTAATGTGCATGAATATCCAAAGTGATCATCATTTTCAAAACCCTCTTGATCTTCATAATGTTAATATTTTTCACACATAATTCTATAGAGATAACAACACATGTTATCTGACTACCTTGTTTTATTCAGCTGAATTATATTTAAAAATGGGGGAGTGATACAAAGTTAGACAACTTAAAATTGCTGGTGTCTTCTTGTGAAGACTACAGTCTTATTAAAATATAGAAATAGTTATTGAAGCAATGTCTCTCAGAATCTCAAAAGAGGCTCCTGCCTTTGTTGGGCAGTCTGCAATCTGTTCATGACCCCCTGATCCATTCAGTTTTGATTTCTTTTTTGTCATCAATTATTTTACTATTTCAGATTCTGATCACTCACAAGATTTGATGAATTTAAACTCACTCTACCTGAAATGAATTGTCAGTCTTGCAAAGAACTTCAGGTAACCTGAGTAACTGAAATATCTATCCGGTCAAGTTGTTTTGATAACCAACATATAGAATCCTATTTTGTTCTTCCTACAGATAAAAATGATAAAATCACTCTTTTAGGCTAGCATAGGTGGCATCAGAATAACAAACAATATTCAGTTGTGACGGTTTTCCCAGGTCTTAGATTTTAACTTTAATAGTGACTTTAAGATGTTTTCCACTATTGCTCTTTCTAGAGACATATCAAATGATACATCTGGTCATGTCTGAGTAGATACCCACATCGTATGACCCAAAAGTCTTTTCAATTCTGTTCTCTCATCTTCACTAAACTCATCATTTTTCCTTAAGGACCTTCCTTTCTTTATCAGTGATATGTATGATGCATAAAGATTTTGATTTATAATGATTCAACCTTTCTTTTGACTGCTATTCAATCTAAGAAAGTTAAAGGTTCCATTTTGATGAGTTCCTACCTTGAATATGTTTTTAATTCTGCAATTATATTTTTCTTAAATGATTAATTTCCACATAATAAAACATCATCCACATGCATTGCCAGAATGCCAATCAAGTTGCCAGTTGCATCATACCAATACATAGTGCATTATCATATGTCCTTGCTATTCCTTTTAGATTATTTAATTCTTGGTTAACCAGCTTGTACCACAAACAGGGTGCATTATTTAATTCATAGATCCATCGCTTTAACTTCCACACTTATGATTCTGGACACACACCAGATGGTGGACTAAGAAACACCTCTCTCTCCAGTATATCACCCTCAGAAATGCTGAGGTGAAATCAAGTCTTAATCTGCCAACTCATAACAGAGACTGTTAACATTACAAGATGCATTTCATAGTTGCATGTTAGAGAGTCTGTTTTTAAATTATGAGAGTCCTCTTCATAACCATGCACTACACGACAGGCTTTCATTATTTCTATTATCTTTGTATTTCTCAGTTATTACCCATATTGTTGATATACATTTCTAACTTGTGCAGGGTACACATTCATATACCTCATGATTTTTCATATTTTCTATTTCTTTATTCTTTGCATCAATCACATCTATAGCTTGTTCTTGCTCAGATGTGCACAAAACAACATGTTCTTGAAGATTTTGATTATTTACTCTATCTTCATTGTTCTTTCCATTGATCCAGATGATCCCAATTAATACAGACAGGATCTTTGTTTTCTTCCTCTGGTATTATATTCAGCCAATGGCTATATTTTCCAGTTGATTTTGGCTGAATATAACCTTTCCTCTTTTTCACTCATCACTTATTCTCCACAACCTTGTCTCTACTTGTTTTTTCAGTGTTGTCTTTGAAATCCTCAATATTAGTATTAGGCCTGTTATTATTATATTGTTCTACATCTTCCTCATCCAGGACTTCATTAAATGAATTTTTATATTATTTATGATTCCTAATTTTTAGGTTTTTTGCTCCTTGTTATTTGCTTTCATCAAGTTACATGGATGCATCCTGTAAAAATGCTCCTCCATCTCTGATTTTGCTTTCCCAATACTTTGGCAGGATTATGACATCCTTTGTAATTTTGTCTTTTTTAATAAACATTGTCACCATTCAAAAAATCTTCATCTACATTGGATTGCAATGCTCTCTGGATTTTTTCACTTGCTTCAGCTTCCATAAAGCTTTTCCTTGCTGAATGTAGAGTATTTAAATTTATTCTAACCATTTCACTGGTTGTTATAGATTCCAGTGCAGGTAACTGATCAGTCTGGCAGCAGAGTACCTAGTGGATATTTCAGTTAGGTGTACAATCCCATAATAATTATGACCATGCTCATTTAAATCCAGACATACTGTGTTACTGAACTTGTTTCCAAGAGACAATCCTACCACTGGTCAAAGTGGGGGTCTTCTAAACTTCTAGCAAAGCTGATAAGAATCACAGACATTCCTGATTATATTCAGAAACTCCTTATCATGAAAAATTCTGCTACTTTTAACCAAAGATATCAGTTTCTCCTTTAATGCATGTGAAAATTGCCTCTGTAATTTCTCAACCTTCCTTCTTTTCTCCACCCAAGAACATTTATCTAAAGCTTTAAGATGCAATAGTATATTAGTTAATTTTCTAACCTCCAAAATCATCTTAGTCAAGGGAAGTCTGTAGTGTCCAGAAGTAGTAGTTCTCAATTTTATAGATTAACCTAAAATCCAACAGTAGTCATTTTTAAAGTACAATACCATTCCAGCAATTTTCATTGATTTGTGGCTTAGTAGCAGGGGTAAATCATTTTGACAATGTCAGCTTCAATATAAGTGCTGACACCTTTTACACCAGCTATAGTCACAGGAATTTTAACTACTTTAGTGGATTTTACATCTCCAAAACAAAAGTTCCTGTTAGACTTAGAAATTTTCACTTGATTTTTATTTTGGTCAGTTGATGTGCTAAAAAATACATTGAACCAAACTTCTCCAGCAACAGTTCATGAGCATACATAATCTAATACTACTATACCAACTGTCTCTTTTACAAGATTAGACATTTTTACATTAGAGTCTGAAACTGTGACATCATTTATCAATGTCCACTAAGGTGTATCAACATTAAATAAGGTTATATGTACCTGGTCTGATTCAACAACAGCATTAACATCATTCCTAGAACAATCACTAATAAAATGCTTAGTAGGGTTGGATTTGAAAAACCATATAATCTTACCTTGTTTATCTGTGGGATGCAATGATAACTCACTTTGTAAGTTTTTTGTCCTATGTTATTTCTATATTAAAATTCACTGTTTCCATTTCCTCTTTAATGGCCAAAACAGTGTTGTATTTGGATGACAAAATGTCAGCAAATATTTTCTTTAACATGTCTTTCATAGCTGTATATGTTAAACTTCCACACGTGGCTCTCACTAACTCTTCATTCTCCTCAGATATGTTCACCAAAATTTAATACAAAGAAGGTCTGATCTCCTCTTGCAATCTGAGTCCAAATTTTTGTAATTTCTGATGCAAAAACTCATAATACCAAAAAGTTGTTTATATTAATTTAAACACCATGTATGCCATCATGTTCTTGTCACATAAATAAATCTCGTCCAGTTTGCCTGTAATAATTTTAAAACCATTGCCACAACTAATATCCTTTATAACTAAATGTTGGAATAAAAAAGTTAACTAACAACACTATAAATAGCCCCCAAAAATGCATTCAAATCCATTATTTTTTCACACTCAATAGCCCCCAGAATTATTAAAAACTGTTATCACCTACCAGAATAACCGTTAGAATAATACAATATACTACCCACAATTCATCACTAACTAATATATATAAATAGTCAAGCAAAAATACAATGCACATGGCCTGATGATTGCATTTAACATGAAATAGACTGTCGCCTCTGGGTGTTGACTGCAATGTTTGTCTTGAAATAAAAAAATACCATGATGATGACATTGTGCTAACATTGAAAGTACTCAGAATAAAATAATATGTATCAACATGGTAATTTTCTCTCTTCCTTTAATAACAACACTAAAAAGCTTGTCCATGAATAAGGATCCAGTTGAAAATAAGTAGACAAAATGAAACATGTCTCAATATGTATATATATATACACACACACACACAAACACATACATATATACATTTTGATTCTGATGCAAAAAAATAACTTATTTGAAAAATGGAAACACAATAAAAATTAAATATACCTGGGTTGATTTGTTTGGATGAAACTTTGCTACCGAAATAAACTTATATATATATATTGTGTGTGTGTGTGTGTGTGTGTGTGTGTGTGTGCTGGTATGAAACTTGTGCCAGTCAGCACTAGCTTATTGAATTGTGACCATAAAAATAAATCAGTCTGTGACTGTACCTTTAAGCCATACTTGCCACTCAAAATCATTTGTTGTTCCTAATTTTGAATGTGATTGTGTTTGTTCAAGTGAACAAGCTTTCAATACCCACACCCCACAACTGAATCTCTATATGGAATGGTTGAAGGTGAAGTTGGAACTGCCTCCACTGAATACCAATTAATAGGGGTACGTTGACTAGTGAATAACTTCTTATCATAGAATTACATTCCTCCCAGCCTCATCACTCTGCATACCTTTGCATTTCACATCAATGGCGTTGTCAGTGGAAACACAGTTGGTGCTTAGCAGACCTGCATGCAATCTTTTAAAACTTGAAGTGGTGGAGACAAGAAAGTTTATTGACCTTCCATGTCTACCTTTCTGAAAGCTTTGTGATTGCAGTCCAACACACAGTAACAGTTGATGAGAATCAATAAAAAGGATGTGTCCGGGTTTGAAGGCAGGAAAAACAATTGGAGAGCAAATGAAGAAATTCTTCTTTTATGAAAGGATTCTATTATAAGAAACAAGAAAATCTTATTCATCTATCTATCTATCTATCTATATATATATATATATATATATATATATATATATATATATATATATATATTTTTATACCTACTATTTTAAATGTTATACATCATAATTTACTATCTATAAAGATATACTGAAAAGTTCTCAACCCAACCAAAAAAAATTCTATTTGCTCATTTAATTAAACTTTGATAAGTTGGTTGGGCTGATAACTTTTCCACAAGTCTATATATGTATTGATGGTTCTCAAGTCATTAATCAAGTATGGCTGTTTCCAACACATTAACACAAATATAACTATTACACGGCAATTTACACTGTTAGACTAATTTTACACACTAAATATATATATATATATATATATATATATATATATATATATATATATATATATATATAAATATAAATAGAGTGTAGTGGACAAATTGTCGTCTAAATGACACGAAAATGAAAATAACACTGAACTCTGATTTTAACAGATATATTTACCAAAATTAACAAAAATATCTTGAAATACAAAAGAGTAAATTATTCAATAAAATCACCATGCGTTTCAACAATGGCCTCCAGGCAACTTCAGAATCTCTTGCAATTCTTCTGGATGGCCTCCTTGTTTAACTTAGTGAATGCTGCTATAATCCTTGCCTTCAGTTCATCTTTGGTATTACAAGGAGTTTTGTTGATATCTCACTCGACTGTCTCTCACACATAATAATCAAGAGGGTTACATTTTGAGGAGTAAGATGGCCCGATGTAATGGATGATGTATAAATTGTCTGACAGCTATGATTGGGTTCTCTTGCTTGTGTCATATGGTGCAGAGTCCTGTTGCCAGACATCCAATCTTCCAGCCGCCACCCTCTTGACCAGGGCAGCACTACCTCATCAAGGAACTTGAGGTAGACCTCCATGTTGAGTCTGAGGCCCTCACCAACAAATTCAGAGCTCTTTTCTTATTTTCTTATTAGAATGATCAGTGAGTTTTCCAAGCTGCTGAACTTTCATAATCACCATTAAACTCATCTAACTCTTTCTGAATCCTCTGCACTATTCTCAGATTGACACCCAAACATTGAAATGTTCATATTGGAGCTTCTGGTGCAAATACCAAGCAGTACAGCATACTGTTTCCAAATTTCTTTCTGAGTGAATTGAGTCATGGTGCTCTTTTTCTCACAGATGATGCCCAACTGACCCTGCTATACTGTGCAGTTGACAAAATCAAAAACAAATAATGTGCAGTTGACAAAATTAAAAATACAAATTGTCAATAATTTACCCAATATACATATTATCCCTCGATGATGAGGGATAATATGCATGAGCAAGATGCTTAAAAGTTCTCCCTCCAGAATTCTGATGTTTGGTCATTTACTCAAATTTTAGCAAGTGGATCATGAATGATCAAGAATGAATTTTGTCCCAAAATCTTATCTTTAGTCATTTGTCCATATTTTGGGAAGTAGATCAGGCCACTAACTTTTCTGCACCTCCTTATGTGTGTGTGTGTGTATATATATATATATAATAAAGTTGCAACTCTCTAAAGGATGATGCCAGTTGTGACTTGAGTACATATATGCATTCTAGAGAATAGTGCTGATAAATTCCCAAAATCTTTAGTTATCTTGCAATGTGGTAACACTCATATCAGGGGGCACCACCTGTGTCTGATGAAAAAAGGCCCCAAACTCAATAAAAACAAAATTTTGTCATCAAAATGTTTATGTTATTATTAAGAGGAAATATCAAAGTATTTTTTTTTATTATATTTTAAAATTTTTTAATCCTTTCTAACACACTGGAAATTTTGGTTAAAAATCCTGTTTTGTTTATGTGAGCGGCCTAACCAATGATAAAGGTTAGTTTTTTTTTTTTTCACTTTTTCCTGTGAAACATGCATTAATTTGAAAATTCTTGCAACAATCAAATAATTGTTGAATTTTAATGAAACTTTCAGGACATATTCAGAAATGAATGAAATTATTTTTGAAATTTTTTTTTAGAAAATCTTAGTAAAAATATTTTTTTTTTATATATGTTACAACCCACTTAATTTCATGATTTTTCGAGAAATTAAAATTTTTAGGGTGGGCATTTTTTTATTAGTTAAAAGCAAGATTCCTTGGAGAATATAAATCATCATTTTTTTTGTAAAACATTTAGCTTTTTTCACCGAAAAAATTTAATTGCTTTGATAAATAAGATTTATTACGGACACTATTGTCTTAAGAAGAAAATTTTTTTTGTTGAATAATTAATTTTTACAAGAATTGTTTTCATTTTTTTAAAATTTTAATTAAACAATTTATAGCATTAAAAAAATTGTTTAAATTTCTTCAATGCTTTCAAGGCAGTGGTTTGGTGATATTGTTAAGTATATGAATCAAAAATGGAAAAGCTCATGACAGTCGTTTGAGCCAATATATTTTTTTTTTAATTTTTTAAATAATTTTTAGTGTATAGACATTCCCAATCTTTACCTATGGGAAGCTATATATGACATCATCCTTAAAAAGATCATGTGATTTAAGTGTCATCTGATGCACTGTAATTCTTTCACTTTCCTTATTCAGTTCTGCTTCATCATTAACATCTTTGCAAATCATCCCTTCAAAATTTCAAAGTAAGTTTTAATTTTTTTTAATTATTATTTCACTAAATATTTTTATTTCATGTATTCATTTTAGTTTGGGTCATACTTCATTTAATTAATTTTTTGTTTAAGTTAGTAAACTTAAGAACCAAGAGATGAAACACAAGTTTCATAAAGCATCTTGAAACTTAACTAAATGTCAATAAAATATTAAATAATTGCTGAAAATATGTTAATTTGTAAAAATTACTAGGTAGTTAAAAACTAAAAAAAAAATTGCTTTCTCTTGAGCCTTGTATTGGGTAAACTTTAGTAAAACAAAAATATAATTATTGTCATTCATTGTAGGCATAGGAGATCTAACACTAACAGTTTTTCAATGTATAAATATTTCAAAACTAAAAGATCTTGTTATGCAGGAACTTTTTCAAGGATGTTTCTTATTTATTCAAGATCCCTTTTCATATTGGAATGAACTGCAAGAACAATTGTATAAAATTTCTTTGAAAGTTTCAAAAAGTCAAACATTATGACTAGTTTGATGAATGTGATGCGGGGATAACCCATTTGCTTAAACTTAAAGCTGAAATGAGATAAGGACTTCTTCAAACAGATTTGCCACCTGAAAACACCCAAAAAATAAAGTGAAAGGTACAAAGGAAAACAAGAATCATAAAAGTTAATTGGTTGTCTGTGGGTGTAGAATATTTTTTTTATTCATTTCACCCCAAGCAAGGCAATAAAGCTACTAAGATGCAAGAGGTTACTGAGTGTGAGAGAATATAAGAAAAAGAAAACATTATTATGGAGTGAGAACAATAAAAGAACAGGAATTAAGAAGACATAAGATAACAACTGACATTGCATTTAAATTTTTTAAAATTGAAGTTAGTTGGAAAGTTAGAAGCTGGAAGAACATCTCACAAGTGATAAGTGTTAGTGTAGAACTTACAGTTACATCTAGCCATTTCAACTGTAGACTTTGCTGCTAATCTAATACTGCACTTAAATTCATAAAGTCTAGGTACCATAGAGGAAAGTTTATTAGAACAATTACCAAGTATTTATAGAAATTTATGCTGGTGGGAAAGTGACTGATGCCAAGTCAGGACCAATAACATTGCAGATTCTTCTTTGTATTTAATCAAGAGTCTTTAAATACATAGCAGGAACACCATACTACATGTGGCAGAAATATTCAATGCATGGCTGAACAGTAGACTTATAAATATGTAAGATAAATTCTAGCAAGCACAATTGTCTAGCAAAACATGGTGAATCAAATTTTGTAGCAGCAAACTTAGCAACTTATTCAATATAATCTTTCCACTTCATGTCAGTGGAAAACTTAATTAAACTTAAGCAATTTTTCACTCTTCTGGAGGTTAGCATCAGTTATACTGATGGAAAGCAAAAAAGGTTCTCTGTGACTATTAAAAGTGAGCATTTTTGTTTTGGAAGCATTAAAGTTAACAAGCCATTTTTTGTCCCAGTTAACAACTGTTTGTCAGTCATTTTGAGATAGCTGTCAATATTAATGGTAACTAGGCACAACACAAATGACTTCTATAATCATGAAAAAAAGTTTATGGACCACAAGCTACTTTAATAACTGCTTCGATATGGGGAGGAAGTATTTACATTTATGGAACATATTACAAAGCAATGGAAGAAGCATTTTTATGACTTGCTAAATAGAGATTCAAATGTTGACATTATCATAAATATGCATCAAGGACAATGTAATTGCTGAAATGGATAATACACCTTCATTCATGAAGTACAGACATAAATAAAAAAAAAAATTAATCTGGGTAAAACCCCTGGTATAGATTAACTTCTGGCAGAATTTTTTTTATTATTTTAGGGGTGAGCACCTGGCCAGAAAAATTTTGGAAGTGTTCTGAAAAAACAGAGAGATGCTGTTATAATTCTCATTTAAAAAACAAAATAAGGGTGTATATGAGGTTTGTAGACATTCAAGAGGGGTTGCAGACCTGTCTTCTGCTGTAAAGATACTTGCTGGTGTTCTTCTTTCACATTTGAAGATCAGTATATCATCAAATATACTTCTGAAATCTCAGTGTAGTTTTCCACCAAGCAGAAGCCCAATGGATATGATTTTTACTGCCAGGAAACCACAATAAAATTGTTAAGAGCAAGATTTGGTTTTAGTCCAGGTTTTTGTTGGCATAACAAAGGTGTTTGATACTGTGAATAGGCTAGCTTTATGAGGTGTTTTGCTTAAACTTGGATCTCCTGCACACTTTGTCAGTCTGGTGAGACCATTTCCTGATAATATGGAAGCTTGTGTAAATATCCAAGGCATCCTTACTGAACATTTTAAGGAAGAAAATGGCATCAAGCAATATATTCTTGGGCTGATATTTTCAATTTATTTCTCTGTTGTCTTGGCAAATGCATTTAAGGATTGCAGCCATTAAATTTATGTGCAATATATAACAACAGGTAAATTAATCAACCTCATTTCCATTTGCTGCCAAGAAAAGGACTTTCACTAATAATAATGTCTATTTATTAATCCTTGTTCTGCCACCCATTTGCACAAGCTTTTAAGGTAAGTTATTTGTTGCTTTCTACTGTCCCTTTTGCCTTCAATATGTCCTGTGAGTGTCAAATTCTCCAAGCCCTTTTTCTCATTATGTGCCTTAGAGATTTCAACTGTCTCTTTCTGATTTTAAGAATAAGTGTGCTTTTTGTTTCCATTTTCCCTAAAACTTTGTTGTTGCTCACATGTTTGGTCCAGCATCCTTCTTTAGAATCACATTTTTGTTGTCTCAAGTCTCTTCATCTGTGAGGTTGTCCAGTATTCACTACTGTATAGTAAGACAAATATTACATAGCAGTTTGTTTTTAATGAAATTTTCCTCTTTCTTATAATATTTTGCTTAGTTTTTGGAAGGCATTTTTCACTATTCCATGTGTCCTAAGATTCCGGGGTTGCATTTCTGAGATATTTAAAGCACTTCCTAGATATATAAATTTTTGTACTTGTTTGGTTTTAGTGTCTGTAATTCACTTTGCATACTGAGTTGTTCCTTTTGCTGACAAATATACATTCTGTATTCAATTTCTATCCTGAAAATTAATTTAAAAAATGATTTATTGAATTTATATGGGTAATAAAAGTATGTCCATGAAGCCATCATATACTCATGCAAGAAGTTATAATTTAAAGAGAAATAAAATTTGAGTGGTAAGAATTTATGGTACTGATTATTTCTTAAATAACAGGGGTATTGATTAGGATTATTGCAAGAAATATTGATTCAGCTGCAAATGGGTACAAAGCAACCAAGTAGACCAAGGTGGCTAAACCTTTGAATAAATATTTGACCATACAAAAAAGATTCTCTGGCTATATCTGTTGCTATTTAGTAACTGGTATGCTAGCATACTGGACACTACTTAAATAGATTTACTTATCCACTCATAAAAAATAGTGAAACATTTTTGTGAAAAATTTTTGTAGATTAGCATTTGTTAGGGCTTCCTCATAGTGTGACATTTGTAAAAATTGAAAAATATAGAATTTGATCATTTTAGAGGGTAGGTTCTTGTTCATAATATTCATACAGTTTAAAACTAATCCCTGATTTTTTACACAATTATTGGACTTAACTGCTATTTACAAATATCATTTGACAAATGTAGCTTGAGCAAAGTGTAATAAATGCTAATCAATAAAAATTATTCTTCAAAATAATTTTCTCTAACAGACCCAACCAATGCCATGTGACCACATTCTACACCATTATGGAACCACCAACGACCTGCATGATGCCTTGTTGCTAATTAAGGTCTAAAGCCTCATGGGGTTTGACCCATATCTGAGCCCTATTATCAACCTGAAATAAGTGGAACCATGACTCACTGGACCACATGATATGTTGTTAATCTTTCAGGGTTCAATCCATATCATAAGCCCAGGTAAGACACTGTGTCCAATGTGACAGTGTACCCTTATAGGTCTTCTGTTTCCATATTCCATGAAAGTTAAAGAACACTGAACTAACTAAGCTGGATAAGTATCTGGTACTTCGAGCATTGAACGTGAATGTGACTTGAACCGGTGCTTATTGTCTGTTACTGTTCACAATTCTATCCAGATGCCTCTGGTCATAATCATTAAGGACTCATGGTCAGCCATTGTTCTATCCATAGCAGGCCATAACACTTTTCATTGAGTTTTCCCTGTATGCATGACACCATGGATCAATTGATGTTTAAACTCCCTACAATTTCAAAAATAGAATGTCCTATCCGTCTGGCATCAACTATAATGTCCTGTTCAAGCTTGATAATTTATGTGACCTTCCCATGAGCAACTAAGCTAATGTTCTCACTGACTCACCAGATGTCAGTCCACAACCAACTGGTATTGTTGGAGCATTTCCAGGACATAAAGATATGGTGGCATCACCTACCATTAACTGGTAGCCCATGATTTTTGGCATGTCAGTATATATATATATATATATATATATATATTGGATATATATGTATATATATATATATATATATATAGTTTTGATGTAAATTTGTGACCCTGGGTTTCATGCCCTTTACGATCATCAGACAAACTGATTAATTTTGAAATTTTGGATTTATTTATGTGTGTCTGCATATGTATGAGTGGTGACCTGATGACAATTTTTCCTCCCATTGCCATAAAACACCAATATATGCAACCAAAAATAAATCTTAAATTTCAAAATTAATCAGTTTGTCTGATGATTGTAAAGGGCATGAAACACAGGGTTACAAACTCACATCAATCTAACTAAATATATTAGCTCTATTGCTGATATTAAGTGCTTTCCAACAAGTACTGTGCATATGTAATATACAAATAATATATATAAAATTATATATATATATATATATATATATATATATATATATATATTATATATATATATATATATATATATATATATATATACACACATTATATATATATATATATACACACATTATATATATATATATATATATATATATATATATACATACATGCACATATATATATATATATATATATATATATATATATAGGGTAACTGGTAAAAGCTCAACAATACTGGGTCATATTTAGTAATGTCTAGTACTTTCTTTGCATTATACTATTTTACCAAGGTTTAATTGTTCTTGTGCTATCTGTTTATATTTCTGAGATGAGGTATTGTAATTCTTTACACTATTTACATTGTTCGGACTGTTGCAATAAAAAAAATGGTAAAAAAAAAATTCAAACACTGATGTCCTCAGAGACACATGGCCCAATGAATAAAAGTGCTGGTTGGGTTTAGTGGCTTAACCCAAAGAGTTGTGAGTTTAACACCTGGCTACTGCAGAGGTAAACAAAAAGAGTTGAGTTAAAGGTAGATAACTGAGACATCTGGAAGAGGTATGGTACGTGGAACTAGAACAATCTACTCTGGTGGATGAAATAAAGGATTCAGTTTGAAATTCCAATCACCAGAAGAATGCCAGAACATACAATAGCTGAAACATTGTGAATAAAAATGAGGACAACAGTCCAAACAATGTTCTTGTGTCATTGAGCACTATTAATTGTAAAATGATAAATTTGTTATTCTGATATTTGGAGAGGGAGTTTTTTTTCCTTCCACAAATGCATTAATGTTTGGCAATTCTATCATTTGTTGTATGGGTATCCTATCCACCCCCCAGTTGGTGAGTGCATTGTGTATTTACTAGCTACCCTTATTATAATATCTTGGGTTAGCCAAGTGGGTATAAGTGCCCATATCATCAAAAGACCAGTATAAAATGCCTGATCACTGTGCACAATAGCATGTACAGAACTGGCCGTCATGGTCAGTCATATGAACACTAGACTTTATTGTATTAAATAATATATAACATCAATCAGCTAAGTGACAAATTTTATATTTGTATTAATCCTATATATATATATATATATATATATTGTAAGGTCTATAGTTATTATATTTACTAAGCATAGCTTAGTTTTAGCACAAGGTCAGAAGCATGGCACATACACCAGTGAGAATCAAAGTTTTCAATCAGTAGTAATAATCTGTGAGGCATTCTTTCTAACCATTGTACCATGATGAGATGCCCTGTAAACTATATATAAAATAGAAACCTCTACTAACCCTGACATTAGCACTCAATATTTTAATAGAGTAAGTGGAATTATTCAATATATTGTGAAAGTAGTTTTTAACTGACATTAGGTCCTCATTAATTTCCCTGCTGACAGGAAAGTAACTGTTCTATAAATGGAAATTTTTTCTATGCTTTGATATTCATAATCATTTTTTTTTAATTTAAAGGAAATCGAACCATCCTACAGATTTTATATTAAATGGAATTGATTTCTACCTTTACCAGTAGGAATTCAGCAATATGTGAAACAAAAAGTTTTGTTCCAAGAATAATATTTTTGGTGGCGATTGCTTCTAGCCTGAAGATAAGATCCCCAGCAACTTAAGACTGCCTATAACATCATATAATATTGGGTGCTTAATATGAATGATTACAAAGCAGAGAAAGAAAAAAGAGTAAGAAAAATACAGGAAGAAATAGTTGAAAGTGAAACATAGAGAAAATATAATTTCATATAACTTCATGTGATAAAAAATTTGATATAAGGTTATTTTTTTAATGTACACATTTTCAAAAGAAAAATGTTATCACCCTGGTATAAATTATCAAGATCAGATAATTCCTTTATGTGCAGTGGGGAGGTGTTCTTTGAAAGAGGGATCTCCAGTATCAAAGTAAATTATTTTGCTATATTCACATGAAAATTAAGGACTATGAAAAATGACATCAGTAAGAGCCAAATGTGACTTAAAAGTGGAAAGAAGAAAAATAGAAATTGTTTATAAGATTTCTTAACAAAAATTAAGTAGAATTTCACCTCACAGCAAAAATGACTTTACAATTTAAAGTTTGTTTTGTACATGAGTACATAAATCAAACCAAATTTTATTGATAGTTGGTTGCTTTCTTTTAATATAAAGGGCATCCAATATTTGTAATTGTTTCTTGCAGTTGTAGTGGTAGAAAGCTTATTGTATCGTTGACCAAATTATGATGGAGATTAGCAGGGGTGGGGAGATTTGTGTCATATATTTACATATTGCACTTTGCTCAGAAAGATGACAAGTTAATCTTCTTGAGAAAAATATTGTGCTATGATCAATATATTGTAAGTGTCTTATTACTCAATATGTGGTCTAGTTGTATGAAGTTACCATTAGACTTCCATCCATGCACTAATGAAACAATTAGCATAAGATAAAGTGATAAAAAGTTCATTACTTCACCATTTATGTAAGAATGTGTTGTTGATTAGGTGCTTTCCTCTCCCACATAATATTCTGTCTTTTTGGCATAACATATTGTACAGTTAAAAAAATTATTGAGAGAAAAATCCATGTATTAACAGTAGAACTGAATATTTAATTAAATAAATTCATGAGTAAAATATAGGAATAAGATGGAAAAAAATTGCTTGAGATAGTGAAGTGTAAAGCTGTATTTTGGCAATATGTGTAGGCATCATGAATGCATATAATAATCATTAAGTTTAAACAGTGTTTGAAGGTTTGGTATTTGAAAATCCTTTTGGAACTTGGATGATTATCATCAAAAGCACTCACTGAAAGTACTGGTATTAATGATGGGATGATTAATCAGAATCAAGAATCGGAAATATTGGAACTTTGTGGGTATTGGAATCAGCATTGGAATCATAGAATTTTTAACCCAATTTCCGATTACAAAAATGATTCTTCGGGTTTTTTTGTTTAAAAATTAATTTTCCATTGCTAGTACTAATGATAAAAAGATATAAATATTTATTGATTTTAAACTATCAGTAAAACTAAAATCTATAGGTCATAATACCACCTAAGTATGATGTAAATTTATTTTATTTGTGTAAAAAAAAAAAAAATGTGCAAGTTTCTACTCAGTTCTCAAACTTTCCATAAAGTTTGCTAGTTTAAAGTCTTTTTCAGTTCAAAATAAAATTTTTATTTTTAATTTCTTTTTAAACATTGTTAATTCACCCATTTAATATTATAAATTATTAATTTAATGATTATAATCAAAATATATAAACACAAAATGAATTCATGTTATTGTTCTGCTGGGCTCTTTGTTAAGACAATTTTTATTATTTTATTTTAATTTATAAAAAAGAAAAAAAGCATTGTCTGCATTTAAAAACCTAGAAAAAAATTTAGAATCTTATTATATAAAATTTCATTTTAAAATTCAAATTTTCAATTATTCTTATGTAGAAATTAAAAATAAAATTCCATATAATTATAATGTCCAGAAAATGATTTATTGATTAAATCTGACAGAATGATTTATTTTTGTTTATGTAACATACTACATAACCAAAACTAAATCTTTTTTTCAAGGGACTTAAAAAAGTAAACATTCTTTTAATGAAACTTAAATTTGTTTCTATGAAATTTATGTATTTCTTAAAATTTTATAGCTTTTGAAATTAGTATCATAGAGACAGTATAGCAATTTAACATTTCTCATAGTAAAATCCATGTTCTCATAAGAGAGCTAATATGGCAACATCAACTGTACAAGCCCAATATGAGTCATTAGCTTGTTCTATATACACCTTACAGTTGACCATTAATGATGCCATCTTTGCTCAAAGGTATGTGAAGGATATGCTTTCTATTTGTAAACAAATAGCTGAGCACTTCAATCATTCTCCCTGCAGCTTTTGCAAATTAACAGGAATACCAGAAAAAATTTAATTTACTAGATCATAAATTTATTCAGGATGTCCAGACAAGATGGAACAGTCAGTATTACATTATGTCCAGAGTATTTGAACAAAAAAAATGCTCTTATCTCATATTACAGTCATTATGCAAAACCATATTGTTTAGAATCCAACCAATGGAAGATTTTAAAGAAATGCTGAAAATACTTAATTCATTGATTATACAAATTTATTAAGTAATAGAGAAGCAACTCCCTCTTACATTATACCACACATTAAAGTTATTTATCACTTTTTTAAAAGGGGAGGAGAAAAGAGACTTGTTTGATGGATTAGTTTCAAACCTTTCAGCATGGAAAGCTTCTTTTAATGCTAGATTTAGCAGCTACTTGGAAGACAAAAACTTTATTCTAGCAAGATATCTTGATCCCAGGTTTAAGAATGGTTTCCTTGAAAATAACTACAGTGGCCTGTCTAATGATAAGGTTATTGCAGAATGGTTCACTCAAGATATCTCTTCTATAACCAAAGGAAAAACAGACACCTCACCCCAAAGTATCACTGGACATAGACAATGACTCGTCTGATATGTCTAAAGAGAAAAGGGATAATGATAGTAGCTTTAATTTCAGTTTTACAAAGTGTCTTACAGAATTAAAGAAAAAAGCGATGAAGAAAAAAGGAAGCTATTGTGTATGAGAATACAGGATAAAGCAGTCAGGGAAACAAGCAAAGAAATATATTTATTAAAACTTGAAATTGCAAAATATATTGCACTAAAAAACATAAAAAGTGATGACAATGTTTTTCAGTGGTGGAATTCAAATAAAAATGAATTTTCCATCATGGTGCTTTTAACCAGGAAATATATATTAGCACCTTCCTCTTCTGTTGAAAGTGAATGGATATTTAATATTGGATATTTAATATTACTTACCAAAAACAAATTGGCTGAAAAATGAAATAGGAGAGATGATAATGTTCTTACATTATAATATAAGAATTTTAGGATGTAAATATGAGTAGCTAGGTATTTAAGTGATTTACTGAAAGAAATTGTTCTCTTTATTTTTTAAACTCTTACCCAATTTTTTAAATAAAATGATATCTAACTTTATTTCACAAGCTTTTGTATTCATTTTTCTACTAAATGTTTTATTAATAAATGTATTTTCTTTATTATTTTCCCAAACCAACCGTAGGGCATGAAAATAATGAACTTTAATCATTAAAGGTATCAGAATTGGGAATGATATCAGAATCAGAAATATAGAACAATATCAGGAATTGTATCAAAATTGGTAAAAATATTGGTATCGTCTCATCACTAGTTGGTATGCATGATGCAGATTAAGAAAACTGATGCTCTGAAGTTAGCAACAGGGTAGCAGATCTTCATGATGAGAAAAAACTACTGGAGATGAATTTAGTTTCTCATATTTTATGCAAACTTAGGCACTCTCACAAACAAGTTCAGGTTTAAGTGTGCTATAAAAGATGCAATAGGTCACATAATATTGCCTTATCCAGACTTTCTGCTACAGATTTGAAATTTCAAATTTAAATCTCTACTTTTTATTGGCTCTCAAAAGTATTAATCCTGGAACCTACTTTTGTATGAATTTTGGTTATGTAGAGTGTTTATGAAGTGATGACAAAATACTGTTGTCCTTTTTATTATCAAAAGACAGCCTCTTGAAAGATAAGAAAGCAGGTTTACAACATTGGTCTTTTGCTTAGTGTTTTTTTTGTGTATGTGAAAAAGTGTTATTGTTAAGGATAAATTTGGTATTTTTTTTTAAACATATAAATCTTCAACAGTTTTTCATCTCTTCTATGTTCCACATCTCTTCAGGACATTTCTGTCTCATGTGGCTCTTACCAGTTTTTATCCATTTGCTAAGGCCCTCATGGATTTGCCAGAATCTATATCGCATATTTATAAGTTCTGCCATCCATTCACACAAGTTTGTCAAGGTTAAATTTTTTAGGCCCTCCTTCCTTATTTTGTGTCCAGGGAATTCCAATTGTCTTTTCCTGATTCTGAGTAGAACTGTTCTTTCTGTTGCCATTTTCTTTAAGACTTCCTTGTTGTTTACTCACTGCATCCATGAAATTTTCAGTATCCATCTGTAGAACCACATTTCTGCTACTTCCAGTTTTCTTCTCATCTATGGGGATATTGTCCAACATTTACTGCCATGTAAGAGAATGAATATCAAATAGCAATCCAGCACACTTTTTTTTGTTTCTAATGAAATTTTTCTTTTTCTCTTTGCTTAGCTTTTGGAATGTTTCTTTTCCTAGTCCAATTCATATTCATATCTCTGTTATTTGAACTTCTTCTGCACCTGCTTCATGTTTATAAGTCTTATCTTGGGCTTTTTCTCTTGCTGGTGACCGTACTTTCTGTCTTCTTGCAGTTGATGATTAGTCCTTTTTTCTTTCTTTTTTCTACTCTTCTGTCCAGGAGGTCCTGTAGTTTCTTTTCCAAGTTGGCCTTCAACACTGTGTCATCTGCATATCTTATACTGTTAAGATTATGTCCACTGATAATAAATCCTGGTAAGGTCTACCTTACCAGGATTTATTATCCCTTAGGATAGCATTGCTGTTGAGGTTGATTAAATCTGGGGTGAAGATGCACCCTTGTCTCATGCCCCTTTCTGTTTTTGCATAGCTACTCAATTTAATTTCTATCCATATACAAATGGTTTATTATAATTCTATATATTCTAACATCTTTTCCAAACAGATGAAGTTTTCCTAGCAGTTCAAATAGATCCTTGTGCCATACCTTGTCAAATGCTTTTGTGTAATTTATAAAACTCAAATGCACATTCTTCTGCATTTGTATTGCTCTCTCTCTCCAATATCATTCTGATCATGAATATTGCATTTCTTGTTCTGGTGTCCTTGACAAAGCTGCACTGTTCTTGCCCTATTTCTGGTCTAATTCTACTTCATGCTCTATTCATCAGGATTCGCATCATTAATTTGGTTATGTGGCTCATTAAACAGATTGTCCTATGGAGTTTGCATTTGTTTGCACCTTGTCTCTTAGGTAATGTACGAAGATGGGTCTAGTGAGGTTGGCCACTGTTGTATATTTCATTTATTACTTCTAACAACACATAAGACTGTTTTCATTTCAAACTTTAAACTGACAACAATATAAATGCCATACTGTACTTTTAATTTTCTGAATCTCTACGTTTAATTTCAGCAAATTCCTTTACAAGTTTCACTTGAAATAAAGCAATTAATTTGACATCAAAAGAAATTTACCAATGGTTCAATACAAATTCTCTGCCAGTTCTATATAGCAGAACATATTTAAATGAAGGATTATTGCCTAAATATACAGACTGTAGCAGAAATACCTCTCACATAATGGTAAGACATTAGTGGCAATAGTGTCTTCATCTAGCTAATGTCTTACTATTATATGGGAAGTATTTCTGCCATACTCTGTACTATGTTCAAAACACACGCATATATATGTTTTATTAAATTATAATAAATTATCAATTTTACAGTACTTGTGGCAGCAGACCTTTGCCAGATTTATAATTCTATTGTACTAAACAAAATTAAGTAAATACTAATTCAATATAATATCAGTGTACCAGTATCTGATAGTTCATTTCAATATTTACCATGTTTTACTCAAGGCTTTCAAATTTTTTCAAATCCTAATTTAGTTTTTAAGATATAAACAAACTGTAACCTTCATGAAATTTTTTGCCAGAATCTATATCGCATATTTATAAGTCCATCATTTGTTCGTGCAAAAAATACTACTGTCACATCTGGTTTGATGCTTCTGTTTTATATCTCTAGATTCTTGACAAAATCCAAAGAAGAATCTGCTACATTATCAATCCTGATCTGGCATCTCAGTTTCAGTCATTTTCCCACCACCCTAGCATAAGTGGAACTTTCTTCTGGCTTCCTGTTTTCCTGTTAACTACAATCTTCAAGAATTTAAATTCAATTATCGTCTTCTGTCTCTTTGAATCCTGTTTTTTTTTTATTGTTCTCTTTGTTTCTATCACTCTCAGTAATCTCCTATAAATTTTTTCTTGGAATTTTGTCCAAACTAAAAAAGATATTTGACTATTGGTTGCTAAAATACAGCAATTATTAGTTTCATTTTTTTCTGTCATAATTTGCAATTACACCATAAGTATAATCAGTATAAAGAATAAAAGAATTGTCATATTTGTTTAAAAATACTACCTATGGTTTCATGGTTTGCATAAATAGTGAGTAAATCTTATTCTCATTTAGTCCTTGTAACCCATTGTGTCCTAATAGCATTATCGCCTTGCCTTGAAACAATTAAAAAGAATATTTGTAAGTTTATTGATACCTATTAAATAATATATCCAATTAATTTGTTATAAAAATAAAAAATATAAAGCAGTACAAAAGCTACTGCTCAATCAAGAAACTAAACTTAAAATTTGGAAACATACTTCACGCTACAATCTGTGCTCTAACTTGAATTCTGATCTATATGATACAATTTAAATCCTTGAATTAGTAAAGACTTCTCTGAATAGTTATAAGAATACAAAAATCTATTAGTATGATCACTACTACAAAGATAAACACACAGACACAAAAATTATTTCAGACATTACAGTGGACATCAAGCCAACCACAAATTATGGCAATCCAGTTTTTTTTAACAACAAACAATTCAGCTTGGTATATGTAAATAACAAAGTGGAAATAAAAGAAATTGTAAACAATGTTCAGTTTAAAGATGTCTTCGATCATTTTGATATGAGAAGTAGAAAACTTTTTTATTTAAATTAAATATCATCATAAAAGTTTGGCCTTTTCAGAAAATGTAACCCTTGAGATTAAAAGCTTTGTGTCATGTTTAGACTTAACAGATTTTCCAAATAGAAATGCAAGACACCAGGTTCAAATTTATATTTAAATGATTTCCAATTTTCATTTGCATATATATAGCAATATATATCACTGTATATATGTGCTGGCTGCATGTGGTCAGTGTTAATTTTAAAATATTGTTAATGCAATTCTTCCAATCCCAAATCTGCCATACATAAGCAGGAACTGTCAAGTCTTCACTTTCCAATCTTGATAGTCCAAAAATATCTCCACATCTTTGTGAGTGATGAATTATTTTCCACCCTACAACCCCTTTCCAACAGATGAAACATTGCAAGCCTTTCACTACTCTATGGCTATTTTCATTAAAAGTGTTCAGACAATCTACATTCCTTAGTTCCACCAGTTCTAACTTTCAGAGCTAAGACCCACCATGCCACACACATTTTAGTGAACCATCGTCATTTCCTTCATCTGTGAGATGTAACTTCCACTTGATCAGCTTCTTTCCATAAACTGCTGTTTTGTGGAGCCAACTTCCAAGAGGATGCTTCCCCAATCATTACAATCTTAACCTGTTCGTTGAGGATTAACAGTTATCTTCCTCACATATTCCCATACACTGTGCCTCTTACTCTGTAACCTCTACCTCGAGTGGCTCTTGGGCCTTGTACAGGATGAACATTATTGTAAAAAAATTGGCTTTAAATAACCTATGCAGGGTTGATAAGCCATAAAAAACAAATCAATCTCAATCGGCTGTATGAAGCCAAAACCAAATAGGCTGTGGTGGATGAGGTGGTTACTCATTCCCCAACATCTGGAAACCTGAAGGTACTAATATGATTGTCTGTAGTCATCCATAATTTGTACAACATTATACGGTCTCTCAGCATCAGACAGCCTTGATTAAGTGACAAGAACCAGTCAGCATAATTTCCCATGCTGCATATAATTCAATTGGAAAAACATTGACAGGGTCATCACACAGACACACACACACACACACACACATATATATATATATATTGGTGACAAAGTAGCCCTATTTGGGATCTGCACCATTGTCCCTATAATGGAGAGGGAGCAATAAAAGGAGCCCTAAACATTGCTTGCTCACACAGAGACTGGGCAGCCCACTGCAGCTGTCTGGTTATCCATTAACACAGTCAAAACAGCAAGAAAGATCAAAAGAAATATAAGAATGTTCACACTCTCCAGGACAATGATTCTGTACCATGGCGTAAAACAGCTCTTGTGTCTCTCAAGTTGAAGAAGTATAACATTGACATAGCAGCCATTAGATAAACACGTCTGGCTGGCAATTCTCAACTTAGGGAAGAAAAAGGTTGATACGTGTTTTTATGGGCTGGCAAAACTGAAAAAGAATCACATCAATCTGGTTTTGGCTTTGCCATCAAGTCTGACCTTGCTAGCTCACTGCCTTCCTTACCTAAAAGTGTATTAGATCGTATAATGGCACTAACCCTCAATCTGGAGTGCCACACCTGTGTGACGCTGGTTAACTGATACGCTCCAACCTTGGGTAGTACAGAACAGTAAAAAAATGATTTTTACAATCTCCTTCAGAGTGTCATCTCCAAAATCCAACATAAGGATAAATTAATCGTTACAGGTGACTTTAAAAAAGACAAAAAAATAATTTCTCTACATTTTGAATACAGAGAAAACTATTTATTATAATGTCAAATAATGTTATCAAATGGTTATTATCAGATTCAGATAATTCCAAGTACTTTACTTAACATTAATTAAAATTAGATGCTTATTTTAATAAAAGTTTCCCATATTTTATACAGTTGTTTATAACAAGGAATTTAATAAAATAAAAATTGTAAATTGTGCCAATTTTCATATCATTTGCTTAAAGATATCAGCTAGTTATTTTATAAAAGACCCTGTCCCAACAAGTGATCATGGTAAGTGGCTTCTGTATTTTCAGAGATGATATAAATTTAGTATCTCTTGTAAAACTTTTTATAATGTTCATAGATTTGGGATATCAAAAATACATATTATTTAAAAAATATATTTGACCATTGCTAACAAACTGTCAGATTTTATTATAAAAGTTAATGTTTTCAAAATAAAATTGGTGTTAATTGATGTTAGTAAAATTTTCAGGATATATTTGTTTGTGATAAATATGCCATGTGAATTTCAGTTTATAATGTCTGTTTTTGTTAGAAATAATTAGTGTAATTTATTTGGTGTTACGGGTTTTCATTCTGCAAATTGATGGTCATTCATCATATTTTAAATAAATCTATATAATAGGATAGTTATATTTTTTTTCAGTTTCAGACATTGCCATGGGTTATAAGAAAGATATAAATTCAGAAGAGGAACAAAATATTGCAAGGTTATTGTGTGATAGGAACACAATGTTGGAAAGGGCAAAAATATTATTATGAAAACATTGACTTGCAAAATAAAAACTGACATAATACAAACATTAAGGTTTAGGAATCCAGGATTTAATGTTAAAATTTAAGGTATTTGATCAAATAATTTTTTTAATATTTTCATCCAGTAACAATAATTCTCACAAAATATATTTGCTTACAGATTGTAAAAGATTATTTAGGTATAAAATAGTATCCTGTTTTTTTTTTTTTTTTTTTTTTGTACTTGTTTTTCTTTATAATAACCAAATCAAACTATGTATTTTCTTAATTACTATTCCTTTTCTGATTTTATTTGAAATTCCATTACATTTTCCAAAGTTGTAAACTTAGCAAGATAAAGATGAGCAACTAATTCTAGTGGCTAAACAAAATTTGATCTATGGTGGTTCTACAGTAGAATGCTGAGGATACCATGGACTGAACATGAGGAATGATAAAGTTTTAGAGAAAATGGAAAAAAGGGGACTTATATGTAACATGAGGAAGATACAGTTGAAATTACTCAGGCACATAATGAGGAAAGAGGAAAATCTTATACTCACAGTACAGATTAAAGGCAAGAGGGACAAAAGAAAACAATGCATAACTTATTTAGTGAGCTTGAGTAAATGGATGATGGAACAAGGATTAGGAGAAATAAAAAAGACTAAATTTATTAAGAACTACAAAGGACAGGAAATTTTAGAGAGCCATGATTGCCTATGTCACCTGAAGGGACATAGCACATAGAAGATCCATGTCTATGTTAGTTTCTGCAATCAGGTAAATCACTGCGATTAGATATAGATGTGAAATCAGAAAAAATTGAGAAATAGAAAAAATGAATGGACCTTAATGTTGTAATTTGAAAAGTGAATTTTAATGAAATTAAAATAAATAATTAAAAATAATCAAAAGAAGATAAATGAACTAAGGTAGGTTATGCCAAAATTTGAGCTAAAAAAACCTTAGAAATGCATTTAAAATTATTTAAATGCCTCCTTTTTAGTAAAATTTTGGTTTTATTTGAAAGATAATAGCCTAAAGCTAAAGTATCAAAAAAGAAAAATAAGGCTTTAAAACATTTTCAAAACATTATTGTCAATCAAGCTGTTATTTTAATTGAAAAATGATGACAGAAAATTTAAGACATTTTAAAAATCACTTAAAAATCAAATATCTATCATAGATAGTTTTTAAAAAAATTAGTAAAATTAAAGATTAATTAACAAAATTTTGAAAAAAATATTACTTTTATGATGCTTAAAATATAAAAACACCTTTGAAAACAGCAAGATCAACAAGTTCATAGTTCAAACTAGGTATTTATTCTGTCTTCCCACTAAGACGAGTTGTGACACAAAGTCATTTTTTTAAGGTGGGGACCCCGAGCGCGTACACCCGGGCAAGGAGGAAAAATTACCCGCAGACCGCGCAACCGTCGGTTGCGCTGGCCTCGATGCGAGCACCAATCTCTCTCTCTGGTACAATGTGAGGGCGCGGCCTCGGGCAGCTGTTCCCCAGACAAAGACGCAACTCAAAAGAAGTTACCACACCTCCTACATTTTACAAAAGTTCTGCCTCAAATTTAATTAATTATGAAAGCCCAAAACTGACAAAAAATAGAAATTGATTTATGTTTAAGTTTAAAAATTAATCAAAAACTTTCTATAACCAATAAGGTGATAATATATTTTTAATATATAGATAAAATAAAATTATTTCGTTATGAAACTTAGGAGAATATTTTTTTTATTAATAAGAATATGAAAATATTTTTTAAAAAAATGTAATAATAATATTTTATTACATTTTTAAATCTTTCTTTTATAACGATCTGGCATATTTAACTGCACCAAATTAAGTCTTTTTAATTACTTTAAGAAAATTTATTAAACAGAAAAAAGTTGCTAAAAGACATACTCTGTAAAAATTTAAAGACTTATTGAAGTTTATTGATCGTCTTCAATTTACTTTCTTTCAGCTACCAATGTCGTATTTATATATTAACTAGACACTTCCAAACAATAATTATTTTTTAACCTTTTTAGAACCAATTCAGAATTTTTGAATTATTCTCTATTTGATCTTCTACACAAATAATAGTAATCTAACAGTTGTGAAAATTAAAAATAAAATAAAACTTTAAAAAACATTTCTGATGTGAAAATGCGATCAAAATTCAAACTTTACAGTTCTTCAAATTAAAATCAATAAAACTTTGGTCCTCCCGATGACGCAAGAAAAACAGGATTTTTAACCAAAATTTCGAACGTGCTAGTAAGGAAGAAAAAAATGTAATAAAATAATCAAAAAATACTTTGGTCTTTTCACTAAAATAATAATTTAATAACATAAACATTTTGTTTGACGATAAAACTGTTTTCAGTCACCAAGTTTGGGCCTTTTTCATCATGATCTTTTTTTGGTGAATTAGTGGTGATACATACATACCTATTTAAAAGAAAGATCACTTTTTTTTGTCATCAGCAAAAACGGAAGAATTTCGAAGTCGCATTAAAAAATTACAAGTAAATTTTTCAAAAATGAATATTCGTTGTTTATATTTTTCTGTCAAATCTGAAAGAAAATAAATTAAAAAGCAACACCAACTCCAACTATCAACAAAAATTATTTTTTCAGTTTTTTTTTTTTTAATTATTTTTTTTTAAAAGGTTTCAGGACAAATTTTCAAGATTTTCTGATTTGATATTGTAATTGTTTTACTGAAATAATGCCTTCAAGGATTTTTCTTTATAATAAAAAATATTTGTCATGATCCTCCAATTTTAAAAATTCACATATCACGATGTATCAAAATGAGGGAGTAATTGACCACCTCCCAAATATTTCTACACACTTTACTAATAAAATAACCTATTATTCAGTATAAAATTCATTAAGGAATAAGCTCTGAAAATTTCATTTAAATCAGATAATTCCTTGATTTTTGGTATATTTTTTTAAAACAGAACAGGGAGTGTCGATTTTTTTTTTCATTTCGGAAAGAACGTGGTACCTACATAAGTGAGATTTGAGAGAAAGAAAGTAAAAAAGGATAATAGAGGAGGAAAGAAAGCAATCAGTGGAATTGTGATCAAATTCAATTTTGTTTTGGTTTTTGTATTTTTTTTTATCTATCCATTATTTTTTATGCCATTATGAGAAATCTGTTTTTTAAAAATTTGATAATGATGTCATGTTCCGAGACTCTTCTCAACCTGATGAAAACATCAAAATTGAGTTCGTGCGTACTAAATGTAAATATTTACTTATTTTGTAATATACAAGTAGCAAAAAATTCCGACAGAACAGTTAAACAAACATGAAGAATTGGGCAGTAGGTGAATCAAAATTCAAATTAAATAGAAGTAAAGTAAAAGCATCTTTAAAAATAAAAAATTAACTCAAACAAAACTTTTTTTTTTTACTGCCTGTCAAAAAAAATGTCTGTCTGATGCTTTTTCCTTACGCAACAAACAACTGATAAAAAAATAAATTGAATTTTTGTATTTTTTCTTTATTTCTTTTAAAATTGTTATATCACTACGTGTGTTGGTGTATTTTTCCCCAGTCTTAGTTTGTGTTAGAGTTTATTTTTTTTATATAGTTTTTTTTTTTTTTTTTTTATAAATCATAGTTTGTGTGTTATGATAAAAATTTAAAAAAAATGAATTTTCCTTCAGATAAATAAGTGCTCATTTTTTTTTATTTACAGTTAAAAAGTTACCCTAAAGTACCTCACTTCCCATGCATAATCCCGGAATGTTTCAAAGCCAGGTTTGTTATGATTGCATGCCAAAACAAAGTTAAATTTCTAATTCTTGTACCAAAAAATACATATGAATAAAAAAATATATATATAGGAAAATATTACGTTAATTAATAATTTAATAGCGATAATAAAATGGAAATGTGTGCTGCTGTGTAAATAAATGTGTGTATGGATTGGAGAGGATTTTCAACACACCTAAAAATGAATCACATGTATTGTAAAGACAACACTATTTTGGTCCATAAGTCATGCTACATTTTCGCTTCGCAATGTCGGCTATATGTCGCGTGGCTCATCTGAAGATGATGTAGTATTAGGCTGTTAGCTAAGTCTGGCACGAGGTTGCATTAGCGGGACAACCCATCAGAAAAAAAATCGATCTCACTAGTGACTAATAACGAACGGTCTGACAGGATAGTTTTTTCATTCCATGTGAGGCGCCCTATGGGAAAAATTGTCTAAGAAGAATAAGATGTTTTTTTACTCATTTTTAATAACTAACTAATAAAAAAAATGGTTTTACTTTTAATTTTTATTTTAATCTGGTTACATTCAGTGCAGGAAATTAAAACTTTCAGCTTTTTTTTCGCAGACGATTAGATTTTTGAATGACTGAATAATTTTTTTTTTTTTTTTTTTGCTTAAAAAGAAAAGGAACCTAAAAAAGAAATAGAAAACTACTTTTTTAGCCATCTTAATAATGTTTCAAGCACAACATAAAAAAAATAAATCACAAATTAAAAATTCAAAACGAAATATAATTTTCCATTTATTTGGATTTTTTTTTTCTCAAAATTCGATTTTTGAACAAAGTCATTTTTCCTCTTTTTTGGGGCCTAAAATTTCTCTGATAAATAAAGCCAAAAATGACTTCGGAAATTTAGAATTATTTTACTTCATTTTATTGTTTTTTATTTTATTTTGCAAATTGGTGGCCCCGCCACCTTTAACATTTTTTGTTGTCAAATGTGCAGCCGACGTCTTTTTCTAGTTTGTAAACAGGCCTATTATTTTATTATGTGTTTTTTTAACTTTTTCTTCTCGCGCATGTATCTTCTTAATTAAAAATTTAAACAGTATTTTATTTATGATTCTTAATCTTATTGAGGGGTTCTCAGAATGCAAGACATAACATAAGAATCCCCGATAAAAGCAATCAGTGGTTCTTAAAGTAAAAATAAAATAAAATAAATAAATGTAAACATGATGAGACAGAAGCAGTATCACCATTTGTGGACCATTTTGAAATGGTAAACATTGAACAATAACAAAGCACTTTCACATGCATTGCCAACAAGGAAAAGCTGCTATTAATTCTTCTACTTTCTTTCTTTTCTTTCACTTAGGCATACACAGCACAGAAATATAACTACTCACTTTGGCAGAACAAAGTCTTTTGGATCTTTCTTTGACATAAATGATTTCACTGTTGTTGGTTTCAATAGGTTTGTTTTTGTAAAGATTTTCGTTCAAACTGTAACAGTAACTACAGCTATTTTGTTTTTATGATCTTTTGCTACTTAGGAAACATGGCGTATGTTTACGTGGAGATGATTTTAAGAAATGTTAACTTAACAGACAGACACACAAACACAATTTTTTTTACTAAATCATGACATAACAACACACAATGAATGATAAATTCACATGAATACAGGGTGAGGAAAGCCTGTTGGTGTTATTTCTACCGTTAGGGAAAACATTGAAACGGTGCCAAAATGGATCCAAAAAATAATGAATAAAAGAAAAAGACGAAATCAGACTAAAAATGATTACAAAACATTTATCGTGACTTAATAATTACTTTGTGTGAAAATAGGAGAACCAGATTTTTTTAAAAAACTTTACTTTGTTTTACGCCATTCTATTTTTTTTTTTTTTGTCTCAAAGAATTTAGTTTTTTATGCATTATTTTTTTTTTGCTTGTTTGTTTCTTGAATAAAATAACTAACAGTAACTGTAAAAGCCATATTGCATATTTTTTATTTGAAAATATTTATGTCAAACTGACACTGTCAAGCAAAATATTTTTTTAAAAAGTGATATGGGAAGAATTAGCACCCCCTCGGAATCTTCAGTTCTTACATATTTTACTGCTATTTTTGTTCTTCATAACCTCGAAAAATAAAAATAAAATGATTTTTTTTTTAATATTCATTGTCAAGATAAAAAGACTAAAAGAGATTTATGAAAAGTTTCTTTATTTTCAAACAAGAGGATAAATCATTTGTAATAATCACAGATAATAAAAAAATGTCAAAATACGGTCTTTTTTAACAACTAGATCTTGAAATGTTCAATACGATTCAATGTTGAGTGCTAGGGAGACTTTTTCCCTTAATCAATCTCTATTGCGAAGTAGAGTACAACGGAACCATAACAAAACCACGTGATAATTCTGCACACCCGCATTCATTAAATTAAATACATAGCAACAACAAAGACGTTATACATTGAGTTTGAATTAATAATATTATGAATAAATAAATAAAAATATACACAGGCATATATTGGGGGCGGGGAGGGTAAAACATTATTAATTTAAAAAAAAACTCGATGACTATAATGGCTTAAATTTAAACTCAAGGTCAAGCAAATAAATATATACAGATTGCGCTAAAAATTAAAAACAGAATTTTTCTATTTTTATTACATTAAGTTTTTTTTTTCCTTAGCACAGAACAAGGCAGAGTACCCGAATTCACCATGGATGCAAACCCAGCTTGGTAATTATTGTTCATTGTTGTAAACAACAACAAGCAAGGAAGGCCTAGCAACCACGTAGCTTAGGTTTCGGACCGGAGGCTATTAGTCACTTAGTCCTAAACACCTAATTTACAATTTACAATTATTGAGAACATTTTTAACAAGGGACTTGTTAATGATCCAAGAATGGAAAGTTAATAAAAAGTTGTGGAATAAAAAAAATTTCATTATTTATTTTCCTTTCGTTGATGAGTAATTTTTTTTTTTTTTTTTTTTGTAAAAGTTGAAATCATTTTCTGATTGATTTAGGTGGTAAATTTTCAATGATTCTGATCAACAGAATTAATAATTGATTCATAATATCGAATTTCGGAGATTTAAGAGTTAAAAAAATCTGTTATTTTTTTTTTTGTTTTGTTTTTTAAATAATGCTACCTAAGCATAATAAAATAAACAGTAAAATTGGTTTTTGAAAATTAGGTTCAACTTTAAAAATTTCACTCGTTCAATTGATCTCACAAAAAAAGGTTCTTTCTTTTTTCAGAATATTGGAAACGTAGTGTGAGTGTCTGAATTTATTCGTTACTTTTTTTTTTACGTGATGATGCGTTATGTAAAAATAAAATAGATGCATTTTTAACCCTAACAAAAAGAGAGAGTTGTTGAGTTTCTCTTTCTACCATACGACTGTCATCCAAGTAAATAAAAATTAAAGATGAGATAGAAAAAAAATGGAAGGAGATTGAAAATATTTTCTTGAATAATCCGATACAGTACACCGAAGAAAAGCCTAGTTCTAGCTGTTAAAAAACAATTAATTTCCTTGATTATTTGAGGTCGCGCAATTTGCCATAAAGAAGTTGTCTTTTTGTAATAATTGTCTACTTCCACACTGAGTGTGCATACAAGGATTCACCTCAGTTACTTGTCAAGTTGCCATCATATGCAGAAAATGCATTTTTAAAAAAATTTACTCAACAATTTTCGAAATGTTTCATGTTAATCCGTTAAAAAAAATCATTACATAAATGATGGCGTATATTTTCATGTAGGTGTTGCCTAAAATTTCAGGGAATTTTAATGGAACGTACAAAACCGAATTTACACCTTTTTTAGATAACAGCAACCGAAAGGATTGTTTCGAAGGAGACGATTGAAATTAGGTATAAATAAATCACTTAAGTAAGTGTAAGTAATTTTTTTTCATAGCCATTCCCTGAACATTTGGATACTACCTCATAATAAGAAGCAACATCCCAAGTTGGATGGCTTATATTCTGCTGGTTTGGTTACTCTCACAATTTATTATCCTGATAATAGTTTATTTTTTTATCTTAGATTTTGTTTTTATTTAAATCTTCCATTTGTTTGAGATACAAATGTTACAAAAGCAACATGTCAAATAAAAAAGTAATTTTTTGTGTCTACTATGTGCTGTATCCCTTCAGGATGCAGTCGATCATAACTCTCCACAACTTCCTCTCTTTGGAAGGTTTATGTTTTTGCTATCTTTCATAATCCCTATTCTGCTTGTTAGGTTATTTGCTGCTTTCATTTCTTTCTCCTTTTTGCTTTCAATATGATCTGTGAATGTCAAATTCTTCAAGTTCTCTAATTATGTTTTCCAGAAATTTCAATTGTCTTTTTTTTTTTTAATTCTGAATACAAGTGTCCTTTCCTTTCCATATTCCCTAAATCTTCCTCATTACTCACATGTTCTGTCCATTCTGTCCTGTTTCAGCATATTTCTGTTGCCTGAAGTCTCTTCATCTGTGAGGAGATGTAATTTAACATAAACATGAAAGAGTAGGAATTAAATAGTAGTTGAAATTAAATATCAAAAACAGATTAATGAATAACAAGAATATGCACACTACAAGGTAGGCATAAAGTCCCTCAAAATATTTATTTATACAGTTAATATCAACATAGTTGTTTTTCTTTTTTTATTTGCTATGTCCATTCAGGATGTAAGTGATCATAGCTTTGCACAGATTCCATTTTGTTATCTGTGAATTGCCATGATTTCCTGGGAAAGATAGTGGAGCTGTTTCCAATTGCCATATCCATAGTTTTTAATTTTTCCTTTCCTGTTGTCCTTCTAGACTGGCTGCCAACCAAGTCTAGAGAGCACATTCTATTCTAACCCTGCCACTCTATAGAGCCCAGTTACCCATAACTGGGGAGAAGAGATAGATTCATGCCTTTCCCAAGGGTATCGGTGTGAAAGTGAATGCAACAGACTAGATAAACTTTGAACTTAGCTTGCAAATTCCACTTTCCACACTGATAACTGTTCAGAGCATCTTTGTGATCTGCTAAGATTCCAAGTGTTGCTTCCTGACAGTCAGGTCTATATTCAGTTGTTTCAGCCTTGAATTAGAATCTAAGTAAAATATATTTTTCTCTTTAGCTGTGTTCTTGTCTTTGGAGAAAAAATGAAAAAAGCTTGGTCCTAAAGATTCTAATAACAGAGCTGCACCTTTCCATTGCATTTTTAAAATAACATGAGGTGTCTTAAAGTGAACTTTTTAAACAGAAGTAAAAACTAATAAACAAGGTAATAAAGCCACTAAGATGCAAGGGGTTAAAGAGTGAAGGAAACTGAGAAAACGTTATTGAGGAGAAAGGATAATAAAAAGAACAGAATTGAAAGAGACAGAAGATAAGGTAACCATGTGACTGGGGTCCACAACTGGGGTCAGATGTGGGGAGACCTAAATTACTACTAAATAACAATTACTGAGAACGTTTTTAGCAAGGAATTTGTTAGTAATGTCCAGTAATTAGTTAATTAGCAATTATATATAATATTAGGAAGCATCTTAAAATTATTGACTTATTTCTATAAATGCAAATGTACAAAGAAAGAACAAAAATACCATAAAGTAAGTACATGCACAAAAATCACTTTATTGACCATGAATTAGACATTTTTTAGATAATATTGCAAAAATAATGAGTTAATTTGTTTATGATAATTGATTACAAAAAATATAACCCAGATGTTATTTTTAATGCCCAAAAATGCTCAAATGTAAATTAGCTTATTTAAATATTTTTCAGAAATCACTGAATAATTAAAAAAAGTAATTTTTTACTTTTATTTTATTGTTATTTACAAATGTAACAGCTATTAGCAACAGATTTCATGCAGTAACTGTTATGGAACATGGGGTGGAGTGCTTTAAAAGTGTCTTTATGTTTATTGTCCTCCATTGTCAGCACAATCTTTACAATTTTTAAAAAAGTTTTTAAAATTTTTATTGAGGCTATAACAATTCAAATAAGTGATCTTTTATAGTTATTTTCATTTCCTTGACCATTCAGACATAGAGTTGAAAGGTTTCCACTTTCAATATGTCCTTGAAGAAATTCTCACAATTTTTTAAATATCTAGATGAAATGCAATGACTGATCCCAATCCAAACCATCTTCCACTAATTTTTTCATTCAGAACCTTTGTTCCCTGGAGATAAAAATTTGGTATTACCTCCATCTTGTTGAAGAATTACTGATATCTCAAGCACTTTTCTCTAATTGTCTCCCCAGGTTTTAGTTACTATCTGAGTTTCAGGATTTGAAACATTTAACAGCAACAACAACACATCTTTTAAATAAGACATAAAAAAGGTTATTTTCTGAAGGAAAAATAAAAGTAGAACATCACTTGAAATGACATTTATATATTCCTTTCAGAAATATACAATAGCAATAAAATATTCAATTTTCTTTGTAGTGAAGTTTGTTTTTATCAAGTAATTAAGTGTTTGCGTTGCAGTATGAAATGTGGGGACAGACTTACTCCATGATGGTAGGCTAATTTGTTTGTAGACAAAGGCTTAGTCAGCGGCTGCTGGCTGTCTCTCTTCCATTGTGTGTGGGTACATGTGTGTGGATGCACATGTAGATCAAACTGGCCTCTGTAATTGTTTTTGAACCCCAAGAAGTAGTATGCTTCTATTTTTATATCCATAAGGAGAATCAAGATCTAATTTCACATAGTGGTGTAAACTTTTTGAATACAAGGTTTTCATTAGTTAGAAAATAATTTTACATTGGCTTGTGAAAATCTTTTCCTTGAATTTGCAGGAGTGATGTAAAGGAATTATTATTGTTATTTTCTAAATGATCCATAAATAACATGTGGTAAGTCTACAACTAAGTCTGCAAGTATTTTGGCAGTATTTGCCCTAGTAATGATTGTTTATCCAACCAACCTTCTGATGGGATTTTATTGGTTGAAAAATATATATAGGACATAATGACAAGCTTGTATGAATGGATGTTTGGTGGGGAAGATGGTAAAAAAAAACAAATGTTACTAAGAGCTACACAGGATTGGAAATTGTGAAGTGTCATGATCACCCACATCCTAAAGGGGCATGGCATATAGAAGAAATGCATTTGATCCTCATATAGTTTGATTGTAAAGTTTCTAGAATCAATTTTTGTACAGTATTTGGAAAATCATAGAAGTGTCTTTGAAATTTAATCAGGGGTTTCTTGAGAAATGCACTTAAGTATTGTTCATTGTTTTCTAGTGAAAATTTATGAAATGAGAAAAATTGCTTCCCCTTGAACTTATGGAAATGTACATTTAAACACTTTCTTTCCATGTTCAACCCAGAAGAAGTCATTTTGGGACAAGATTGTCACTGGAAATAAAAAAAAAATAGATTTATTATGAAAATCTTAAAAGAAAATCATAGCTTTATTCAGAACAGCTTTCACAATCACATACTAAATGCAATCTGAAAAAGAAGCTAATGTAGTTAATGAAATTCAAAGGCAATTTTTTTTTAAATCCAAGTAACTGTACAAATGCTGCATGATGCAAGTGAGCAATTGGCTTGTTTGAATGATTCCTTGGAAGAGAAAATATCTTTTTCTGAGTTGGTGATTTTGATGCATGAAAATACTCATCTTTATATTGAAAATCCAGTACAGAAAATGATCTAACCGCTTTCAGGTGTCTGTTAATCCAGGCAATCTTCAGGGAATTTGAACTGAACACTTTAATCTGTGTGAGTAGATTGTTCTCATTCTCTGTTCTTGTCTAGGAATATCTTTTTTTTAGTACTATTCAGTTATTGCTATTCATCTCTTTCACTTATTCTATACTACCTAGCCCATGGATTGAACTCACAATTACCATACCAGCAAATTCAAAAACCAATGCAACACCACTTTGTTACTTCTGCCACTGAAGCCTTGCTGTTAAGCTTGAGCTCCACTATTGCAACATCTCTTTGTTACTGTTGTTGCTGTTAAGCTTGAGTTCATCCATTGCAAAATCTCTTTGATACTGCCACTGCTGAAGCGTTGCTGTTAAATTAGGTTCCCTCCACCATCATTTCTCTTCCATTCATTATTAATATTTTCTGTATGGCTTTTATATCTATCAAGCTGTCACAGCCTAGCATGTGTGCTAAATCCTTCAGACATTTGATTCTCCAATTTTTTTTTTTTGTTTAAGCCATAATATGACAATGAAATTAGGTTTGGCTGAGCATATATGGAATGAAAAGTGTGGTCACCATGCCCTATAGAATGAAATAAAAATACTAGACATAAAATTAGATAAGTAGTAATTTTGATATTCATTGTGTTTCCCATGCAAAAATCTGACATTAAATAACTCAATATGGGTTGACATGTTTTAAAATTAACCAAACAACTAACTCACTGGCTGCCTCAAGCTATGCAAAATGTACCAGTGAAAAACAATTTTCTATGTACTCAATTACTAGTTTTAAAAAAATAGTGTTATAAACTTTTGCACACACCTAATAAATATTTATAATAAAGAGGATATTTCAGAGTCTAGCTTTATTTCACTTCTGCTCAACATTTTCATTTACATATTATAGGCATTTATTAAAGCCAACTTATTCAAGGTATGACTCACAGGAGCAGGATACTTCATGAGAAATGTGCTAGCAAAAAATATTTCATCACTCTATATGATGTAGCTCTATTAATTATTTACACAGCAAACCTTAGGCTATTATATTAAAACACCATTTTTTGTCACCCTAAATCTTGGATAAGGGACAAATCCCTACTGCTGATACCATGTACACCATTACAATCTGTCACATATAACTTGGAGAGAAAATGGTCATCACAAAGTAATCAAGAAATGCCATTAAGAATGCGACATAGTATGTGATCCTGCACTAAGTTACAGAATAATGGTTCTGCCAACAATTTACACAATCTCATTAGGTTATTAAGTACTTTCCTGTGTCTCTCTTAGCTTCAATATGTTCAGTAAGTGTCAAATTCTGCAAGCCCTCTTTCCTCACTATATACCCTAGCAATTTCAACCCTTTCTGATGCTAAGTATAAGCATCCTTTTTATTTCCATTTTCCTTAAAACTTACTTGGTACTCATATGTTCATTCCATGTTATTCTCAGTAACCTTCTGTAGAACCAGCTTCTGTTGTCTCGTCTCATCTTCATCTGTGAGAAGATTGTCCACCATTCACTGCCATATAGGAAGGCTGATATTACATAACTGTTCTGCACTCTTTTTTGTGTTTTTCATAAAATATTCCTGTTTCTTAATACTTATCTTTTGGAAGGCAGCTTTTACTATTCCAATGCCTCTGTGCATTTTAGTGTCACATTTTCTGTCCTCTGTTAAAATACTTCCTAGATATTCACATTTTTGTAATTGCATGATTTTGGTGCCTCCAATTCATAGTTCACATTTTGGGCTGTTCCTTTTTGCTAACAACCATATATTCTGTCTTCTTACAATTGATGTTTATTCTTTTTTTTAATTTCCTTTTACTACCTCTGTAGGGGTTATTATTGTTCTCTCTGTGTCTGCCATCAACACTGTGTCATCTGCATATCTAATGTTGTTACGATTGTAGCTGCCAATAATGAATTCTGGTAGGACTTCCAATTCTCTCAGGATTGTTTCACTGTAAATTTTAGATAAGTCTTTTGCTTATCTTTCACTCTTTTCTAATTTTGTGTATTTACTGAATTCATTTTCTACTGTACCCTGTAAAAACCTGCTGACTTGGGAAACAATATCAATATGGTTGCAGTCCAATGCTCTACAAAAAGTTCCTAGGAAGAAACAATTTACAACAAAAGAGATCAAGAGATTATTTTTTTCTTTATAGTTATTGAATTAAAAACTTTCCTTTTTTTAAAAACACAATGTAATAATATTATATATTAATGTGACAATATGTAATAACATATTCAGCAACTGAAATCAAATGTCATATCAATGACTAACACAACTTTATAAAAATATAGGGTGTTTCATTAAGACGGATCAAAGTCAGCAGTAAATAGATCAGTGTTATTGGTGAAAATTTATTTATTTCTCTATTAGATTATGTTATTTAAGTCATGGCAATTATGTGCGAAAAATGATATCACCCAAATGTCTGCCAAGGCTTCAGCAGCACACCTCTCCTCAATGGTCAAAATTTTTGATGTTGTCTTTGCATAGTTGCTCCTCAATCTCACCAATATACCTAATCCTTCAGCTGTTGAATTGTTGTTGGCTTGTTGGTATAGACCTTACTTTTGAGATGAACCCAAAGGAAGAAATCTAAAGCTGTCAAGTTGCACTATTATGGTGGCCAATTGACTTCACTGTTTCGAGAGATGATGTAACCTGGGAACTTCTCATTGCATTTCTGTTTGAACGTCCATTTTCATAATAGTCTTTGATAACTTTAACATGTTGTTTTATTGTTAACCTTTCTATAGTTGAAATTGCCAAAGACTTAAGATGTTAAATCAGAAAGAAAAAGAAAAAAATAATTAGATGCTTAAACTTACTTCACATTTAAAATCGGTTCAAGTTATTGGAACATCCTTTATATCACTAGTTTGGTACAGTGACTTCACATATTTTTTAATGTAGCATGAAAAGCTAGTAACCATTTTTAAATAACTTATCATTCCAGTTATAAATTTTTGCAGATGTTAAGAGCAGAATTTTTCTTTACATAATGGCTGATATACTTTTTATTATTTCAAACTATTGTTCTCATCTTGGTTGATATAGACATTATTATAGACACAATATTTCAGCCAACTACCCTCTGGTCATCATCAGGTGTCCATTGTTTTGGCTGATATGGGATATCTGTTTATTATTGTGTTGTTTTTCCCTGTGATGCCAATTATTGTTCATTTTTGCTATAATAACATCTATACCAGCTAAGATGAGAACAATAATTGAAATTAATAAAAAGTATATTGACAATTACTCATCTCAGAAATGAAATACTAAATTATAATGTCTGATATTTTTCTTTTATTTAGATTATCGTGTAAAACTTGTTGACATGTAAGCACAGAACTGATTATTTTATATATATTTTTGTAATCATAGACCTGAGCTGAATTCTGGAGGTAATGGTATGGTCAAGTTATATTGAAAGATAGTTCCCTATTGTGACTGACCCAGATTTTTTAATAATTGAATAGAAAAATAAAAACATATCCAACTATTGTAATTTATTTCCTTTGTTGTACTATATTGAATACATTTTAAAATTATATTGTGAGAAAGTTTATTTTTAAAAAATAAACAAATCTACAAAATTTGATTGGATAAAAATTAGCATAACTAGAAAAGGAACATTCATTTATCTGTTCATTTTTTAATTTCAAATTCTTTGCTGGATTGAAGAGTATCAGAAATTATTAATTATAATTTAATAACATTCAGATACTAATTTCAGTTATAGTAATAAGCCATGTATATTTTATTGCTTAGTTCAATACTCTAACTACAGAGCTAACATTCAAGGCAATAGCATAACTAAACAAAAAAACTAACCAAAGCAAAAACCTTTAGCAGGAGGTGTGACCAGTGAATCAAGTTCTGGACGGATTCAGAGGCTTTTAAATTTGGCTACTGAGGACAGATTTAATGACCACACTCAGTATAAGTGTATGTGCCTGTGTTCACAGATTTTGAACCACTATTGTAAGAGTAATATAAACTTAAAAAATGGGATTGACAACAAGAGGTTTTACAGAGGCACATTTTAGTATTTTTTCTGAGGTGTCAGAATTGAAGAACAATTCATTTTTAGATTTACTCAAAAGTTGCAGTTGAGAATGAAAATTAACTGTTTCCATTTTATTTATTAGAACAAACTTTGTGATTAAGACTGTTGAACTGGAATGATCTTTCTAGTTTTAGAATATGATTCATGCAAGGAGATACCAGAGGTCTGAATGGAATTTAATATCCATCAGGAACATTTGATCTAAGAAGAGTTGATCTGTGGTGCCACCAATATGTACTGTAAGAGATACCAAAGCAAACTTGATTTTACCTCAGAATAAAAAAAGACCGAGGTGTATTGAAAATTGACATAGAAGGTGTCCTCAAAGTCATCAAGTGCAGAATCAGGCTTCAAAACTAAATTTAGAATATATACACACACATGACAACCAGATGACAGGAAGTTATATAAATGCCCAACTCTCAAGAAGAAGAGCAGAATGCTTTGCACCCTCACAAGAAAAAAATTAAAAAAAATTAAATCCACACACTGCTTGATTAGCTGACATTAATTTGATGGAGTCCAGATGTGAATAAATAATTATTTTACATATGAAAAATTTAATTTCAGTCTGAATTTCTTGGATCAGGAGTTATCATTATTTGTCCTATTTACATTAGGACTATTTTCTTAATCTTTGTTGTTGTTATCACAATGTTTCAGCCATTGTTCCCTCCTGCCTTCATCAGGAATATATCAATCTGGGTAACTTACAAGAAATCCTAACTGAATCCTTTATTTAATTATTTGGATAATTCATGATTCAATGGTTCTTTAACATCTAACATATTGTAAAAAATCTCAATTATTGCTATTCCATTCATATGAGAATTTTAAGAAAAGTACAAATTATGTCTCATATGTAATAAAGAGTATTTCATTAAGACGGATCAAAGTCAGCAGTAAATAAATCAGTGTTATTGGTGAAAATTTATTTATTTCTCTATTGGATTATGCTATTTAAGTCATGGCAATTATGTGTGAAAAATGATATCACCCAAATGTCCGCCAAGGCTTCAGCAGCACACCTCCACTCAATGGTCAAAATTTTTGATGACGTCTCTCTATAGTTGCTCCTCGATCTTACCAATATGCTTAATTATCTCAGCCTTCAGTTGTTGAATTGTTGTTGGCTTGTTGGTATAGACCTTAATTTTGAGATGAACCCAAAGGAAGGAATCTAAAGGCGCCTCGTCACACGATCGTTGTGGCCAATTAACTTCTCTGCTTCGAGAGATGATATGACCTAGGAACTTCTCATTCAATAAAGCCATTGTTGCATTGACTATGTGGCATGTGGTACTATCCTGTTGGAACCACAAATCTTCAACATCCATAGCATTCAATTCAAATTGAAATTGCCAAAGATGTAAGTTGTTAAATCTGAAAGAAAATGAAAAAATCATTAGATGCTTAAACTTAATTCACATTTAAATCATTCCAAGTTATTGGAACACCCTTTAGTAATAGTGAATTTAGCTGTTTCTATACAGAAAACATTCAGCATTCATTAAGGGACAGTATTACTATTGATTGAAATTTATAAAATCTTTTTCTTAAAATTATTTTGTTTTTTTTTTCAAGAAAATAAACTTCTCAAATCCACTAACTGTTGTTGCTTTTTCTAATACTAACGGGAGATTCCTTCCTAACATTTTGTTCAAGTAATATGGGAAATTTAACAACTTCCAAAACTGTGTCATGGCTTGATGAACAAAGATGAGGCAATTTAACAGTTTGAAAACATACTTTATGTAAGAAATATATTACATAACGAGAAAGAAAATAGAAGATTGCTAAAAAACATATTCTTTTAGCAGTTGAAGATCATGGCATTGGGGACATTATACAAAAACATGTGTCTTTTTGAAATAGATGAAATGCTTATCTGTACTGTGATGTCTTCTGATAGCAGCTTTGTCCTTGCATGATTCAGGCTTGTTCATGGCCAGAACTGCATGTCCTTGGAATAGGCTGAAAACATGTCTATCCCATTCATGATCACCTTGACATCTCAAATTGGTGCCTGAATTCTATTCCACACTTAATTTTGGGTCATACCCATTATTATTATCAGATGAATGGGTTCAACCTACTATCAGCAAAATTTATCTACCAAAGGGAGATTAGTAATGTGAAAAATCAACATCTTTATTATCTAATTATTTTCCCTTCTAGTTACATATACTACCCAATTTAGTTGTTGGAAATCTTTAATTAATGTAGCCTTTGGTTATTTGGTAAAGTTCTTTGTCTGTTATTTTGTAGGACCAGTCTATAGAGTCTGATGAAGGATTGTTTTCTTTTAGAACTATAGGATTCATTCACTTAAAGCTACTTTTAATCATTGATTTGAGAAAACAACTGTATATAGATGATAGTTTAGACATTTCTGAATGAATTAGCACCATGCATGTTGGACAAAAGTACCTCTAGCATGACTGTGGAATAATTGGCCATGGTTAAGTGTAATAGGCAAAGTGCTCAACAAACGGAATTGATAAAGTTCTCAATAAACAATAAGAAAAGGAAGAAAAAGAACAGGGTAAAATAATACTAAGCAAACAAAATATATGCAAATCAAAACTAGGCAAAGCAACAGTAATAACACAAAACGTTTGCAAGTAAAAACGATGTTCACATGCAAAAGGGCTACAGTTAAGTGATTGTTGCATTCTGAAAGAGAAAAATATGGTGGATGGGATTGAGAAGTGGTTCATTTTTATTGGTTAGGAAAAAATCCTAGCATGAATCTGTAGGATTTGTCTATAAATTTTGTGAGGAGGTGGGGTCCTAACAGTCATTCCCAGGCAGTTGAAACTGATGACAACCTATCCTATGTTCAGTTTCTCTATTTGTTATAATTGATCCATGGTATACAAGAAAGAAAAAAATTAGAATATCATTACTTTTCTTGTCTACATAATAAATGTATTGAAAACAGATTAGAATGTTGAAATTTATTATTCGCATTGGACATTTGCCAAAAATGCATAAATAAAATATATTATCAGATAATGAGTCAACCAAATTTCAAAAGACAAATGATCTGCTACAAATTTCTGATCTGGATATGATATAAAGTTATTCATGTTAAGTCAGTCTTTTGAACAGAGTAGAGATGTATCCCTTGTTTCCGGGATCTTTCTAACGTCTCCGCCTAAAACTGAACTTTTATTTATTATTGATTTACTTTTTCTTTTCTCAGTGGGAGTAGACAGGTTTGCCTATTGTCTGATTCACACTCTTCCTTTGTTTTTTGAACAGGAGTAGAAGTTTATCTCTTGTTTCCTGTTTAGGATTGGATTTCCGGTTCCAAAAGCCTTTTCCTTCTCTTTCACTCCCAGTGTCCCCTTTCTTCTTGATGGTATTATCTCCTTGCTTGGAGTGGTGCCTCTTACTTTGTAACCATCTACATCGAGTGGCTCTTGGGCCTTGTACAGGGTGTACATTATTGTTAAAAAAAAGTGCTTCAATCTAAATAAATTTTTATTTTTCTGTAATTTTTAAAAATTTTTTTGCATGTCCATGTGTTTACTGAAAATCACTTTGCTGTAAAATGAATGACATTCTGGATGATTTATATTACCTTAAGTATTTACTGCAGCAGTTCGTTAAGTAAATTCTTTTTGGCAATGTTAAAAATAAACAAGGTACAGAAATTTAAATATCTGAAAAGTGATTTAATAGGTGACAAGGAAATCCAAAGGCTCATTGGCATAATGAAAGACACCTTCCAAAAGCTAAACAAAGTATTCAGAAGCAGGAACATTTCATTTGAAACAAAGAAAAGAGTGCTGAACTACTAAGTGGTATCAATGTTATCAAGTGGTATCAATCCTTTTGCCTGTTAGTGAATCTTAGTTTCCTCAAAGATGAGAAGGAAAGGCTATAGATGTAGTTCTACAGAAGGATGTTTAAGGATACCATATATAGAGCATGTGAGCAATCAGGAAGTTTTAAAGAAAACGGAAACAAAAAAGACACTTCTACTTAGAATCAGAAAAAAACAGTTGAAATTTCTTGGACACAATGAGGAAAGATAGCTTAGAGAATTTTACAATCACAGGACATATTGAAGGCAGGAGGAGCAAAGGAAAACAGCAAGTAATATGCCTAAGGAACAAATGTAAATAGATGGCAAGACAGAGACTGGAAGGGATATTAAGCGGACAAATGTTACTAAGTGCTACAAAGAATAAGAATTTGGGGAGAGTTCTGTAAGTACATGGAACATAAAGAAAGATTTATTTTAATGTGGATTAAAAATAAATAAACACTTTTAATGTTCTTTTGAAAGGATTGTGTGTAATTAGCATATATTTGATCAGAATTTCAGGCTAACATACTTGAAAAATAATATAATTGTAATTATATGATTTTTCATTAGTTTGAAAGGCTCAATGTAATTTTTTCATTAATCTTTTCAGACAAAATTATCACCACATTGAGACTTTCACTTTTCCCTATCAACAGATATACATAAAATAACCAAGCCATTTAACATTGAAATTATCTCCAATATTGAGCATTCTTCACCTATAAATGAATCAATCATATATATATATATATATATATATATATATTGGGGGAATTGTATGACAAAGTGGAAAAAGTCTACTTGTGATATGTTTTGTCCTTCAGGACTTCATTGGACTAAATTTGTTATGTTTGTATGACTACACATGCACACAAATGTGGGAAGCTGTGGATTTTAGAATTTTTTTTTATATCTATGTAGCCGAATTCATTTGGAGTCTTTTTCTTCCCATCACGTTTGTTAGTAGGTATCCCGCACTGTGATAATAGAAGATCTGTCAGGATATAGTGAAATGCAAGAGCCAGGGTGAAAATTTACTGTAGATGACCTTACAATCAAGGCACTCTCTAGACATTTACATTGTAGTGAATTATTTTCTCCTTTGATCAGAGTAGCATTTTTTATGTCAAAATGGTGTTCAGTCTCGTTACAGTGGACAACCAATACATTTGATATACTGTTCTGTAAAATGTCCCTTTTGTGTTCATAAAATCTTATGTTTAGGTTCCTTGAGGTTTCTCCTATGTATTTTTTGTGACAATTATTACATGCGATGGAGTAAACTCATTCTTCAGGTTTCAGCTTATTGTTTTGTTTAGTATTGACTAAGTCTTTTATTGTTTTGAATGTAGTAGTAACAAATTTTATGTTGAGTTTAGATAGATTCTTTTCAATTGTAGATGTGATGGAGTTAGTTGGTAGGATAATATACTTTTTGATTCATTGGATTTTTCAGGAGGGGTCATTTTTATATATATTTACATATGTTCAAAAGAGTATACCTGGCCTTGTAGGTGAGGAATTATTTTCCATTATATAACCTCTTTTCCACAGACAACATTTTGAAAGCCTCTTTCTACTCTATTACTATTTTCATGCCAAATGTTCAGAAGAACTACATGCATTAGTTTTCATCAGCTCAGAACGAAGACCTACCATGACACTTACACTGGGACAAATCATCCCCATTCCATTAGTAAGAAGAAAGTTCCTAAGAACTGCTTTGATGAACAGACTCCCTAGAGAATGCTTCCCCAATCACTACAACATTAACCTCTTTAAGTCTAGAGTCAATCGTTATCTTTCCTGTATGTCCTCATAATCTGCACTTATTACCTCCTCCTCTTACATTCATACAATAACCTGATTCAGTAACCCTCTATCTTGAGTGTCTTTTGGGCACACACACACACACAAAAAATATATTTTTGTAGCATACCTACAGATGATAATGGGTATGTCCTCATTCATATAAATACAACAATATATACTGTATCTCGGTCTGCAGTTGGAGAATCATTGTGGAATTCACTTGACTCACTTCTAGCAGTTGACTACTTCTTCTACATGCTGCTGGTGAATCTTATATGTGTTGTTCATGTCCTAAGTATTATTGTTCATTACCAATCACCTTCATTTGATTATTCTATTCAGTAACCTCCCCTAGGTTACAACACACACACACTCGCATATATATTAAATTCACATATGAACTCAATACTAATAATAAAATCCTCTTCCTTGACATATTGATAAACACAAATAATAACAAATTTACTTTTTTCGCCATACAAAAACCTACAAAGCATAAATTCATGTACACTTAACTACAAGAGCGAATGTCCATATTACTTTTAATAGCAATTATAAAGAATCTAATACATCGTTAGAAACTAATTCATCCACAAAACAGATTTTTTACAGTGAACTAAAGAATATAAAAAAAAGACACTTATTAATAATAGCTTTCAAACTATATAGTTGATGAACAAATAAGATGCTTTCTTAGAAATCTCAATACTAAGCAAATAGTACATAATACTGCTTCTACTGATCTCAAATATATTAATCTCCTATATTTTATCAAATGCATACTAATTATAAACAAGATGAAAATATACTAAAAATTTAGTAAATACTAATATATCAACAACAGATCCTAGCAAAAAATTAAATTAATCATATACTACACTAAATCTAGTATATCCAACTTAATTTTTCGCAAATGATTTTTCTCCCTGGTTAGCGATTTGCAAAAAAACCAACATAGTTTATAAATTTAAGTGCCCTTTGGGAGATTGTATCTCCAATGAATTAAATAATATTTATGTTGGTCACACCACAAACTCGCTTTCAAGATGCTTGACACTACATTTGAATGAAAACTCAACATTTTTAGGCATTTAAAAACAACATGCCTGCCTGCACACAAATTCCGTAAAATATTTGTTCAAAAACACAATTATACTTCAACATGAAAACAATAGACGAAAACTAAAAATCCTTGAAGCATTATACATCAAACAGTTGAAATCCAACCTAAACAAAATCAACTATGGAATCTTTACAAATATCCTTAAATGTCTATAATTGGTAACAGAAGCCATTGGTTTATACCAACGGCTTCCCATACTTCATACTTCTCCAATTCACTCTCACGTGGTCATGTGACGTCATGAGATGCAGTGCGATTTTCGCTTCTGGCGTCTTATATGCATGTGTTTATCATTGCTTAGAAATCATCTATGTAAACAATCACAGACTATCATCTCTGTCTTGTTCGTATATTGCTTAATATGTTGTAATTGACATTTTTGATAATGGCTTATGTAAGCCGAAAGCTTAGATTGTATTAAAAAATATGGATCAATATTGTGAATTTCTTTCTTCGTTCAATGATAATGATATTAAACTTATCAGACGTTATGAAAAGAATTTACATAAAATAAATATGTTATTAAATATATTATTTAATGAAATATATATATATATACAGACAAGGATGAGTTTATCCTAAGATAGGGGCAGGCAAAAATTTCCTTGGTGGACCCCTTAAAAACAAGGCCATTGCTGCAATGACTAAGGGCATTGTTGCAATTTTTTTTAGAATTTGCAAAATTTATGTTTTTTATTTATAAAAATAAAAAGTAATATTAATGGAAAATATTTTTTAAATTTATAAAAATAAACAAAAATCTTTAAAATCAAATATTTTTATTGACAAATAACATAGATTATGATGACTAGAATTATTAGCAATAATACATTATAGTGAAACATTTTCAAAAAAGAAATCAAACCTTACCACATTATTAGGTTAGAATATTTTGTGGAAAGTATGAGATTGTTGTATTATTGTATGAAAAAAAAACTTGTTGATAAGAAAGATGGATTAAAAATACAACAAACATGTTTTAATGAACATTTTCTGCCTAAATACAACCATTATATATAAGTTATATGAGGTGGGGACTTCTAAAACGTTCTTGACTTGACCAACAAGCCCTTCCCCCAAAAGTCTGATGTTTGGTCAGATTTAAGCTGTGAGTCAAAGCAAGAGGATACTTAAATATTCTCAGCCTGACTCACTTCCTAAAATATGACCAAGTGACCAAACATTAGTCAAGAACTGTTCAGTACTCTCTTTAAGTGAAACAAATTATATTTGTATTAACCCTATATATATATTTATATCACACACACACACACACACACTATTCCAAATTCCATGATTCAAACATTCTTTATGTTTGAGACTAATAACTAGTACATCATATATATGAGTGAATGGATGTGTATGTGCACATGTCTCTTTTTTTCATTCCATCTCTCTTTCTCACTCTCTGTTTATATATGTATAATATATATATATTTTATTTATTTTAGGTTATTAAAACAAAAACATGTTATGTTAAAAAGCGCTACACAATTGCAATTATGTTTCAACACTACAAATGTGTCTCCTCGGGCAAAGGTAAACTACTGGCAAGTCACAAGGAGACACATTTGTAGTGTTGAAGCATAATTGCAATTGAGTAGCACTTTTAACATGTTTTTGTTTTAATATCCTAAAATAAATAATAATTAGCTCTACTCTGTATTGAGCCCTCTTTTAAATTAAATGTTACAGACAATGGAATTATACTCCATTTGTTCTCATTTTACTTATATATATATATATATATATATATATATATATATATATATATATATATATATATTATATATATATATATATATATATATATATATATATATTTAAATAAGGTGTATTTCAGCAGCAATAATTCTTTCAAACTGGGTGAGTCAAAATTATGTTAACACTAGTATGAGAGAAATCATTTATTCAATGATTACGGAACAGTCTCCACTTGTCCACCAACACAAAAAACAGTGATCAACAGTACAATTTAGTGCCATGAGACACATTTCATTGAGATTGTTTAATATAACACCTTTTATTCTGTCCTTGAGTACTTCAAGGTCTCTAACTTTTTTACTATACATGCAATCCTTTATCATACACCCTAAACCAGAAGTCACTGGATGTCAGATCATGGGAGTGTGGTGACCATGCAAAATGGTCCACCATGACCTATACAACGATTTTTTTTTTTCTTAATTTAAATAACCAAACTAAAAAAAATTCATCCTCTGTGCAGGGGCTCCAAGCATCACATTCAGCCCAAAAAACAAATCCCCTCAAGAAATATAAATTTTTTTTTAAGCATCTCACCCCAAGCAAGGTGGGAAGCCACTAGCACACAAGGGGTTACAGAGAGTTGGAGTGAGAGCAAATAGAAGTAATAGGGGAAAGGATCAAGAGAAGGATAGGGGATAGATCAAGGCATCTGGAGACATCGATTGACATTACATTTTAATAGTTGGAGATTATAGCTATCAGGGAAACAGGAAAGGGGGAGGGAGTTTCACAGGCAAGAAGTGCAAGACATGAAGCTATTGGGGTAGAAGAGACAGCTACATTTAACAGTTTCGACAGTGAAAGGGTGAGAGCGAGATGCAAGCCTAGTAGAACGCTTAAATTCATGAAGTCCGGGAACCAGCAAAAGCAGCTCCTTGGAGTAGTTACCATGAAAGTATTTGTAAAAAAGGTAGGAGGTGACGGCACATCTGTGAGAGAGCGATTGCAGATGAGATGCCAGATCAGGGCCAATTACATTGCATATCCGTCTTTGGATTTTATCAAGGACCTTGAGACAATTAGAAGGGGCTCCAGACCATATATGGCAGCAATACTCCATGCAAGGGTGAATGGTTGATTTGTAGATTTGAAGGATCGACTCCAGTGAGAAAAATTTCCTGGCGCAGCACAGGGAGCCAATTTGGGAAACTTTGATCAAGACAATCGCGAACAGTACAGACAAAATGAGGCAGTGCACTATCCTGTTGGAAATACCCTGCTTGTCTGATTTTTAGGAGTATGTTATCAATGGCAAACTCTTGCAGCATTTGTAAGTAAGCATTTGCAGTCACTATTAGAGTTGTAAAGAAATATGGCCCAATTACACCCTGTGTACTGTGGAGGAAGATACCTTATTTAAAGTTGACTGCTTCTTATTTATTACAACAGCTTCCAGAATTTTTAACTTGTCAATATATATACATATATGTGTGTGTGTATATAAAATGAGAAAGAGAGAGAAGCAGAGGGATTTATATGTGTCTATTTACACCCCCACACACAAAGATTGTTATATTTTTATATACTAATTCTCTGATAGTCATCATCATCAAATTTCTTTAAAAAATATCCAGCTTGGTTTTTAAGCATAATGTTTTAGGTCTGAGGTTTTACTCCATGTAATGTTTAAAGAGAAATGGTAATATTAGCAGTTTTCTTCTTCTTTTTTCTTTTAATCATTTCACCCCAAGCAAGGCAATAATGTCACTAAGACTAAATGAAAGAAAATAAGAAGACATTAATGAGGAGAAAGGTTAATAAAAGAATAGTATTCAGGAAGACAGAAGATGGTGATTGATGTTGCATTTAAATTTTTAAAGATAACATAACAGGAAAGCAAGAAACTGAAAGAGAGTTTCGTAGATGAGAAAAGAAACTATTTGAATAAAACTTATGGATACATCTAGCTATTTCAACAATAAAAATAATGAGACCTAACTGCCAATCTAATAGTAACGTTTAAATTCATGTGGTCAAGATATCAAAGAGGAGAGATCATTAGAACAATTGCCATGAAAATATTTATAGAAAAGACACAGGGAAGCCATATCATGGCAGTGGAAAAGTGACTGAAAGTGCAAATCCAGATCAGGACCTGTAACATTACAGACCCTTTTTTAGATTTTGTCAAGAATCTTGAGATATATAGTGGGAGCATGAGTCCAGATATGGCAGAGATATTCAAGGCATAGAAAAATATTAGATTTATAAACATTCAAGATGGAGTTTGGCAAGAAAAATTGTCTAGCATGGCATAGTGAACACCTAGTAGCAATTGATTCAATATAGCTGTTTCACTTCATGTCAGTGGAAAACATGAGACCAAGAAGGAACAATGAGTTGCTTTCCAGGAGGTTAGCATCAGCCATGGTGATGGAAGGCAAAAATAGTTCTCTAAGATAACTAAAAGATAGTAGTTTCATTTTTGTGGTGCTAAAATTTACAAGTCATTTCTTGCTCCAGTTAGCAACTGATTGAAGGTCATTTTTAAGATGAGCTGCTACTTTTACTTCATCGTACTATTAAAGTAGGAATAAATACAGAGTTGGAAACTAATGACATCAGGAAGGTTGCTGATGAAGATAAAAGCAAAATAAGTCCAAGAATAGAGCCCTGAGGGACACCTGCATTAATATGAAAGGATCAAGAAGAGTAGCCATTCAACATGACATCCATTTCATTATCTGTTAAGAAAGATTTAATCAAATAAAATATTTGACTGGAAACATCATAGCCCTTTAGCTTGTGAAGTATGGATGCATGCCAAACTCTGTCAAATGCCTTTGAGATGTCTAAAGCCACAGCTCAAGCCTTGATGTCCTTATCTAACACTTGACAAACTCTTTCAGTAATAACCATTAACATATTGGTGGTTGGCCTAGAAAAGTGAAAACCATATTGTTTATCTGAAAAAACACCATGTGAAAAGAGATGTTTAATCAATTCAGAGTTGATTAGAACATCTAATGCTTTACCAAAAAAGATAGAAGACTAATAAGATGATAATTTGAGGGATCAGAAAGTTCACCAGAGTTCTTAGGTGTTAAATAATAGTAGCAGACTATTATTTTTTAGAGAATTGTATTTCTGCTCTAACTTCTTCATTTTGACCTGTGAGGTCAGATACAAGAAAACAAACAAAGTCAATTTTGATTGGCTAAAGTTAATGTGGGAATGATAAATAAAGAAAGAGATTTCAGGGAGTTAAGTCTTACACATCATACAATATAGACATGGTACTTTCATGTCTAGAAACTTGCCCCTCCAGTGGGGGTGAGGGAGCAATCCAACTGTCTAGTTAGAAAATGTATATGTCAAAATGGTGAGTAAAACTAGATAATTTTAAAATCCCTTTTGTTGATGTCTTTTTATCTCTGGACTCAAAAACATTTTATCACCTGACCAAGAGAAGAGAGAGAGGATGTACAACAGTCTATTAATTGAAACTGTCACTCCAAGACCAACCCCCATCAAAGGTCTATGCAACACAGGAACTACAGAAGAGTATTTCCAACAAGCTGGAATGCAAGAAACAGCAAAACATTTGTTATAGAGTTTTAGGAGAACAGGAACCAGTTCAGGTGCAGATTTCTTTAGTACAATTTCAGGGATACTGTCAAGTCCACATGCCCTTTGGGGATCTAGTTTGAAGATAATAGCAGAAACCATGAACAGAGTTATATGTATATCATAGAGTAGAGCTTCTGTTCAAGGTGGAAAATCAGGCAAAGATACATGAATTGAGAATGGAGCTGGAAGAGAATTTATGAGCAAAGCATTCTGCTTTATCAGCAATAAATAACAACACTTTAAACTGATTGAAGAGAAGAGTGATTGAGTACTCTTGTTTAACACACACACAAACAGAGCCAGCAGTGATCATGAGAACCAAACTTGTGAGAGGCTATATGGTATTTCATTCTATCACCAAGGTGGACACACTCATACTTGTTACAAGTAGATACAAAGAAAAATCTATTATGAGCCAAATTATCACATTGGTATATCCAGAAGAAGTGATCCCCATGGGTGATAGCAGCTTAACAGACAGGAGTGAACTAAGGAGAAGATTGCAGTTTCACTTGGTATTTCCATGATGGCACAAGAGCATCAATCCCAGCTTTCACCCAGGAAGAAACCCTGGTGACACAATTTTCAATAGGGGTATTCACTCCAAGGGGTATTCGAAAGAAAATAACGAAATGAATCCCAAAACAAAATGATGTTCTGTGAATAGGGGATTACAAGGAAATATTTGGCATTCTTTGATTGAGCAGCTAGTGCTACTTTCAGTTTAAATTTATAAATCTTTCTCTTAAGAGAGTTTATCAGGAAAATAATTTTCTCAATTCTACTTGCTGTTATCACTCTTTCCAGTTGTGGATGGGGGCTTCTTTCTCAAACCTGTTTGAAATCATATGGAGCATCAACATTTTCATTATATCTATTTTCTCTTTGAGTTACATGTGCTATCCATTTTAGTTGTTGCTGTTGCTTAAAGTCCTCAAGTGATGTGGTTTTTGTTGTTTGGTACAGTTCTTACCAAGCAAAAGAAAAATAATAATAATAAACAATTAACCCATTCCTTTTGCATTTAGTTCTATACTTATAAAATCTAGTATACTCATAGAAATAGAAATACTATCTAATTCTGAGAATGCCTGGGAATGAGACCAACATTTAAAGTGTGGTAATAATCTGAAATTGTGGCTAATTACTTCAGATAACTTCTTCATTGTAATATACATTATTCTGATGTCTACCAGAATAATGACAGCTTACTGGTGACCAAATAAGCAATCATTTGCAAACTAATCACAGCTTATTATTATTATGTGGAGTTGCCAAATGAATTGACAATACAGTCACTATTAGAATCTCTACCTTAATTAGCAGAATGAAATAAGTGAATGTGCATACAATTCAATGTCTAGCATTGGAATAATGACCGATAAGCTGATAATTAAAGAGCTTAGTCCTCAGTATTAAATAAGGCTTCATTCTGTAATTTTTTTGATGGAAGAAAAATTCTATCTTAAAATCATGCCATAAAGTGCCTTGTATAATATAATAATTCAAATATGATTTGAAAAACAATTAATTCTCTTTATCATGCTTCCCATAATTAGAAATATATGAATTGTTACTATGTAAAAATTGCATTACAACTTTTAACTTAAACATTGGTGTAAATTTTTTCCTTAAAATATATATATATGAAGTCAGATTAATCACCAAATTATATGTATTACTAAATTACAAATGTTAAAATTAATCACTGTATTGCTACAACATTATTATAAGTAACTTACTATCAAAAGAATATAATCAAATACCAACCCAACATTATTATGACTGATTTATTATCAAAATAGCATGCTCAAATACCAACTCAACGTTATTATGACTGACTTATTATCAAAAGAGAATATTCAAACACCAACCCAACATTAGTATGACTGATTATTATCAAAAGAACATATTCAAATACCAATCCAGTATTATTATAACTGAATTATCAAAAAAAACATACTCAAACACTAATGCAACATTATTATGACTGACTGATATATCAAAACAATATACTCAAATACCAACCTTACAGTATTATGACTAACTTATCGATGTAATGGAATAAGTTGTCACCCCCATGAGCGACTACACTATAGGTAGTAACTATCTATAAGTATCTGTAAGTCAATGGACTATAGAGGCTAGCTGCGACCTGTTCCAGCTAGACAGTCAAACTCTCTGCCTTCGGGCAGAGAGGAACCCGGACGAGGCTCCAACAAAGGGCAGAGTCTTGTTTGGGGAGGTACACTGGCCCTGAACCTGTTTATGCGGATTCAAAAAGGAATATTTTTGGCCGAGCCTATGGGCTCGGAGAACCCACGTTAAACTGGCCTTGTGCCACATGCAACCCTCGTGGTGGGGTAGCTAAATATACTAGCCGGGATCTGTTCCAGCTAGACAGTCAAACTCTCTGCCTTTGGGCAGAGAGGAACCCGGATGAGGCTCTGCTAAAGGGCAAAGTCTCATTCGGGGAGGTTGACCAACCTGATCCCGTTTATGCAGGTTCTGCGGGGATTTTTTGGCTGAGCCTATGGGCTTGGAAGACCCACGTTAAACTCAGCCTTGTACCACATATACCCTCATGGGGAGGTGCTCATAAATATTGACTAGCTGGGATCTGTTGAATACGACTCAGACTTACACGAGAACTACCAACATTCCAATAGTAGCACTCACTACTGGAATGACTTGCAATGACCTTGTGCATAACTGTTACCTTTATTCTTATTGTACTGGTTTGTTACAATAAACCTTTACTTATTTTATCCACCTTGTTTTTCAAATATATATTCCTATTAGCATAGAATATAACACTTATGTTATACTCTGCTGCAAATTCTGTTTCACTCTATATGTTGGCTTGACATAAGCATGAAGAAAGCAAAACCCAAAATAAAAAAGTCCTCTCCTGTGAAAGGGCTCTGAGCATCACATCTGGCCCACAAGACAAATCCCTGCAAAAATCTAAAATACAATATAAATTTGCTGCCAAAGAAAAAAGATGAGTCTCAGAGCCACCAGATTTGCTTAAAAGAAAGCCCCTCATAAACAACTAACACAGAATGCAGCTGAGAGTCTAGCTGTTTACCCCAGTAGATGTTCAACCAGTGAAGGCTCATGGCTAAAATTAGTGGGTGTGCTGCTTCAGAAAATTTTTAGACATTGTTTTAATATTGTGTAAAATGAAACAAACATGTAAAAGAAAATTTACACATAAATTTAATAAAATTCTAAATGAAAAAATTATTTTTTATTTATAAATTGTTACATATGAAATTGGATCTATTCATTTAAAAATGAAATCTTTTCTTCTTGTTTTACTTTCAGCAAAAAGTTTAATAATTTTCTGAGTATCTTTGAAAGATTCTCACAGTACTTCTAGATTCTTATTTCTACAATTGCAGTTTTGAAATCTGTTATATATTCATTAGCAGTAATTTCTCAAGATTGCATTTGGTTGTAAATTATTTCAGCATGAGACATAATGTGGTGAAAAAGCTCTAAGCAAATATGAAATTATTATCATTCAGCTATTGTAAAATTCCTGTTGCTACTGCAATGGTTTGATCTGCATTTGATGTTGACTGAATTTCAGTAAGCTGCCACTACTTTTGATGTCACCACCATGATTTCAGTCAACCCACCAACACACATATCTGCTCGACACCTGCCCTCCTCCAAACACCCACATCATGCCCACAGAGACATTTCACTTGCACTCTCTGTATCAGCAAAGTCAGATTCATAACCCAACCAACCCACCAAATGCACCAACTCCAGGACTTACCAACTCTACCCACATTCAAAATAGCCTTCACTTGTTAAAACACTGCTATAAAAATTGCACACCTCAGATCCTATCAAGACAAGGGTCAATTTGGTTTACCACCTCAATGCTATCACATCAACTTGATCATCATAACTGCCAGTCCATCTACACACCTCATGAGTACCAATTCAGACTTAGAAGATACATGGATCAACCCCACCAACATCCCACTTGTGCTACCAACTCGAACTCATACTGGTGAATCCTCACTAGATAAGTCCTTTTCACACAACTACTTATGATGGCATTAAGTATTATGTATATATTCTGAAAATTGGTCATTACATGTGTGTTGAAATTTTAATTCTTGTTTGTTCTCTCCTTTGCAACCATATGCTGGATATAATAATTATTATCAAATACCAACCCAACATTATAATGACTAACTTATTATCAAAAGAACATACACAAACATCGATATTTCTAGTAATTTTACATGTAAGTATGCACAATATGATGACACTGAGAATTTTATTCAGTGATATTGATTTAAAAAATAAAATAAATGTAGTATATTTAAATATTAAAATCATCAATCATATATAGTTTATAGAATGCATTTTTAACATGTTATTTTCAATAAAACTAACTGGATTACAATCAAATATTTTTTATTTTACTCTTAGTTCTTAAAGTGAATATTTTTTTTATTTTATCTCTGTGTAAAAGATGGATCCTAGCTTTGTTCCTTTTTTTTTAATTGTATCTTGATGTAAAATCCACTAACTCAAAGGTTCTGAAACTTCTTTGAATTATGGTGCTTTTAATGTATAATGATTTTTTACATGACGACCAAAGTTAGAAAGTACTAAACTATTTTATTTACAGTCATGTGAAAATGTTAGGTAAAAATACTGAATCATGTAATTTCAATTCATAAAACATTTAAAATTGTTTCCTATTTTAATGACCTTAATCATTATTGAGATGGATCTTCTACAATCTTATTAATATCCACAAATTGTACATAGCAAATCAAATTAGCATCTTTATTACTGTCCATAATTTCATCCAGCTGCAATCTGAATTCTTTCTCTTTTATTCTTTTAACAAACTAATCATGAGGACTTCTGCTATGAATTGGACTCTGTGACTAATCATATTGTATGATGTCTTTGAAAACAGTTTCATCATAAAATTTTAGAAACTACCCCACCTTGTCTGCCAAGATGCCACTAAGTGGCATTCTAGTCAGGACTATACAAGAAAAATATAAACTCTCTCTGTCTCTTTTTTTGCTTACTCAGAAACAGGATGTGGTAGATAACAGACATATCCTGTCTTCCCTTTGGGGAGACTGAGTCACACAGAAACTGACTGCTTCATGTAAAAAAAATAATGTGGACATCACATACATGACAGCTAAGTACAAAAATATATTCTTTCCATTTTTTCAACTATATACACATAAATGTAATTATCTCTTCTCTTCTTTTGTGAGCTATATTGTTCTTTATATAAATATCCATAAAACTCCTCATTGAACATTCATTCTTTTGAAAATGTTGAATTAGGTTTGAAAGTCTTCATCCTCATCAGCAGCAAGTTGTAACTTCTCCCACTACAAACTGGTAACCAAGGCAACCTTATCCCGTAGTACCTATTTGCTACAGAGTCAGCAAACATAATTTTTACCATAACTATAGCAGCTAGTAGAATCATATCTCTTTCTACAATATGGGGCTCATCCCACACAAAAGGTATCAACAAAGGCTGAATAGTTTCATGCCTGAATGTGTTGCAGCCATAGCTCACTATAATTGCTATTTCTCTATCAGAGGGGACAGTGTAGCTGAACTCTTGCTGCATTCAGGATTGCCCACAACCAGTGCAAGAGAGTCCTTGAGAATGTAAAAAGTGGCTACACGCAAGAAGTCCAAGCTAAAGAAAAGATTTAGCTCCCATGAGTCCTAGAAAATCACAAGTATGATTCTCAATACAGGCAAATCAATGCCTTCTATTATAAATTGCCCTGAGGTTCTCTCATCCCCATCAGATAAAGGCAAGTTATGAACTTTTGCCTCTAATTCTATGTTAGACAACAAGGGACATTTCCTACCCAACTTTCTCTTTCTCACAGAACAAAAACTGTGATATTATTATCTCAGCTCAGGAAGTTTTCAGACTTACCAAAAGCCTTAACTCTATGAAGGCTACTGATCAAGATAAAATTCCTGTGATTGTTCTTAAGAACCTTAACCCAGAGCCACCTCCAGTCTTGGCAAAATTATTTAATTGCTGTCTGAAAGTGAAATATTTCCCAAGTCTATGGAAGGTGTCATCTGCCTGCACTTCTTGCAAGAATGTGAGTTAGCCCTCATCCCCATCACAATATCAACCTATCAATCCCCTTAGTGTCATTAGAAAAACTTTTTGAGTATATCATCAAGAAAGTTGCTGATGACCTCAATAGAAACTATGACCTGACTGACAAATAGTATGGATTTTGCTCCTCTAGGTTCACTGCTGATTTCTTAACTATCCTTACACATAGAATCAGTGAAGCACCTGGTGATAAATTCATCACATGAATGATCACCTTACATATCTCAAAGGCCTTTACAAAGTGTGGCATAGAAGGCTGCTTCACAAACTCTCTAGCTAAAGCATCTCTGGAAGAGTTCTCAATTATAAAGTCCTCCCTATCAAGTAGGACCATGTAAGTCATTGTTAAAGGTCAGTACTCTGAAGCTCATGAGATGAATGAAGGAATAAGCCAAGGTTCTATCCTTGGTTCTACCCTCTTTCTTCTTTATATTAACAATTTGCCTAAGAACATTCTCAGATCATTAGTAAATAACTATACAGATGATATCATAGTTTATGGGCACACCTCCAAAGATTTAGATGACCAGAGCCTGACAGTTGATCTCTCTTACAGCTGCAATGGGTGAAAGACTCATTTGTATTATTCAACACCTTCAAAATAAAGCTAGTAATGTTTTATCATCATTAAGCAGAGCCTGAATTTTCAGTCATAATCAGTTCTACTTTCAAGGAGGCTTCTCGCTTTGAATGTCTACTGGGACTAAAGCTCCCTCTAGATTTCAAGTGGAATTCATATACAGGATGCAATGGGTAAATTTTTGCCATTTTATATTTTTAATTTCACACATGCATGTTCTTTGTTTTTGATTTTGTTGACTGCACAGTAGAGTAAGGTCAGTTGAGCACCATCTTTGAGAAAAAGAGCACCATGATGCCATTCACTCTGCCAAAAATTTGGAAACGCCATACTTTACTGCTTGGCATTCATACTGGAAGCTTTAATACAAACATTTCAGAGTATTTGGGTGTCAATCTGAGGGCAGTGCAGAGGATTCAGAAAGAGTTGGATGAGTCTAATAGTGATTACAAGGGTACGGCAGCTTGGAAAACTCACTCTGATTGTTCTGATAAGAAAAGAACTACTGAATTTGTTGGTGAGAGTCTCAGACTCAACATGGAGGCCTACATCAAGTGCCTTGAGGAGAGAGTGTTGCCCTGAATCAAGAGGGTGGCTGATGGAAGACCTTATGTCAGGCAACAGGATTCTGCACCATGCCACACAAGCAGGAGAACCCAATTATAGCTGTCAGACAATTTCTGCAACCACATCACCCCTTACATCTGGCCATCTAACTCCCCAGGCTGCAACCCCCTTGATTATTATGTGTTGGGCACAGTTGAGAGAAAGAGACAAATAAAACTCCTTGTAATACCAAAAATGAACTGAAGGCAAGGATTATGGCAGCATTCACCAACTTAAACAAGGAGACTGTCCAGAAGAGTTGCAGGAGGTTCTGAAGTTGTCTGGTGGCTGTAGTGAAGCTAATTGCATTTAAATCAGCAGCAGAAGACTTGATACCACTGCTGGTTAAAAGTGGTTCAATTCTGGAACTGTATTTAAGTTCTGCCAGTTACTTCTTTGTCAGTTTTTGTATCAGAAGCAATATTCAAGGTGGAGATGCAGTATTTTACAACAGATGTAGGGGTGACAGATACAGAACATGTGGAGATCAGAAACCTCATTAAACTCTGAATGAATTTTCAGGCTACAGTTACAAAATCCAAAAGAAGGGAAAAGCAGCTGCAATTTTTTGTTCAAAGTGACAAAGCTTCACCAGACACAAAAAAAACATTGGATAATTTTACCATTAAAACCCTGGGATTGTTTTTTTACCTCTACACCTATTTCTATGAGGTTTAAAAGGTGGTATGAAAATTCAGCTTATAAAAAAGTAGATAAGATCAATCAGGAATGCTGAAATGGAAAACACCTTGTTGAAACATCTAAGTCATATGAAATATGCTGTAGGTTCAAAACAACTTCCTAGCCTGTTGCTGGTATCCCCATGGCATCAAAGTTTAATGAGGCTATTTCCATAGATTTGAAGGTTTGGGGTAAGTGTTATTTCTTAGTAATAATTGACTTAGCAACACAATATTGTACAGAAATGGTGATTTATGATACATCTATTTCAACAAAAGTAGAGTGTATTTCTTTGTTGGATTAAGCTGTTTGAAATTCCAGCAAACATTTTAACTAATAATGATTGTAAATTTAATAACAATGAAAAGTGTGAGCTTGATAATGCTTTTAACATTAAGATAACAACAACAGTCCATGGAGTAATGGAGTGTGTGAGCAGTTAAATGCAGTGATCAGGAACAATTTGAAGGATAATGGCAGATTGTAAATATGATGTAAAAGTTGCTCTAGCTTGGACAATAGCTGCAAGAAATGTCCTGACCAATAATCTTGGCTTTTCTCCAAATCAACTTGTGCTTGGACACAAACCTACTTGACCAAATGTACTTGAAAATGACCCCCCTGCATTGAAACAAAAAGAAAACATACTTAACATCATGAAGAGACAGTTGAAATTTCTAAAGCACTTTAAACTGTCTTTTTCTTGAAAAATCCACTGTACACCCTAACCAAAATGAAACTTTAAGAAAAAATTATTTAAAATCTAATGAATAAAATAAAAAAAATTTATCTGTACAAAAGTTGAAACTCCTACATTTCTTTTATAACTTCATTCAGAAAGTAGCTCATGACATTAAACGAACAGATAAGAGTTAAAAAGTATGTGCAAAATATAACTGTCTGAATTAAACACTTTTTTAATAATTGCTTTTGCTTCAACCATCTTTCTAAAGAGCAAAGAAAAATACATCAAATCATGAAATTCTCAATAGATTTCTTAAAAAAACAACAAAAATACACAATTTAGATATCTAGAGACATAGAAATACCAAATTCTATATTTGATAATTCTACAGAGACAGAAAATATGTGACATTAATTTAATACCATGTTCTGTGAATTCTGTGGTGAAATAAATGACAAACATTCAAGAAAATGTCAGGATGTCAATTTAAAAATGGCAAATTTACTTTAGTCTATGGAAACACATCCATGCAATAAAATGTAAGCCAAAACCGTTTCATATCATTCTTATCCTTAGTATTTAAATTTTTTCAAGAATCTTTGTAGTCTTTAGTATTTTTATGACATTATTATTTCAAAACTTTAATTAATTACAAAGATAATATAATTCAGAATAAGAAGAGTATATTTCACCTGGTAAGCCTATAAATCATTATTGTTTTAGACCCTGTTTATTTCACATTTTAAGAAAATTTTAAATTTAAGCCTAATATATTTAGTCTATTCATATGTTTGTAAAATGTTTCTGATATAAGAAGTTAAAAAATGCATTTTGAAATGTAGTAAAAGTAGCTATTTGATGAAAGATTTCTTTTTTCTTACAAGTTATACAAAATATTTTAGTGTTAATATCAGAGACAGAATGAAAACTACTTCTACAGAAGGTAGTGAAGGTATGAAAGAAAGGACTAGAGATCAATTGCAAGAAGACAAAATGCATGGTTTCAGCAAAAAGAACAGCCTAATATGCAAATTACAAATTGGAGATACCAAAATTAAACAAGTACAAAAATTTAAATATCTGGGAAGTGTTTTCACAGAGGATGAAAAGTATAATCCTGAAAATCAAAGGCACATTGGGGTAACAAAAGATGCCTTCCAAAACCTAAGCAAAGTATTAAGAAATAGCAAAATGTTATTAGAAACAAAGAAAAGAGTACTGAACAGTTATGTAATATTATCTTTAACATAGTTTATATTTTTAATGTCTGATCTTTATTCACCTCCTTCTAAAGACAATCAGGATAAAAAGTTCTATCAAGTGATTTAGGCAAAATTCAATACATATATGACATTATAATATCTAAAATGAAAGGTACAGCTGAATAGTACTTACAGTAGGAAAAATAAGTATTTCATCTCCTGCTGATTTTCTGAGTTTGCCATGGGGCTTAAATCATTGCTGGTTGGTAGGGGGTGAAATTTATTTTTTCAATAAAAAAGAAATAAATGTTTAAAAATGAATATAATGTGATTTTCTAGAATTTTTTAATATTCTATCTCTCACTTTCAAGACAGACCTACCCTGAAAATTATAGACCATTCCTATTTTTGTAAGGTGGCAAACTCAGAAAATCAGCAGTGGATGAAATACTTATTTTCCCCACTGTATAATGATATAATATAATAACAATAATACCCAGTAGTCTTAAAGTACCAAGTGGGGTATAATTGTGTCTCATGGGCAGGAGATGCTCTTTAGCATTAGCCTTTAGCCCTCCAAGAGATGGTGTCTCAATAAAAATTTTGATGGTTGTGCAACATTAAATTTCCTCATCTTTATATTATGAATGAAATGTCTAATCAAAATATTGAAAATAAAATGAATAATACTGGAACCAGTGATGAAAGTAGCTCATCAGACAGGTGTCTATTGTATTGTAGGGTGAGCCTGGTCACTATCCTACTACTGCTAGAGTGAGTTGAAGAAGCTATGGAATATGACTGTTGAAGTAATTCCTATAGTAATGAGTGCACATGGAACATCACCTAGAAACTTGAAAGAGCACTTACGGAAAATTAGAAATGAGACCCAGATTTTAGACCTCCAGAAATCTACCATTATTTACTCTGTGAGGACTCTGAAAAGTTCTTGAGTTGTGAGGAGTTATGTTGACACCATGCCTTAAGAATTTTGCCTTAAGAACAGAATTTCTATTGAATTGATTCAATTCATTGACTATGTTGATGTGCAACACCAACATAATAATAATAATAATAATATAGGGGTGTCATAGATAGTCTTTAGATTTGTACATGAAATAATCTTTGGAGTAAAGATAGAAATACTTTTGATATATACTAATTATGCAAAGAATAAATAAGAAAATGTCTTTGTGCTGTCTTATTATAATTTATTTTGTGCATCCTCTTTCTTGATATTGTTATAAACATGCATATAGTAGCATGGAAGAACAAATAAAACAACAGTACCACAGGTGATTTGAAAGGAAAAGAAGACAAGAATTGTAAATATAAATTTCTTTTGTATTGCTGATACAATGGATTTGAGCAGAATGTAGGCAAGGGAGGCAACTTTTGAAGGAAGGATAGAGTTGGTAAGGCCTGGAATTGGTTTGTTGGGTCAATTAACTGAGATCATAGTGGTGATGTCGAGAGAGCCCTGGAGTGGATTAGGGATGCTTGCTATTTGCCACAAATCTGTCCCAGTCGTTTATGAATAGCTTTCTTTAAAAAACTCCTGAACTCATCTTTTGTTCATTTTTTTTTTTTGTGGCAGTATTTGTGATTGGATTATTTTATGTTGTTATCCATCCTTGCATGGAATATTGCTGTCATATATGGTCTGGTACCCCTACTGTAAGTCTTGAGGTCCTTGTCAAAATCCAGAGACAGATATACAATATGATAGATCCTGATCTGGCATCTAGTCTACAGTCGCTTTTCACAGACATGCCATGGCTTCCCTCTGTCTCTTCTATAAGTATTTTCATGGCAACTGTTCCAACAATTTGCTTTCACTGGTTCCCAGACTGCATGAATTTAAGCATGCTACTAGGCTGGCATCTCAGTCCCATCCTTTCACTGTTGAAACATTTAAATATAACTGTCTCTTTTACTCAAACAGCTTCTTCTCTTGCACTTCTCATCTGTAGAATTCTCTTCCTCTTACTTGCTTCCCTATAATAATAATATATGATAACTATAATCTTCAAATATTCAAGTGTAAAGTCAATCAACATTTTCTGATACCTTGATCTTGTTCTTCCATCCTTCTCTTTATCCCCTCCCCAAACATGCCTCTTTGCTCTTGTTCTCTACCCTCTGTAACCCCTTGTATGCTAGCGGAACTCCCACCTTGCTTGGGGTGAAATGCTTCAAAAAAAAAAAATTTATATTTCTTGAGGGGATTTGTTTTTTGGGCTGAATGTGATGCTTGGAGCCCCTGCACAGAGGATGAATTTTTTTAGTTTGGGTTTTCTTTGTTAGCATTCATATCTGGCAATGTGTAGAGTGAATCAGAAAGTGATATAATTTGAAGCAGAGTATAACAATATTAAAGTTGTTAGATCAAATGAAAGCAGAAAATTTGAATCTAAAAATGATGACAATATAAGTATCAAGTGCTATTTGTTATAATAAAATTTTTAGAATTTCAATAGTTTTGCAGCATATACTGTAAGCATTTTATTCTTTGTCATCTTGAATAGACCTAAGAGATAATCTGGAAAAGGAAAATGTAGAAAAAAAGAAAGTAAATCTTATTGATTTACAACATAAGGAAAAATACTTTTAATGCTTTTAGTGGATTACATTCTAAAATTTAATTAACTTGTTATTTAAAGAGAAAGATAAAATCTACACTGCATTTAAAAAACATATCAAATTGTTAATGTGCAAAATTTCAAATTTTAGGCATTTATAGTTATTAAGTTATTAAAAGTTTTATACTCTTCAATTATTACACTTTCAAATAAAATTTAACATATTTTTGTTAATTATTCACACAGATCCTTGTGTCTACTACTCTGTCCATGCTTTTAGTATAAATAGGAGACAATATAGTGAGTTGAAGTTATAAAAAATATATATTTTCCCTTGTCAATCTGTTTTCAGGAGCATGAAATCGTTTGTCTTCCAAGGAAACTTGACTCAAAATATTTTTTGTAAAACCACATTAACAATTTATGAATATACATTTTTTTTGCACTTTATCTGCTTTCTTCTTTTCCTTTTTTCTTGCTTCTTGTTGAATATTTTGACAAGGCCAAATCATTCCACTCTTTAAAGAGAATATTTTTAGAATAATAGAAACATTAAAATAATATAATTTTCTTGAGATAATAAATTGCTCCAAAAATTCCGACTAAATTTAACTTAATATATCACAAAGATAGTGTTGTGCTAAGATTGAGTTAGGAGAGCTTGCCTAACTTAAATTAGCATTCAAAATCTAAATTTTTACCTGGGTTTACCAATGGAAAATATGCTACAATTTTAGCCATGAAGCAGGTTTTATTCAACATCTTTCTGTAGCTGACTGAAAACCTTCTATCTACCAATGGTTAACAAACTTGTCATACTTTTGATTGGTTTGTTTGTTTTGCCAACCTTAGGATGTCAACCTTTCCCAGGTTATTTAGTACCAGATTCTGTCATATTAATAAAAAAAAAATGTGTAGACATTGTATGGTTGGCACAAATCTCAAAAAAGTAGACATATGTTCCATTTTCATTTCTAAAAGGTGGACATGTGTTTGGTTTGTACGAGAGTCAAACAGGTAGTCATAAGTATAGCAAACCAGTGGCCACTTTTTTGAATGGGTAAGTATTACTCCTTTATGCTAGAATAGGGATAATACTGTTGAATTAATTTTTGACTAGTAGATAGGTACAATTAAATGTATTGGCTTTACTGTTCAACTATTATAGAAATCTCTTGAAAATTTTACCAACAATAGTTAGTTCATACTAGTTTTATAGTGAGAACATTGACTTACGTAATAAAATATGACATAGTACATGTACATATAATTTCATGTGCACTTATGTAAATTATATGCACCTTAGAATATTCCAAAGTAGTAATCTGTTAATTTCTTTCTCTCTATCTCACACACACATGTATATATATGCTTAGTCCAAATAAAATTTGTCATTTTATTTGTCACATTATATTCAGCACCTCAACTCTGGAGTTTTGTGAACAAACCTTTTTATAAATGCTCACTACACTCATCAGAAGGTTTTGGCAAGTGACTGTGGATTTTTCATTTTCATTATTTTTTATACTAGGTTAAAAATTACAGTATTGGCTAAGTTTGAATTTCAGCTGAAGCCAACGTGTTCACTTCATGTTAATGCCTTGTTATTTTTATACTAAGTTAAAAATTAGTCATTCTTGTCAAGAGACCCATCAATAAGTGATTGAAAAATTATAAAACTCTGAATCAGCCTTTGATAAGTATTTGATGTTATATCATATTTCGTAATATATATATATATATATATATATATATATATATATATATATATATATATGTGTGTGTGTGTGTATGTATGTATGTGTGTGTGTGTGTGTGTGTGTTCCTGAAAAATTATTTCAGTTGATCTCTCTGGAGAGAAAGTGTGAGTTTGTAAGCAATGACTATTACTGCTACTAATGCAATACTCTTCAATAAAATGAATCAAGTTATCTCAGTCACTGATGAGTTTATCTAAAAATAAATATACTTAAATTCACCTTCATCCTTGCCATGCACCAACAGCTTAGGATTAGATTCTACGACTGACACCAATTCAGCCAGCTTTCAGTCCTAGCTAGAGGCAACCAAACTGTTTTGCTGTGATACAGCAAAGCAGTCAGTCTGTGGATGAGTATATATATATATATATATATATATATATATATGTGGGCAGGTATCGGCTAAGTTTGAATTTCAGCTGAAGCCAACGTGTTCACTTCATGTTAATGCCTTGTTATTTTTATACAAAGTTAAAAATTAGTCATTCTTGTCAATAGACCCATCAATAAATGATTGAAAAATTATGAAACTCTGACTCAGCCTTTGATAAGTATTGAATGTTATATCATATTTCATTATATATATATATATATATATATATATATATATATATATATATATATATATATGGGGGTAGCATAGCAGTTATCAGCATGGATAATGGAATTGGAAGGCTAAGTTCAAATTTTAGCTGAAGCCAATATGTTCACTTCATGTTAATGTTCTTAGGAAACATATGAATTCATTTCTTCTCTCAGCTAGGGATTAAATAGCATGGCTGATCAGTCTCTTTAATTTTTGGAAGGCAGCTAATCTAGGAAAAGATAATTCTTTATACATCCCTTACTGCCAACATGTTATATAGCAGGGTGGCAGGTAAGACCCATTAACCCCCCTTGTCTGACAGAATTTGTATTTACTCAGCCCTCCCATGAGGTCAGGTTCTGATACAAGGTTGGTTTAATGTTGTGTTTAATGTTGCAACTCTGTCCTTCAACAGAGCTGCCCCTGAGTGCACTCTGCCCAAAACAGAGATGCAACTGAGAGATGATAAATAGGGTGTTACACACGACATGAGAGAGTAATTTACACACTGACAGAATTAAAGAAAAACTGAGTTGTGTAATAGAATGAAAAGAATGGCTGATATAAATAAATAAATTTATGATAAACTATGATAAAGACATATGCTCTCATGTACTGAAAAGATTTAAAATTGTGATAATTATCATAATGATGAGGATTAAATATAAATGCTTTGAATTTACCAAGGAAAATACAGCAAATTCCAATTCAATGTGATTATAAACTTCCCAAACTGTCTACAAACTCTTAATCTACAAATTTCCATAAATATTGACAGCTGAAATACCCAATGCATTGTCGCATATATTTTTATGCTTTTCAAGTCAATATTTATAAGAAAAATAATTCCTCATATTTTAAGAGCATTAGCTGTTTCTTTTTCAAACTTGAAGTTTGGGAAGTGGATCAAATATGCTCATATGCACAGCTTCATGTATTTCCCAAATATGATTGGAAATCAGCAAATGACAAGTGGAACATAAGTGTCTGGGAATATACTGATTTATTTCCTTGAGAATGAAACATAATCGATTAATGTTATGCCTTTTGCAACATCATGTTACATCCCAGTGGCTTATGCTTGTCACCATTGATGCAAGCCACATTAAGAATGAATAACCAGACAGAGAGTATTCTTAAAGGATGCCAGTGTTTAAGAAAAAGGTTGAAAATGTTAGAAATACACTGCAAAATTCATTGAAATAAATTATATTTACTCACCAATAAGATATGCTTAACACTTTTCTGGCTAGATTTGACCAGTTTTAAACATTCAAATTTAAAATGTTTGATATGGCAATTCTCTGAAGAAGACCTAGAGTTTGAAAAGTTTTCTTTTTCTTCTATATGTTTCCTCTCTTCAGGTCCTAAGTGATCATGGCTTGCCACAACTTCCTATCCTTTGTAGCCATTTGTAAGTTTTGTCTTTTCATTATCCCTCTCAATCTCTGTTCTGCCATCCATTTACACAAGTTTATTAGATAGGTTATTCACTGTTTTTCTCTTTCTTGCTTTCAATATATTGTGTGAATGTCCTTTTTCACAACCTAGGTATGACAATAAACTGCATCCAGCAGCAAGGCCTCTGATTGGGAGGTTTTGAGGAATCACTTCCCCCTCCCCAAAACTAGTGCCGAATACTAAGAAATTGTAAAAATGTGTTTTTATAATAAAAATACCAGCAATACAAATTGCAATATTGTTGTAATCTAGTGAAGGTTACTGAATAGAATAATCACATGAAGGTTGGTAATGAACAATAATACTTAATAATCTCCAACTGCAGACCAACATACAGTATTTACTACTGTATTTATGTGAATGGGGACATACCCATTATCATCCATAGGTATGCTACAACAAATATATAAAATGCACATTCACAAAAAATGATTCTTAAAAACTACAAATTCCCCTCAATGGGGCCATTCGTTTGCTATGTACGGCAACCTGTGATGCTTGAGGACAGAGTTCTGAAAATGGAGTAACTCTTGATCTGGTATAAAATGACCAGGAGTGTCCACAACACATCACTTCACTCTCTACCTGGGATAGATGGGCAGATGAATAGCCCAATTCATTCCAGTCGGTTAGTCACATAGTGGCAAGGGCTAGTTGGTATGATAGATAATGGCTCCGATATGGTTGCGAATCCTTACAGCGTGTTATACTTGGGTAGATATGGTGGGGGAATGTGGGTGCTCATATCCACTTTCATCACAACTATACCATCTGCATAGCCCTGGCAGATCAGGGCAAATGTGATTAGCCCTTAGCATCCCTTAAGAAGGAACTCTAAGGTGGGTGGGGAACACAAACGTTGAATACAAAAATCAAAATTATATGGCTATCTCTAATAAACAAACCAAGAGACAACATGAGACTTCTGAAACAGAAAGTGAAAACAAAACATCAGAAAAAAAGCAATTTCCAACTTTCATAGTTATAGAATCACTAGATGGTGAAATATCAAAAGTGTCTTCTGTTGTGTTGCAAAGAGTTATATCGGCAATGATTGAACCAAAACATGTAAAAAAAATAAAGAAAATAATACACTTTTAATTCAAGTAAAAACCAAAAAAGACACAAAAAATTACTAAAAATCACACAAATAGACAACAATAATTTCTTAATTCATCTAAGGAAGGAATAAAATGCCTAGAGATGTCACTCTGCTCACCAGAAGAATTTAAAAATGATGACACCCTAAAAAAGCAAGGAGTAACAGATGTCAAAGGAATTCAAATAAAAAGAAATTGACACAAACACAAATAAACACAAACACATATATTTTGACATTCAATAAACCTACTCTACCTAAAGAAATAAAGATGGGATACTCAATAATCAGGGTAGAGCCATGCATTCCTCATCCCTGTAGATGTCACAAATGTCAGAAATTTGGTCATCTACAAAATCTTTGTATGAGAGCATCAGTCTGTCAAAGGTGTGGGGAATTTGCGTCTGATCATAAAGAGTCATCCTGTGAAAGGCCCTCCTTTATGTCTAAGCTGTAAAAAAACACTCACCAGATTCTAAAAAGTGTAACATCTGGAAAAATCAAAAGGAAATAATAAGAATAAAATACACACAAAACATCTTGTTCCAAGAAGCCAGAAAACAGTTTGAATGTTATTCACTTCCAACATCATATACAAATATCACTAAAATATCAAATCACCAAAACGACATCCAAGAGAACAATGCAATAAGAAGCCAAGATTAAATGAATTAAAAAGTCTAATAAAACTACTAAAATGTAGTATATCACACATAAATCAAACTCCCATAGACAAAACAAATCCTATCCTGTTAACCTCAAACAAAAAAAAATCTGTATGTACAAAACTCCAAAAATCCCAATCCAAAGTACAAAAATCCTTCAAGAAATAGAACCCTCTAAACATTCCCAAGAGAATCAAAAGGTGCATAAAAAAATAACACAACCCAGTACATCATTGAAGAACCAAGAGAAATACATATAGATGAACAAAACTCTATCCCATCTCAAACAAGGGAATGGTCATCATCCAAACAAAGATTGTCAAAAGAACCTAATGGAAAATCTAAGGAAACAAGATCAAACAAGCAGAAACAAAAGACCTTCAAAGAACAAAACATGACAAGAAACAAAGTGCTAATAGAATGGAGAGCACAGAAATTATGAGCACTTCACCCATTAAGCATAAATCGGACAAGCAAAACCTCTTAACACCCGGGGGTCAAAACACTACAAAAGTGTAAAAGTGGGTTTTAATACCAGAAATACTTTGGAAAAAAAAATTATTACCAGCAATAAATTTTTGAAGGAAAAATTATTATCAGTAATACATTATTACCAGCAATACATTAAAAAAAAAAAAATATCTCCAGCAATATATTTTTGGAAAAATATTACCAGCAATACATTGTTGAAGGAAAAAAGTATTACCCGCAATACATTTTTGAAAAAAAATATTACCAGCAATACATTTTTGAGAAGAAATATTACCAGCAATACATTTTTGAAAAAAAAAATATTACCAGCAATACATTTTTGAAAAAAAAAATATTACCAGCAATACATTTTTGTAAAAAAAAATATTACCAGCAATATATTTTTGGAAAAATATCACCAACAATACATCTTTGGAAAAAATATTACCAGCAATACTTTTTTGGGAAAATATTACCAGCTATACTTTTTTAAAAAAATATTACCTGCAATAAATTTTTGAATGAAACATATTACCAGTAATAGAAATTTTGTCAGCATTAAATAACTCATTGAGGTTGACATGACATAAAATCTAATCAAACCAAACCAAACCAAAACAAGCCCTCTTTCCTCATTATGTACTATAGAAATTTCTATCATCTCTTTCTGATGCTAAGTGTTAGCATACATTTTGTTTCCATTTTTCTTAAAATTTCATTGTTACATGTTCAATTCAAGGTATTCTCATAATCCTTCTGTAGAACCACATTTCTTTTGCTTCATGTCTCTTGTTCATCTGTGAGGAGAGTGTCCAATATTTACTGCCATATAGGAGGACCAATATTATATAAGAGTTCAGCACTCTTTTCTTTGTTTCTACCAAAATTTTCCTGTTACTTAATACTTTGTTTAGCTTTTGGAAGGTATCTTTTGCAATTGCAATGTGCCTTTGGATTTCAGTGTCACATTTTCTGTCGTCTGTGTAGCATGAAAGTCACTTGCCTCATCAGATGAAACTCCCACGTGCTGCGTGTATTCTCTGTCAAAAATATAAATCCAAGATATGTCTCAAGCTTCTTAATAAAGAAACTGGCAGTTTATGTTAATTTGTGGGCATCATGGCTGCCTTTAGTAATCACTAGAGTTGAAGTGTCTGGGCAAGCTGCATTAAAGTGTTGGTGATCATTTGGCGACCATTGGAGTTTTGGTAACCATTAGTGTGTTGGTGACCATTAGTTTTGACCCTCAGTGACCTTGAATGACTTCATCCAATTAAAGCTGAACATCAACAACCCTAACTCCACAGCAGTCACTGGTCATACCATTGATAGTCATTATATGCATACCATTTTTTCACCAGCATACATCTACAGTCTGTTAAAAACTTCCCAGATATTTAAATTTTTTTACCTGATTTGTGCTTTATTTTTTGTATCACCAATTCATAGTTTGAACCTTGGGCGGTTCCTCTTGTTGACAACCATCTGAAATTTACTAGTTTTAAGGTAACTCAAGTTTAAATTCAACTTGTGAAATTTCTACACAAGTTAACCCCTCTACAGCATATATAATTCTGGTAAGATTATACTCAGCTTCTATGGTTGAAGCATTTTTACATGTGAATATTTCACTTTGGCTGTTTCCATGGAAAAAATATGCAAATTCAAACATCTATCAATGAAAAATTACAAAATAAATCACTAATTTCAAAGGATGCTGCTGTTACATATACTCAGATTAATTCAATAGTATATATCCCTCTGTATTAAAATGGTATTATTTTTTAATGCCATGTTCTTTCAGGATGTAGGAAATCATGACTCCATAATTTTCTTTTATTTATTATCTGTAAAATGCTTTTTGAGGAAGATAGTGGAGTGGTTTTCCCATTGCCTTCTCCAAATTTTTTTTAATTTTGAAATTTCTTTACTGAGACTGATTGCAAGCTAAGGTTACCAGTCTACCTTACTATTTAACCCTTAGTCGGTGGTGGGGAGAGATGAAAAGGATTCATGCCTTTCTTGGAGGTATCTTTGCAAAAGAGAACACAGCAGACAGGCTGGAATTTGAATTCGGCTCACTAATTCCTTTGTCTGCACTAATAACAGTTAGGCTAACTGTATATTGTATTATTAGATTCAGTTGCACATATTTTTTTCTAATTGAGTTCACCCCAAGCAAGGCAGTAAATCCACTAATACACAAGGGGAAAGAAGACTGCAATGTGAGATGATTAATCAATTCAGCATTGATTAGGGCTTCTAGTAGTTTGCCAAAAAGAGGTAGAAGGCTAATAGCCATAGTTGGAAGTGTTAGATGGTTCACCTGAGTTCTTAAAAACCAGAACAACAGATGAGGATTAACAACAAGCAGGAAAGCAAGAGGCAGTGAGGCATTTATTATACAATTTAAAGAAAACGGGAACCAGTTTGGGAGCACATTTCTTAAGAAATATTACAGGTCCACATGCTTTGTGGGAATCCAGATTAGAGATCATAGCAGAAACCATAGAAGTTTTTATATGAATATCACTCAACAGAGACTCAGTTCTAAGTGGAAAGTTAGACAAGGATACTCCAGGTGAGTCAAGAGTAGAGTTTAGGGAGAATTCATGGGTGAATCATTCAGCTTTATCAGTGGAAGATGTTAACACCTCAAATTGATTGAAGTCAGGAGGAATAGAAAACTTACTTTTATTTAATACACTATTATAGAGCTGCCAGTAACCATAAGAGCCAAAATTGTTAGATGCAATACAATGCCTCATTCTCTAAGAAAACAGGGACTTATGTCTTTCAAGGACACATTTACATTTATTACATGCAACCACAAATAGATGTCTGTTGTGATAGGAACTGTCACAATGGTATAGCCAGAAATAAAGGTTCCTGTGGGCTATAGTGGTAGAACATCCTGGTGTGAATCATGGAGAAGATTGAGGTTTCGCCTAGTATTTCTGAGAAAGAATGAAAGCATCTGTGCTGGCTTTGACACAAGAGGAAACCTCAGTGGCACAATTCTCAGTATGGAGGTTAAAAAGGAGTCCAATGAGTGTCTTGAAGAAAGTCACAGAGTGAATACCAATCAGCGTTAATCAGGACAGTTTTGCAAAGTTCGGCAAGAGCTAAGAGAGGAGGTAAAAATAAATCAAGTAAAGAAGCCTGTTGCTCAGATTTGCTAAGGAAATGAGTAGAGAAATACATGATTTGAGTAAGGGATTCAGCAAAGGAAAGATTGAAAGTCTGAATATAATCAATATCAGTAACATTAGAATGTTTAAACCACATGTTGTGATGCACATTAAAATCACTGAATACAAAGATGTTCACAGATGGATGAAGAGAGAGTGCTATTTCTATACTGTCAGAGATTATGTCTAATATACTGCAGTCCTGAGAAGAGGGTGGGCAATAAAGGAAAAAGAAGTAGCTAACACAGTGTAGTAGTGAAAGTCAAAAGCACATGAAAGATTTGTCTGGGTACTCAAGTGACAGTTCCCTTGCCAATGGAAGATTATCCCAGAGGAATATCTAACTGGTCCATCTGGAAAGGGTTAAGTTAATTAAAAAAAATTTTGAAATATTATACTGGTAGGGGATTGAACAGAATGTAGCACAAGGTTGAGTTTAATGTGGGATGTCAGACACCCATACAAAAATTGTTTAAGCCCCACCCCTTGTCACTTCTCCTTTTGAGGATAACTCAGACAACAGGTATTGACTCCAGCCCTCTCTCAAAGTAGAGGAACTTTCTGGGGGGATAGCTCCCTGAGGTTCAAGTAATTTTAATTTAAAACCTCCTGCTCATGCATGGGCTGGGTAATTACAGACACATTATTCTGTGATTATGTCTATTAGTGGTTTAATTTATATTGGTATGACCAGATTAGTTAAAGTGAACACTAGTGCAAAAATACATTACTATCTTATCATATGGTACTTCATTTTTATCATTTATAGTATATGTAATTAATACTGTAAACAAGAATTCTGTGAAATGGTAGAAAATTTGAAAATAAATTAGAAAATACTTTTTTAGTAAGACAGAAAAAACCACAGGCATTTTTTATCACTTTGTAATGTTCAGATGAATATCAAAGTTCCATTACTTTTTTTTAGTATATTTTATTGGTATTTTTGTACTAATAGTCACAAATGAATTTATAATCCTGTATTTTGTCTCAAATTTGAATTTGGAATGGCAAAAATACTGTTTTAAAACCATTGAAAATAGCCACAGGAAGCAGAAATAGCTATCATCAAAATATTGTATGTCAGAAGAGAAAATTATAAAATTTTCAAAGCTGATAAAAGATTGTACAACTTCCAGGAGTAATTAAAGTGCTAAAATTTAAGGTTACACTGGTAAAATATTATGTAAACCATTCCATTCAGTAGATTATAATAATACTAAAACAATGAGAAAAAAGATTCTTTTTGGATTTATCTAATACAGTATGTAATAATAATTTAGATGAAGCTCAAAGAAAATAGCTAATGCTCTTCCCTCTCCTCATTAGACTCTCATGTAAAGAATTGAGCCACAGCCACACCACACTAAATTTTGTTGCTGTGGTTTCCCTAAGATATAAGTCTTTTCAGAGTGGAGTTGTTACCCAACTGGTTTTGAATTCAGAATTGTCCTTCTCCTAAACTGGTTGCCAACTAAAGCTAGAGTGCCCAGTCTGTCCTACTATTTAACTCATAGCTGACAGGAGAATAGATTGATTCATATGTTTCTCAGGTGAGCAAACTCAGATAGAATTAGAACTTGTCATTCCAATTCCACTTTCTGTGCCAATAATCGCTATATTATTTGCATATCCACACTTGTTTAAAAGTAGTCCTCTAATACAATGTGCAAAATTTTGTTTTTTGATCAACATATAATATTTCAATTTGTGACCATTTAACAAGTTCTATTCTGTTTATTTAAAACTGAACCTAAATTATAATTATTTGCTTTCTGTTTGTATATTTGTTACAGCAACACAGCAAAAACATCATTGCACAATACTTTTAAAATGCTCAAACTTTGTAAATAGAGCAATTTCCAGTTTTTAAGTGATTTTTAATTAAATATGTATGCATTCAATTTTAAATGATGGATTTTATATTGACTTTTAATTGAATGTAGACTTTTTTGGTTATTAATTATGAAAATGCTATAGTATGTATTTATTAAACTAAGAAACTGATGTAAAAATTCTTCCACAAATGGCCATAAAATCTAGAAATGGTAGACAATGAAATAGTGCATAATCAAAGTCAGGCTTATAAGAACAAAAAAATAATTAGTTGTAAATTCAACCAAAAAATGGTATTTTTGAAAATGTAATTTTATTTTCCATATTTAATATTTAAAATAAGTATGCTTAATTAATATAAATTTAAAAATTCAATTTTTTAAAAAGAGTTGCTGGTTGAAGCTAAAACTGAATGTTTTAGAGGCATTGACATAGGGTCCAACATCATTAGCAGCATTCTGTAGATGACATAGGAGAACTGTGGCATTGGTAATGATGTCTGCAGTGATAGCTAAGTCATCTGCATAGTCAATATTAGTCAACTTTTATGAACTTAAGAGTCTTGGTGATAAAGTAAAACCTAGATGACGGTGTTTATCAAGTGAAATTCTTAATACGTAGTCAAGAGTGATAACAAACAGAAAAGGTAGAAGGGTATTACCCTGAAGGACCCCTGCTTTAAAAAGCTAGTGTCTTCATCTGGGGATCTAACCAAAGATTTCTGTATAACTTCATTATGGCAGTTACTGTCTCAGAGGGGATGCCATATGCCATAAGGATCTTCCTCATTTTTCTCCTATGTACAGATCTAAAGATTTTAGAGAAATCTACAAAAAGTAAGCTGGCCTGTAGATTCTTTGCCCTGATATTCTCAATAATTTGACAACAGTTGATCTATTTTTTTCAGAAGCCATTTTGATTTTTTTCAGAGCACTTTCTCTACTTCAGGTTGTATTCTGATGAGAAACATTTAGTTGTTATTACATTTTAATTATAATGTTTTAGATTAGTGTACCTTTTTACTGGTTGTATTTATAGTCATATTGACTTGTCTACATGAGCAATCAGTTAGTCAGTTATGTGCCATGCATGATACATACTTAGGCGATCATGTATCTTTCATGACTGATGGGGCAGATTTTTCCCACAGTAGGTTGCCATTTCTTTCTGCAGTTGACCAGTTGCCATCCAAGTCTATAGAACCTGGTCTGTCCTGATATTTACCCATAGCTAGGGGTAGAAGAAGAGGATTCATACCTTTTCCAAAGATATTATCATATAAGTGAATGTAATGGATTTGACTGGAATTCGAACTCAGCTCTCCGATTCCTCAATCCATTACTTTACTGTCTGACATACCTTCATTCTGTTTGTCTTGATAGTGATATTGATTGTTATGATAAATATATAATGATAACACAGGGTTATGATTATTGTTACTATGTTAACATATCAAGCCATTTGTACAGTGTGGTCTAGTTTAAAAGGATTTGTAAGGTAGAGGAGAAAAGAGGATGTCAAATCTCTTATCATTTCTTCTACAAGCATCCAATGGTACAAATGAAAAAATAGTGTGAAATTTGAAAACTACATAAATTTGTTAAATGACAAAAAAATAATACAAACTTTACAAAACAAGTTTACAGAAGATTTTTCTTTGTGCGCCAAACACATAAGCAAGATAACAATTCTAAATACAACTCTGTTAAGCTCATAAAAAACCTTATTATCAACAAAATATTCACTTACTTTGATACATTCACCATTCAAAAGGAGTTAAGAAGGGAGACTTTTTCATGAGCATCACTGGGTGTCTGGTTTGTTTTCTTTTTAGACAATGATTCAGTTTTACAAACTAATATTCTAAAATTAAATAAATCTTGTACTTTCAGAGTAAGTTCAAATATGGGTTAATAGCTCAAATTTTTGTGGCAAACTTTCACAAATTTGCACAATTATAGAAAGATATTCCTCTATCACTCTAAATTTGTAGATTTTTCTTCTTTTATTTTATCATAAAAACTTTTAGAAGCTCCATGTATCCATTTTATATATGATGTCACTTTGCATTAATTTGAATACCACTATCAAAAAAAAAAAGAAAAAAAAAGGAGCAAGGATGTAGCCAACAGAATCTTGTTTACCATACTAACAACATCCAATTATTAATAATGACCAAGATATTTGAAAGTATTTGAACAAAAATGGAACAAAACCTGAACTTCAGACAGTTTATTCACCATTTGGATCGTAATGCACAACATCTTATTTGAAAATTAGAAAAATGCAATAAGAATTAAACAGGCAGACCTTTCTAGTTGAATATAACAAAACTTGTTTGGATGAATTCTTGCTTTCTAAATATGGAAGAAATTCAGTCGTCCAGGTTTTTGCATTAAAAATTTGAATATCTGGATTCCATACAGTAATAAGATAAAGCTAAAGAAAGCATGACTATGCCTGTGAAATAAATCATTTGTATTTACAAACATATGTACATGAATTCAAAAGAGTAAAAAATGATTAAAAATATTCTTTAGTTGAGATAAAGTCTTTGGGTAGTTAGCATACAGAAAATCTGTAGATTAGAAAAGACTTTTAAATAGTTGGTCCACAGAAAAAAGTTGTGGTTGAGAAAAGATTTGTATTGTTAGCAAAGTTTCACTGACCATCTTTGTTGTTGTTTTTGGAGACGATTCATTTGAAGTTGCCAACACATTTCTTTCAGCGTGTGCATCTCTCTCTTGAAAGTCAAAATATGTGGGTTATTATAAGAAATTTTTCCTGAAAGTAGACTCCAGAAAAATTGGGCTTTAGTTTTTCCTGATTGGTCAAATCTTTCACATGGAAATATTAATTTCTAATCAACAGACACTTTGATTTAAACAGCATGTGTTTTATTGTGGAACCTTTTGGCATGTTTGTAATATTGTTTGTTATTGGGTAGAAAATCAAGTTTGGGAATGTTTTAATATGGTATGTATATGGTTATGTAATTGTGTTGGAAATAGGGTTTATTTCCTATAAATATACCTTATTAAAAATAGAATCTGGGATTGTATACATACTGATGTTTTTACAAGTCTTATAATAAAGCTATAATTTAAATATCCATGATCACTGCTGGCAACTTATACAAGATAGATAACTAAAACATTTATAAGCTATTGACCTTATTATTTTTCTCATTGTTTTTTCATCCTTTAACTCTTCTCTTTAAAATGATGTTTTAAAGCAGGGGTAAGCAACCTTTTGGAGAGTGGGCCAGAAAGCTATGCATTGTTTTGGAGGAGGGCCATGATATCAAATGTATTATAACAAAATGTCTTGATCTCAGATTGCTTTGTTCAGAAGGCTGTCTTGGTGTGGAAGTTTAAAGAAAAAAACAACAAAGTTAATGCTATATTATTTAAACAAGGTTCCTTATTTTACTACAGGATAACAACACAATCAAAAAAAAAAGTATATTCCTTACTACAAACAAAATACAGTTAGAAATGGAAAATTATTTAATAGGACACTTGTTTCTGCTTATTTGATAACTTCTTCACATCAGGTGAAATATTTGTCAATAACAGGAGCAAAATATCATCCAGTTGGTCATCACCCAGTCTTGTTCTTAAATGACTTTTAGTATATTTCATTTTCGAAAAAAGCTGTTCACAAGCATATGTACTTCCAAATAATGATACCATTATTTTCGCATTATTTAATAGGCTTTTCTATTTTCCGCTTGTCAAAACATATTTCTTGTAGAAGTCAGCAGTGGATTTGAAAAAAAATTTTGACTTAAAAATTTATCGCATTGTAACTCCAAATGATATTTTTTCTGCAACTTGCTTTACAAATTAATTACATAATTAGTGTCCATGTATTAAACTGGTGGGCCAGACAAAAAGCCTGAGGTTGCCAATCCCTGTTTTAAAGTTTTAATATGACTGGTGTACATTGATGCTGTGATTTTTATGTATTCATATCATTAAAACAAAGAGAAAATGTTGAAAACAGTGAAATCCATAACTGCATTAGCAGCAGCATTTAAAAGAGAAATGAATAAGCAATTTATTTTATGAAGAATCCAATCATTAATGAGATTTGTTATTTAAAGTTTAAAACTTAAGTGCTAAATGATTTTTGGTGAAAACATTTCTTTCTTTTTTAATTAGTATCACCCTATGCAAGGCAGTAACGCCACTAAACACAAGGGGCTACAGAGTGTGGAAGAATTAGGAACAGAAACATTAATAATGAGCAGGAAGAAGAAAGAGTAATCTGGAGGACAGTAGATAACAGTTGACATTACATTTAAATTTTTGAAAATTAAAGTTGGCTGGAAAGCATGGAGCCAACAGGGAAGTTCCACAAGCAAGAAGTGCAAGAAAAGAAACTTTCAGCATAAAATTTATGGTTACATCTAGCTAGCTCAACTGTAAATTGAGATCTTGATGCCAGTACCTGTAATTAATTCATACTTTTTAACACAGTAAGTAAACCAAGTTGATAAAAATTATTCTAAACTTTATATAATACCTGTTTTGAAATTAATATTAAGTCTCTGACATTTTGTGATAAAATTACTAGATAAGAAAACTGAGATTGATTACATGCTAAAAAGTGGCAATTAACAGAAATTACCTTAACAAATACATCCATTTAACATTACTACATTGACATTTTAGTGTAAGCAATTTAACTTGACAAAAATTATTAATTATTTACATACACAAATTATTGAAAATATCTATTAATAAAAGTTTATTTTATCTGTTAATTGACTAGCAATACGATTTATTTTATTTCTTTGGAACAAGAAACCATTTATTATCTTGGTGACTTGCCAACTGTTAGATTTGACTGTTCAGAAAACAATATATTTCTTCTCAGATGTTTTTTTAATTATTTGCCTTGGAGAAAGTCAAGGTAAATATTGATTTGCCTTGATATTAACATTTGATCCAAAATAAAATCAAATGATTAGTCAAGTTCAAGCATGCAAAACTGGTCAGAGATTTCAAATCAATAATACATTCTTTGTTGTTTTTTCGTCCATATAATAATAGGAAAATAACATTTTAAAACACATTTTTTTTTATTAAGAGCTTCTTGCAGTTTTTAAGAATATTTGCTTAGAGTATCTTTACCAGTTTCACAGTTCTATGATTTTCAAAGGTTAAATTGAGATGGAGAGACATGGGACTATGCCATGATCAGTTTCACATCTCCACACACACACACACATATATATGTGTGTGCGTGTGTGTGTGTATATATATATAAACAGACTGTTACCTCTGGGTGTTGACTTCAATATTCACTTATATATATGTATAATAATTAGATTTTATTAAAAAGGATAGGTTTCCAGTTCCTTCTAAAGGCTACTTCAACTCTATACTTCTAATGTCACTATGTAAAATCTGAAATTTTATTTACTATTTATCTATTTTTAATTTTTTTCTTCACTGGGAATAGATATGTTTGTATATCACTCTTCCCTGGTTTTTTACAGGAGTAGAAATTTACCCCTTGTTTCCTGTTTAGGATTGGGTTTCCAGTTCCTTCAAAAGTTCTCTTATTTTCTTTCAATCCCAGTAGATCCTTGTATGTTAGTGGCATTATCACCTTCTTTGGGGTGAGTTGATTAAAAAAATGATATTTTGTAGTAATTTTTATGTGATAAAAAATAAATCTCAAAGTCTTTTATGACATTTTTTTATTGTGATAAAGTTTTGTCCAATATTTTCTTCCATCTTTCAAACAAATTCTCAATCCAACTTTTCAAAAATTTTTAACTTTCTTATTTATGCATTCTTCAAGGAACATTATTTGAACTATTGTCATCCTATTTATTACGTTTCGGCTGTTGTACACTCCAGTTGGAATGTCACGTGCCATGTTTTTAACGGATGTCAGTTATCTCCTGTTAATTTCCCACTGCCTTAACCAGGTATTGAACTCACACTCTTTGGGTCCTGTCACTGGATCTAACCAATGCCTTTATCCACTGTGCCATGTGTCCTTGAGGACATCTGGGTATGAATTTCTGGGTATTATAAACCTAATGTCTTCAGCAACCTTTTTTTACCAGTGCTCATATTGCAATTTTGTTATCATTGCTTTTCTCTGGCACTCCTTATTACTGGTTCCCATATTGTATTTATTTCTATGCTTGGTCGGCTCAGGAGATTTTTGTGGCCTAGCATATGTGCTGATTCCTTAAGTTTACAAATTTTCCAATGGTGTTCCTTGTCTATGATCTCAACCTGATCCCAGAGAAGGCGGTGATCTCTCTTCTCTCTACATATGTGGTCATCCATGCCTGATTTTTCCACTTCCCTACAGCTTTCTGGTGTTCTTGAAGCCTTACCTTGAGGGGGCGGCCTGTCTCTCCTTTATATTTCTTTCCGCAGCTGCATGGGATAGCGTACACACAGCCTTTAGTCATGTTCTCCTCTATGGGGGGGTCTTACTCGGGAGAGATATCTGCGAAGTGTCATCAAGCTTTTGAAAGTTGTCCTGATGTTATATGGACCACAGATTCTTTGTATTTTCTCTGATAACTCCTTCACATAAGGCAGGCAGACTGTTTTCTGAGTGTTGTTGTCCTCCTCTTCTCGTACCAACCTATCCCAGTTTTTGGGGGCTGCTGCCATGTACCCAGGGTAGTTGTTCCGTTGTAGGGTACTACTTATACTGATCAATTCTGAAGAAGGCTGGAGTGTACAATGGCTGAAACGTTGTAATAGATATGGTGACAAAGATGAGGACAATAGTCCAAATAATGTAAATAATGTACATAATATCTCATCTCAGAAATATAGACAGATTCTTCAAGGAAATTTAATTTTTTTCATTAAATCTATTTTGTAATGCCAGTTTATGAGAGTTAAAGAAGGATGGTCTTTGTTAAGACCTACAGGCTTCATTCACTCAAAATAACCTTTAACTATTAATCTGAGAAAGCAATTATATACAGCTGAGAGATTAGATTTTTCTGAATGAGTTTGGTACCATGCATGACATTCATATGAAAGTCTCAATCTGATGAGGCTATCTGACCCAAGTTTTTAAATTAATGCATTGGTTTTGTAGCAACTTGCAGTGTTTGGTGCAACTACCTCTCAAACAAGCTATTTTATATTCAATTTCCTTATATCTTATGTTAAGTTTATTGTAAGTGATATATACACTAAGGATCAACAAGGACTGGAATAAACAGTAATTTGATGGTAAGATGCAGTATCTGGTAAATATGGCAGGTGAGGGAAATCTTTCCAGCAAGATGATTATACCTGGTTACTAAAGGAACATGCAATCAAGATTTATCCTGAGAGAATATTACACCATTTCTCTTAAATAATTCTGTGCACTTTTGTTAATTGTTGCTTTCATCTTCATTTATGTGCTAATTCAGGTGAAATTTGTGATCTTTCAAAATATCAACCTATTAGTTTTCTACCATTTTTTGATAAGATTCTACAGGCTCTAATCAACACTAAATTGATTCAGCATCTCACCTGAAAGGGTTTTCTTTTAGACAAATAATATGGCTTTCTCTTGGTCAACTGCCAATGTGTTAATGGTTATTACTGAAATAATCTGTCAAGCATTAGATAAGAATAGTGAAACTGAGGCTGTTGCTTTAGATATCTCAAAAGCATTTGATAAGGTTTGGCATGCTGGTCTTCTTCACAAGTTAAAGGGTTATGGTTTTTCTGGGCATAGTTTTGATTTGATTCAATTTGTCTTGAATGGTTACTCTTCTAGATCATTTTACATTAATACAGGTGTCCTGTAGGGCTCTATCCTTGAAACTACTCATCAATGACTTTCTTAATGTCATCAATATTAACTCAGTACCTATGCTGATGACACAAATATTTATTCCTGTCTTAATGGTAAATCTGACAGGTTTGATAGTTAGATTGTCAACTGATCTTGAAAATGACCTTCGATTTGCTGTTATCTTTTGTAAAAAATGGCTTGTTAATTTTAACACATCCAAAACAAAACTACTCACTTTTAATTGTATAAGAAAACATTTTGCCTTCCATCAGCAAAGCTGATGCTAACCTCACTATGGCTTCTTTCTCTTATATTTTCCACTAACATGAAGTGGAATGATTATATTGAATCAATTGCTAAGTCTGCTACAGGGAAAATCAGTTCAATACGTCATACTAGACAATTTTTTTACCATTTATCAATGTATCAAATATTGATGCCATATCTGGTCTGATATTTCTGCTATATATCTAGAGATTCTTTATAAAATCCAAAGATGAATTGGCAACATTATTTATCCTGACCTGGCATCTCAGCTTCAGTCACTTTCCCATGACCATAGCATGTTGCCATAACTGCGGTTTTCTATAAATACTTTCATAGTAATTGTTCTGATACGGTTTCCTCCTTGGGACTTCAATTTAAGCTAAGTACTAGAATGGCAGTAAGGTCTCATCATTTTACCCTTGAAATTGCAAAGTGTAAGCATAAGTTCCATGCTAATATTTTCTTTTCTCATACTTCTTGATTATGGAATGCTCTTCTGGCTTCTTGCTTTTCTGTCAACTACAATCTTCAAAAATTTAAATGCAATATCAATCGTCATCTTCTCTCTACTTGAATCCTGACTTTTGATGTCCTTTTTCTTCTTAACATTTTCTCAGTTTCAGTCTTATTCATTCCTTGTGTCTTAGTGGCTTTATCACCTTGATTTGTTAAAATGATTAAAAAGAAGTTCTTTTGGGACATGAGAGATTATGGCTTGCTACAACTTATTGTCTTTTGTGGTAATCTTTTATAGATATAGTTCCTTCTGCATTTGTATTGCTCACTGATAGCATTCTGATCATAAAGATAACATTTCTTGTTCCAGTGTTTGAAAAAAACACACTAATTCTGCTATGACCTCATTAGAAGTAGAATCCTTCTGCTTCCATTTGATTTAATTAGGATCAGTACTTGTTGGAATCAATGATTTGCTTCTCTAAAAGAGTCTATAGTAGAGAATACCTTTAAATTCTACTATATACTGACCATCAGCATGTCAGGATAAAGATGATCTTTGGTATGGATAGTGGTGGGTCATTTTTCTGCTTCATGATCTCTTTCCTGTTGAACAGTATCCACTTTACATATGATATAATTTGTTTAAAAAATGGATTATTTAAATATTGTCCAGTAGATAGTTTTTGTACTTTGTTTGCTGAAGTTGAGTAATCAATAGACTGTTTTAAAGCAACAACTTAAAATTGTCAGTTCCAATTCCAAAACCTGACACAACATTCAGCTAGTTTCATTGTAAATCAAGTCATTTCCAGCTCCAAAAGGCCAGGATAATTTTAGCAAAATGTAAATTAGCTAATCAAACTGATTACGCACAATAACAATATCATGATCTCAACACCTAAATACAGTATTCAAACCAATCATAATAAACCAAAAGAAATTTTTGACCAATGACAGGCTACAAAAATTAATGAAAAAAAAGGAAACACTCTGGTGAGCAAATTTTGGGGCTCACCAAACTATGAAAACTCGAACAACATAATTGTCAACATCAGTCAACTGCAGAAGCCATTGTAGACTGTCCAACCCTTACTGTGCAACATATAATCTTTTCAATTAACTTAATTCTTCATCGGTCAAGCACTGAAACTCTACCAGGCTATTTGATAATTGACATACACCTTGCCTAGGCCAGATGTACCATGCCATATTTTTTCCATGTAGCTAATTCCAATAACAATGACTCAGTGACATTCAAGCCAATGCACAAAAGTGTTCCATCTTGACTGAATCAACATGTTGTTAGTCATTTCATAAAATGAATGCCGAGACTGACTTTTCAAATGCAGCAATGTCCTCTTTTACCACAACAAGTGCTATTAAAAAGAACTCTTCAAGTGATTTGAAACTTATGACCAAAGACATACAGCATCCTTCTAATTCAATGTTCTCATCACTCAATATGCCATGCACACATCTTTACATTTTTATCATTGAAAATACATCTGATTCCAAAGAGGTTCAATGTGCATATATACATTTTTAATATGAATAATATCTCAGTAAACCAAAAACTCTCTTTTGCTGATAAAGAACTTTCAATACCAAACAAGTAATGTACATAACTCTTTTTTAAACTTGTGCATGGTGTACATAAATTATGTTTGTCCTTGTTATTAACCTACATTCTTTTACTTCTTTGTTAATGACTTGAATATGAATGCATCCTTTCTTGCTCAGCAACTAAATTATTATTGATGTAGAACACAAGAAGTATCAATCTCATTTCTTTCTTGAATACATATTCAGGCAAGAATGTACCACACATTATTACAACATTATTAACCACTATACCTTATTCAAATACAAAATGTATTTGGAAATTATCTACTCTGTTATCAAACATGGAACCAAATAGCAAACAACCCACATACAACAACAACAAAAATATCCATCTTAATTCCACTATTAAAGTGACTAACATAAGCTGATGCAAATGATTTTCAATGATTTTTTTTTAATATTCTGATTATGTTGGGTATCTATTGTTTAATGTAAGAATGATTACAAGTGGAGCATCCAGTGGGAACTGAGCTCACTGAAAATGCAGGATGCTCACTGTATTAATAAATTGATATAAGTAAGTAAATAAATAAACAGGTATATATGAACAGACTAAAAAAAAGAAACTGTTGATAAATAAACAGTTTGAACATTATGGGAAGCTAAATCGATATTTGGAAGTATTATGCTGAGTCATAAATAATTTCTATTTTTGAAAACAAACTGTAATGATGAATGTATATTAACTATTAATCATATGTAGCAGTTAATAAATTTGGAGTACACTAATGTACTTTAGTTTTGTATGGCAACATACACAGTGGATTAAATAGAAAATGTTGTTCTCTATGACAACACAAAGCCACATACAGGAAGACTAACACAAGAAAACATTTAGGAACTTGGTTGGACTGTACTACCTCACCCCCCCATATTCCCTTGACCAACCAATTATTATCTTTTTTGATTGTTGTAAGGTGCTTTGATGGGGGAAAACTTTCTATAATGAAAACTAGATAAAAGAGTTCATTGAAAATTTGATCACATCAAAATGTGAGGAACTTTATTCAAATGGTCTTGACAATTGCTTGATAAGTGGCAACAATTTGTTGCAAATAACAGTGAATATATAACTGAATAAAATGTAATTGTACTTTATCTTTTTTACAATGAAGTTAATAAATGAAAACAGAAAATTATTTATGACTCAGTATTAAGATATATAATATAAAGATCGCTATCAACACTATATAAGTATAAAGTTATTGAGAGAGAGAGAGCAATAACTAAAAGGATAAATATAAGCTAAGTGATATTTATTGATGAACATGAAGATACAGATAGGGAGATTATAATGATTAAATTAGTTTTGGTTTGGTTTGGTTTGGTTTGTTTTATGGCATATTAACCTCAATGGATTATTTAATGCCAACAAAAGTTTTATTGCTGGTAATATTTTGTTTTGTCAAAAATCTATTTCCGGTAATATTTTTCCTTCAAAAATGTATTGCTGGTAATAATTTTCAAAAAAGTATTGCTGGTAATATTTTTTCCTCAAAAATGTATAGCTGGTAATATTTTTTTTTCAAAAATGTATTGCTAGTAATATTTATTTTTTAAAAACATTGCTGGTAATATTTTTAAAAAAATGTATTGCTGGTAATAGTTATTTTTTCTTCAAAAATTTATTGCTGGTAATGATTTTTTACAAAGTATTTCTGGTATTAAAACCTATTTTTACACTTTCATAGTGTTTTTACCCCAGTTTAGGGGTTAACTATTTGCCCATACCTGGGACCCTAACAGGTACAACCATGCCGGGTCAAGGTGGACCTGGGAACACCAGCAATTAAGAGTTGGTTCCACGCTCCTCAAAACCTCCTGATCAGCGGCCTTGTTGCTGGATGTAGTTTATCGTCTTTCCCAGGACAAGATTAAATTAGTAGAAACAGAGACAGATAGATGTGAATAGACTGAGAAATGAACAATAGAAATGATATAGACCATAGCCTAATGCTGAAAGAGGTATTTATTTTGAACAACAAATATTTTTTAACATAATCTCTTTCTTTTGATTAGTTTAGGTTAGTTAATTTTATATCTCAACCTTTTTGGGTTATTTAATGTTGAATTTTCTATAGGCACTCAGTGAGGATCAAACTCATGACTCAGTAGCAATGGTTAACCAGATTACTAGCCTTGTTAACCATTACCCTATATCAGTGGTTCCCAAACTGTGCAGTGTGCCTCATAGCAGAAGAGGATAGCAGGTGAGGCAAAATGATTGAAAGACAAAGATTTAGAAACAGTTTCAAAAAATTCATATGCCAAAAATAAATATGACTTCAAAATTTAAAATATTATGAATTATTTGTAATTACGTGTATGGGTACCAGTATAAATAGTTATAAATAATTATTGACAGATTTTATCATTGTGATATTTATGCATTATGTCAAGTATTAAAAATATAGTAACTAGGCTCCACAAATTGAATGAGAAAGTTATCAATGATAATGTTCTGACTTCAAATCCACGGTTATCTCCCTTTAACCCCTCTCTGTTATTTTTATTCTTAAATATACTTTCTATCACATAAAATTTGGTGAGGTGTGTACAAATTTTAAATTCCGAAAATGCGTCCCCAAGAAAAAAAGTTTGAAATCACCGGCTCTACACCAAGGTATATCTCCTTTGTGACTAAACTCAACCCAATATGTCTTATTCATCACATACATTATACAGTGAAAATTTCAGATTAAATTTAGCTAATAAGAATGTATCAGGTTACCTATTGATCTGCACTTTTCATGATCTTGAAACAATTATTCAGTAAGGAAAGAAAAAAATCACAGATCAGAGTCATTCCACTCGGCCGAAACAATTTCACTATTTTGTTAGATGAAATCTATTTTGGGTAGAAGTTTCTTATCTTTGTACATAAAAAAAAATAATGAAAAGAAATTTTTTCTCCTCTTGAGCAAAGTGGAGCAATTACTCCTCCACATTCTGTAAATAATGGAATAGAAAAAAAAACATCTTCAATTACTTCAACATCCAAGTTTCTTTAATCATTTTCTTTTGTAGGTTTTGTAATTAATTTCCTGCCATTATACTGTTTTTGATGATTAGGAATGAAACGCTTTTATGCAAGCATTTCTCTAGGTGTTTTTCAATCTATTTATTTATCTATCTATATATATATATATATATATATATATATATATATATAAGTCAAAAGCAGCTAAAAGTTCCTAAATCAGTGGTGTGGATAGAGCCACTTTTGACATTATAGTAGCTCTACCCTATATAGTGAGCACTTGTAAAAGAAATAACATAATTTTTATATATTATTTAAATTGCAAATATTATATATCTTGATATATATGTATATATGTATAGTTTCACTGGCATGTCTGTAAACCAGTGAAGAGAATAACATTTATTTTACATGAAAAATATTTTCCAACATAATCTCCTTCCTTGTCAGTTCACTTAACCCAATGTTATTTTATATCTTACAAAGACTGAATGGAAGTAGAAAAAAAACAACAAAATTTTATGGAGCAACAGCAACATTAAGTTAGGTTAGCCAGAAATTCATTACACACACACTGCCTGGTTGACTAAGAAGTTCCAACAAATGGATGCTGTTGAGGTTCTTCCACATCCATCATTCAGTCCAAATGCTGCTCTGTATGAATATGGCCTATTTTGCTCAATGGCACACTTCCTCTGTAACCAGCGATTCAACACTTTTTGAATTGAAGGAAACTTGCCAGTGTGGCAAAAAGTAAATACAGTTTTTTTTTTATAATAAACAGTAAATGTTTATTATAAAAAACAGAGCATTTACTTAAATATTTGCATCTATAAAAAGAATGTATAAACATAAAAATGTCTTCAAATAATTGTCGGACTTTGACCATTTCATAATGTGTGACATCATTTGTTTACATTTGGATACACTTTGAGCAGATATGAATGTACATGAGAGATTCATGGAAGATTGCAGTTTAAAAACAGTAAAATTGACCTTGCTAATTGAACGATCCTCTGTGGCTCGATCGGTTAAGGCACATCAGGCTATATGATGGTTCCATATAGGATACAGGTTCGATTCCTGTCAGACGACGAATATTTTCTATGAAAATTTCTCAGACATTCAGGCCGGTAAATGTTATTAATACTGTTTATTATAAAAAAAAAACAGAGTATTTACTTAAATATTTGTATCCATAAAAAGATTGTATAAACATAAAAAACTCTTAAAATATATTTATATATATATATATATATATCAAAGTTGTTCTGTATATATATATATATATATATATATATATATATATATATATATATATTATTTATATAATGTTTTATATATGTATATATATTGACATAGATATAAATGTTTTATATATATATTTATATGTATATATAAATATTGTTTTATATAGATATATAAAATTTTTTATATATACATAAATATATATACATATAAAAACTACATTTTATATATATATATTTATATATATTATAACTATTTTTAAAAAATATGATTCCATTGCTACATAAGAGTTCTCATGTTTCAAAAACAGAAGCTAAAAAACCAGCTCTATTTCATCCTCAAGCAAATTTTGGAATAACTTATCTTGAAATTTATGGAGCTTTATAAGCATATACAATCCAATATTAATTACATGGAAATGGCAAAACCAATTATTGTAATATGGGGCGTAAGGGTGAACATATTGTATTAACATATTAGTTACTTTTGGAAAGAGGTTAAGTCAAGGTAGGGTCAGGGTGTCTATTTTCAAGCTAGGATAAAAATTACTAGTTTTAATTGAAAAACACTTTCCTACTGATAGCAGACTTAGCAAGATCTTTAATAAAAACACCTTAAAATTAAGCTTCAGCTGCACTGAAAATCTAGAAAGAATCATAAAAAAAACATAAAATAAACATAAAATCCTGGAAAAACACGCATGCCAAAATATTATTAATAAAACCACTAAACTAAAATTAGACAAAAATAATGAAAAATTATGTTATTGTAGAAACCCTGAAGACTGCCTGTTGAAAAATAAATGCTGCATAGAATTTGTGGTATACTAATGCACAATCTAATCCATTGAGAGTCCTAACATTGAAATGATATATAAAGGATCCACAAAGAATGAATATAAAATTAGGTGGAGACAACACAAAAGTTCCTTCAATAATATTAGAAATAGAAATCAGACATCCCTATCCAAATATTTTTGGCATTTAAAAGAAACGAATAAAACACCAAAAGTAAAATGGAAAATAATAAATAGAACAAGAACTTGTAAAACCTGGGATGACCCATGCCCTTTATGCCTACATGAAAAACTACACATTTTTAAGTTTGTAAAAAACAAAAATTTATTAAATCATAGACATGAGCTAACAGTTTTTGCTGACATGAACAATTTATCACCTTAAATAATTAGCTTAAAATTTTTTAAATTTCATGGTCTATAAACAATTTCAATTTCAAGCAAAAGGTTTAAAAGCTCAACCCAATCATAAGATAAAAAAATCCTTTATGAAGTCATCAAAAAACAAATTGGATTATTAACCTTATGGTTCTTTCCTATTTTTCTGTATATTTGCACACATATATTTATATGTATATATAAAAATTGTTTTATACATATATATATATATATATATATAATAAATTATATATATAATAATATTATATATAACAAATGCAAATGTTCTTGTCTCACTGTGTCACACTTTTTCAACTTTACTCCTAGAGGCCATAACTTAACATGATTCTGACTCCATGAGCAAATTAAAAACATGAGGCATGAATCTGAACCTGCAATCCTGAAATTTTGAATTCCCACTTTTTCATTATTGTGATTGTTTTGGGGAAATTTTTTTACATGATTTTTGCAAAAAAATTTTTTTGTACAAAAACAATTTTTATAACTTAGATATAAATTTTGGGAATAATCAAAATTAATTGTGAAATCCAGCAGTTAAGTGCGGCAGAAAATTTATCATTGAATTTTTCAAAGGCAACCATACATATTAATGCAATACTTAAATGCAGTGATCAATTTTGAGTTCTTCTGTAGTTTATTGTTGCCTATCACATCTATTCCTCCCTACCTATGTGATGAAGGCCCAATCAAAAGCCCTCCACAGGCGCTAGCTTAAAAGCCAGAGTATATATATATGAAAGTTGTTCATATATATATATATATATATATATATGTTAAAGTTACTCATATATATATATAGATGTATATATATATATATATATATATATATATATATTTAAATGATATATATCTATTAAATGAGTTGTAAATTAACGACGCTAAATTCCAAGATACCACTGGTTCGCTGTTCTTGCTTTCTGCACACTTCGCAATGTAAATCCAAATTTTCTTACGTTTTCACTGCTTCAGCCCTCTTTTATCTGGCCAACACTGCAGTCAACAAACCAAGCAGCGTTTTTCACTTTTATCCTCACTTACCCAAGCAAATAGCCTCCTCTAGTTCAACCAATCAGTACATGACTTGCTATCAGTGGAAGCATGTCAAACTGTACAAAACCCTCATTACCGCACACACTGCTGGAATTGCTGGACAGGAGAGTAATGCCATTTTCACAGAGCAAACTTGCCGATGTCATGTGCCATATATTAAGGTAAGACCCTTATTTTCCTATGCACCAGATGCAAGCCACTTTGGCTCACTTGATTCTACGGTGATGTTCACCACAATATATATGAAAGTTTTATATATATATATATATATATATATTTTTTTTATATATATATATATATGTATATGAAAGTTGTTTATATATATATATATATATATATATATATATATATATATATATATATATATATATATATATATACACAAATATGGTCAAAATCTTAAGACCAGATACAAAAGAGTTAAAAAATATAAAAAATTTGTTACTTTAATTGAAATATATTTGCAAAATATTTACATTTAATTAGAAAATGTAGTTTATCAACAAAGAAGTGAACATTTTAAGCTTTCAATTGATCAATTTAAACTAACATTGAAAAAAGGATTTTTTTGGTTGGTCATAAAGATAAGACCATGTAAATAAAAATAGAAAATACAGAACAAATAAGTCACAATGACAAATTAATTCTCAGTATATCCTCCATATTTGTGAATTACTTTGAAAATTTGCTTTGGCATAATCATTATTAAATTCCACATGAGGGTGCTTGGGATGCTCGCCCAGTATGCATAAACTGCAGCATGAAGAGAATCCACAGTTTCAAATTGTGATCCATGTTTATAAACATCCTTTGCCATCCATCCCCAAACATTCTCAATTGGGTTTCAATCTGGAGAGCATCGTGGATTGCAGCATTGTCCTGCTGGAAAATCCAGTTTTCTCCACATAGATGAGGGCCTTCAGTAATTAGTGATGACTTTCTTAACATTTTAATGTAACTAGCAGCTGTTTGACGACTTTTTACCTCCTGTAACTCAATAGTTCCATTGTACAAAAATGAACCCCAGACCATAATTGATCCACCTTCACTGTGTCGTGTTGAGAAAATTTCTTTTGGGACACCTTTTGCATGCCAGTAACACTGAAAACTGTCTGGGCCATCAAGATTGAATTATTTCTCATCTGAAAACAACACTTTCTTCCATTTATCCACATCCCAAGTTTGATAATCAGAAGCAAATTGTAAACAGGAGGTTTTATGGTGAAGAAGAAGGCAAGGCCTCTGCAGCCATTTCAAGTTCTTAAACCCTTTCTTATTTAAATGCTGTCAAATTGTTCAAGAGCTGCATTCAGCATCTGTATTTGCTTTTATCTGATTTAATGTTAGACTTGAATCTCTCAAACTTCTCACCTAATGCGTCTGTCTAGAGATGGTGAAATTTTTTTGAGTGACTGCTTGATTTTTTTTTAAGCATACGCATCTGGATTTTTAATGAAGTTAGCAATGACAGTTCTGCTATGGCCAATTTAATTTGCAATGGCTTGATGTGAAAGACAAGGTCTTTGAAGTTCAAAAATCCTGCCCTGTTTGAACTTTGTTAAAATTTTACCCTTTAGGCATTTTAAAATCTGAAGTTTGATACTATATATATATATATATATATATATAATATATATATATGAAAAAATTTTTCATATATATATATATATATTTCCTGTATATTTTATATACATATATATTTCCTGGAGTATCAGAGCACCAGGAAAAGAAGTTTGTCCAAGCAGTTACCATGAAAATATTTTTCCCACTTTATACATGGGAGGTTAAAACCAATGAAAGTTTTTGTTTAAGATTTTTTTTTTATTTTTTTCTCTGGTTCAGACCATTTTTCTAGTTTCAGATATAAAGATTGCGTATAATCTAGCCAATGTCTTCTAAGCATTTCAGTTTTTGTAGGTTAATAAGTGTGTTTCTCTCAGTAAGCATTGTGTTTTTTTTTTTTGTGTGAATTTTTTCAACCAGGATATTCAGGCTTTGGGGTGAGGTGGGAATCGTTTACTTGTTTATTATTTACAGAATTTTGTTTATTGAATTACAATAGCCTGGCATTGTATTGAACTTTTTTTATTGAAGTATGCCTCAATTTATTTAATAATTAGTCATGAATTAGATTACTGTACATGTATTCATGTTTAAAAATCCATTAACATTTTCTATTGTTATTAAATTTGTAAAACTTTTCTATAAAAATAATTAATGTAAATGTATATGAAAAAGAATGAAGATTTTCAATAATGTATGTATATCATTTGGAATGCACCTTTTGAGTTGGACAATTTTTGAAAGTGGGGAATTACATTCTGACATGGTGAAAAGAGTGTATTGGGCAAAACAAATGAAAACCACTGCATTAGTGGTTTTTCAGTGTCACATATTCATGTATCCTTGTGCTTGTGCATATCTGGTTTTTTTTAAGTATCATGACTGCACATATAAGCTTGTGGTGTCTTGTCATTTGTTTTAATTTTTTAAGTAAGGAAATATATTTAATATGGGTGGAGTTGAAACAATAGGCAATGTTACCAGAAATAATAATTTTTACAGCTTTTGTTTTACAAATTACTATAGATTAATTCCCAATATTATGAATATAAAAAAAAATTTTTGTTATTCAACTGAGATCAAAATGTTGTGACTGTATCATTTCAATGTAAAAATGAACTGTGCAACAGATTAAAATTTCAGATCACTTTTAGAAAGCCCAATGGAAAACTGAATTTTTTGAACTGTGCTGAGCAAATAATCTTCCCTCTGATGCAAAGCAAACAGGGTTAGCTAGTAAAATTTAGTAGCTAAATCCAGATCTATCCACAGGAGTTCAGAAAATTTACCTTGCATTGTCCCACTGGAATTTGTTGTCTGTTTTACCCAGATAAAAATATCAATTGAACTAAATAAGCCAAACATAAAAAAATCAAAAGATCCTATACTTAAAAAGAATTTTGATTCATGGCTCGTCAGAACATCCTTGTCTTATATGCTTTATAATCCTATTTAATCTTTCTTTGTAGTCTGTCCAGATATTGTATGTAAGTACACACACATGCCCATATATACAGTGTATATATGTAAATTAGAAATAAATACCTTTAATATATGTGTATTTATATTTATTTTTATATCTTCAAAGATAGAAACTTTTTTATACAAATGTATATATATATATATATATATATATATATATATACACATACATGTACACATAGATATTAAACACACAGATGTATCAGTATATATATATATATATGTATATATGTATTTGTATATATATTTCTGTGTTTATGTATCTATATGTGTCTTTATGTGTATATATATGAGTTTATGTATATATATGTCTTTACTACATATATATATTTATATATGAGTTTATGTATATATATACATCTATATATATATATATACATATATATAGTATATATATATATATATATATATATATATATATATATATATATACATCAGTATATATATATGTGTATATATTTATACTTTGCTATGTATATATATATATGTGTATATATATATATATATACATATATGCATATGTGTATATATATATATATATATTTATATATATATATATATGTATGTATATATATATATATATGTGTGTGTGTTTGTTTGTGTGAACAAAGTGTGTGTGTTATATATATATGTATATATGTGTATATATATGGTATATATATATATATATATATATATATGTGTATATATATGGTATATATATATATATATATATATATATATATATATATATATATATATATGTGTAGATATATATGTATACGTGTATTTATATATATATATGTATATTTTGTATATATGTGTGTGTTTTTGTGTGTGTGATGTTCAATGTGTATATATATATATATATATATATATTTTTTGGGTTTTTTTTCAAGCAAATCACCCCAATCATAAGGCATGAGTGCCACTAGTACACAAAAGGTTACAGAGAGTAAGAGTAAAGAGGAGTGTTTGGGAAAAAAAGGATAAAGAGAAAGACAGAGATCAAGGTCAAGACATCAGAAGATGTCGATTGACATTACATTTGAATAATTGAAGATTATAGCTATCAGGGAAGCAATTGATAGGGAGGTAGTTCCACTTACTGGAAGTGTGAGATAAGAAGCTGTTGGGGTAGAAGAATTATGGCTACATTTAATCATTTCGACAAGAAAATGGGACTGAGATGCCAACCTAGTAGCATGCCTAAATTTATGCAATTTGGGAACCAGTGAAAGTAGCTCATCAGAGAAGTTGCCATGAAAAAGTACTTGTAGAAAAGACAGAGGGAAGCCACAGCATGTCTGTGAGATATGGACTGCAGACAGGATACCAGATCAGGACCAACCACTTTTGCTATCCATCTCTGGATTTTGTCTAGGACCTTGAAATGAACAGTGGGAGCACCAGGCCATATATGGCAGCAGTATTCCATGCAAGGACGAATGTTTGATTTGTAGATTTGAAGGATGGACTCAGTGAACAAGAACCTTCTGGCATGACACTGAGAACCAACTTTCCATGCAGTAGGTATGGATTCAATGTAGTTGTTCCACATCAGGTCAGTGGTCAGGTGCAAAGTGGTGCTCTCATTTGAGTTGGGCATCAGACATCCTGATGGTCGGCAGAGAGGGTTCTCTGAGAGCAGTTTCATTTTTAGAGACATTAAAGTTTACAAAAAATTATTTCCTGCCCCAGTCAACCACAGATTGGAGGTCCTTCTTGAGGCCTACAGGCAGATTAGTTTTTGTCAACAATGCCAGATATACTATTAAGGCAGGAGTAAATAGTAGTGTCGTCAGCATAGATGTTAACTTGGGAGCTGATGAGATCAGGGAGATCATTGATGAAGATGAGAAACAGTGTATGAACATCAACGTTCATGTGAAAGGAACTGGAGGAGAACCTGTTTAGGATGAGCTTCACTTCATGGTTTGACAGGAATGATTTAATTAAGTCAAATAATTGTCCTGTAATGCCATATCCCTGAAGCTTACAAAGAATGCCAGCATATCAGATCCTATCAAATGCTTTAGAGATATTTAAAGCTATAGCTCGAAAAATTCTCCGTTATTGTCAAATACTTGATATATAAATTCAGTTATGGTTATGAGCACATAAGCAGTGGGCCAGGTAAAGCAGAAACCATATTGCTTGTCTGAGAGTAGATCATAGGATATAAGGTGCTACACCACTTTGGCATTGATTTGCCAAACAGTGGTAGGAGACTTATAGGACAGTAGTTAGATTGATCAGAAGGATCACCAGAGTTCTTAAAGACAGGGACAACAGGCTGGAAAGCAAGAGTTAGTGAGGCAGTATTTATATAGTTTGAGAGGACTGGTGCTAGTTCAGGTGTACATTTCTTCAGGACAATGGTTGCTATCCTGTCCCTGCCACTAGCCTTATAGGAGTCTAA